>VXBX01006417.1:536903-629914 GCA_013400415.1 Scytalopus superciliaris | reverse complement strand
CCCCTGGTTCAGCCCCCTCTCTCCTGTGCAGCCCCTCTCCCTCTCTGACACATCCCCCCCTCTCTCGGAGCTCCCCAGGGATCAAACACCAGCAAAGTACTCTCACTGCTTCCAAGGGGGTCATTGTCCCTCAACTATTCACGACTTTCGTTCTCAACACGCTGCAGAGTTTCTGTCTCTTACGAGAGAGGTAGTTACTTTGTTTGAATAAAAAAAAATAAACTCCTCCAAGGCGCAGGCCCATCAAACCCAGCACCTCTGGTACAAAAACATGAGCAGATTCAGTAGTGCCTTTTGTCCAAGAAGATCCTAAATGAGCTTACAAGGAAACCTAAAACAGTATCACTGTCATCAGGAATGGACGTGAAAAAAACTAACACAAAAAATCCGACAAAATCTCTAATTGCATGTCTAAATTACAAATCACTCTGGCTGTGGTAGGGATGCAGTAGCTCTTTTAACACGACACACCACCCATGGCAATAGAAACCCAAGTATTGCCAAAGCCACACTGCTCCTTGGTCCAAGCATGAGGTGTAAGTTTCTAGGAAAGGAGAGTACGGTCACAGAAGTCCAGAGAAATGAAGCTAGTGATCAATTAGAATCTAATTAATTGAAAGAAAAGTACTCCACTGACATCACACCTGCTAGCTGGGCCTTCTGCACAGGCTGCCCAGCTGCTTCCCAAAGAACAATTCCAGTT
The DNA here is from genome assembly GCA_013400415.1 of Scytalopus superciliaris. Lineage (NCBI taxonomy): Eukaryota > Metazoa > Chordata > Aves > Passeriformes > Rhinocryptidae > Scytalopus > Scytalopus superciliaris. The sequence continues at coordinate 629,211 of VXBX01006417.1, read as the reverse complement.
CCTGAGTTCCCAGCGTCTCCCAGCAGCATGAGAGTTCCCCTATGCAAACACTGACATACCACCTTCATAAAAGAATACCTGGCAAAGTGACAGCCACCATGATCTCCATCTGACACCAACATAGTGGGGAAAGAAAAATCAACAAGAACAAAATCTCTTCGTGGCTAGGCACTTCTCACTTTCTGGTTGCTCAAAATTGCTCTTGTGTGCTCTTTCCTCTTGATTTATCTCTTGGGGTGTTCTGACCATCTCCTGCTCCCAGCACATCGATGTTTCCAGGGAAGGGCTGCACTGAGCGGCTCGTGGGTCGTTCTGACGAGAAGGCTCCTCAAACACACCAGGTTCCTGTTTGCACAGCTATGACCTCAGTTTACACTGGCACAATTAGCGTTAAGACACTGATAAAAATCAGCCATTACCACATATGCTACAATAAAAGTGACAGGCTGGACCATAACCTTTTAAGAATTAGAACTCGCCAGGGTTTATGACCGGTCAGCCAAACAGTAAAGCGGCAATGAGCCGGTGTGATCCACATTTTAATACATTCTTAGAAAACCTCCAGCCAGTTACTCCAAGTGGCAAGGAGAGGCTTTTTAAATGGCCACATTATCACTTAGTGTACACAGCAACTGTTACAGTTTGAACAGGAAAATGAACTCCTTTGTTGAATTACTTCAAACTCTTAACTAGGTGGATTTAAAATAACACTCCAGTGTCTGCCTAGCACCTCTACCTCTTCATTTGTTTTTAAGTAAAGACAAAACCAAGCAGCTGAATAAAGCAGTTAGTCCTCATCCCAGTGCTATCAATAGACTGCAATTGATTAAGAGGGGGATGACCAAAATCAGAGACATCCTGGAACACACTAAATTTAGCCAAAGTAACCCACATACATTTCTTTAAAATGCCAAGGGGCTGGCGAAGCTGAGCTGCACATCAGCAATCCCCGAGGCACCTGAGTCCCCAGAAGCCCCCTCCTCCCTCACAGGGACCTGGGGGCTCTGGGAGCCTGGAGCCCCGGCTGCTCTGCTGTTTGCAGCCTTGTTCCATACATCCCTTCCACTTCAGCCCAGGAGCAATCCAATTTTTAATTTCAGTTCTGCCTCAATTACAGCCGTTCTTGAGGTTGACCATGACTTCCTAATTGTTTTTTCTGCCCTCAGCTTTCACACACCAATTAGATATGAAATGCTCTCCAGCTGCACCTTCAGTTCACACACAATTAGGGGGATGCACAGAAAGGCAGGGCTGCCTGGTGACAGAGACATTTCCTGTGTTAAAACAGTAGGAAATGTGACACATCCTTAAGAACACAGCTTGACAAAGCATGTAATCCCAGCCTCTGCTACAGCACAAATGTGAGGACACCGGAGCGCCTCACCTGACTCCTCACTGCTCCCTGCAAGAACCAGCTGGGGAAGGGGGTGTGGAGCCCACGGAGCTCAGGAACCAATTTAATGACATGTGTGAGTTATGCTCAGAGAAGGAGAGGGGGAGAAAGGTCACCTCCTGTTTTAAGTGCCCTCACTGAGGTGAAAGATTTTACTGTGCTACGAGAAAACAGAAAATAAAATTACTTACTTGGCAATTGTTTAAAGAAATCCCCAAACAATTTTAAACATAACTTGTGTCTCCTATTCCTTCAGCATTTATCCATTCAGCAGCCTTCTAAATGTGCTATTTGTGGTATGACTGATAAACAAGTATTTTTCCTCCAAATTGAACAATCTTTTAGAAAAAGATTTCTTATTCAAAATAATGATTGAAATCCAGTACATTCAGCCTTCTCCAGTGAAATCACAGAGAAGTTAAAGTCCCTGTGCAAATGTACAGCACTGCTTCAGGACACAAGTTTTGAAAGGGAGGGGAAGAAACAAGAGTAAAAACCTTTTGAAAATATTTCACTCAGGTATTTGTAATTACTCCAGAATTCATTCCAGAAACCAGAACGGATATTGAGAATTATCCTTATCCTTACAAAATCTCCCCCAAAAGACTGGTGTGTGTTTCTCTCCCTTCACATTTTCCTCTCACACAGACCAAACTGGGCTCTCATGCACAAATAGGTAAAGGTATTGCTGGAGCTATTTAAAGTATCTATAGCAATTCCAGCTTCTCTTTCTCCACAGGGAGTGGAGGGTAAAACATTCCTGCACGGAGGGGTTATGCTCCCACAGGCACCGTGTAGGCACAGTTATCCAGGGCTTCTGTAGCTGCAGCACAAACTTTAAACCAGCCCCTTCTCTCATCCTTCTAAAACCATTCCAGGTGCATCCTTGAAAAGGCATTGACTTTAATGGTATAAAATTCAACAAGACTTGAAATTAACCTTTTAGTGAATCTTTCACATTCAATGTGAAATAACAGAGCTGGTTGTGATGTGACATTTTTGTAGGTGAAAACATCAAAGGCAGCCCTGCCACAGACTGATCTACCTTTGAACACCCAAGGGTATCTGAGACTGCCAAGTCTCTGTAGACTAGACAGAGAGAAAGAAAAAAGGAAGAGAAAGAGATCTAAGATATTCCACTATTTAAGGTGAAGTCATTCTAACTAGGATTTAATTCAATCTTTTACACTTTGTTACTGCTGGTGGTTTTTTAATACACAGTCAAAAGAGAAAATCAGGATAAAAGGAAAAGAATATTATTTCTGACTGTCAGGCCATAATAAGGCATAAATACATGAAAATTTAACTGGCACCACTTATTCTTTCCTTCCTCTTTAGCATTCATGCCTTAGGAATTCCTTTCTATTGGAGTTATGCAATAAACAAACCAAAAAAAAAAAAAAAGAAAGAAAAGAAAAAGAAAAGAAAAAAAAGCTGTATCAGCCTTTCAAAGGGCTGCAGAAAAAGGTAAGCACCTGTCCAATAACTCAGAAACAACTGAATTAATGGACACTGACTGCTCTTGCCCTTCTTCCCAAGCACACACACTGAATGCTCTCCCGGTATTCAGACTGGGGGTTTCTTGGAGTCAAATCCCTCCAGAAAGCACTCCTAGTAAGGTCCATTCCTGACCCTCATGCTCTGGACAGAACAAGGAATTTCAGCCCAGTTTCTGGCCTGCAGCTCTTTCTGTGCTGACAGGAGGTGCCCCTGGCCATGCCAAGCCCTGATCCAGAGAGCTGGCACCACTGGACTCGTGGCAAGTTCAATCGTGTTGCCATCAGAATGGTGCACTGCTGGATCTACAGGGTGACAAACCACGGTGAGGGACAGAAAAACAGGGGGGGCTTGTAGGGTTCTGCTTCAGAGTGAGGATACAAAATGTGAGATTTATGGAATCAAACCACACAGCCCAGCCCAGCCTGGTTTGGGAACTAGAGCTGGAGTCGGGTCCTTTGCTGTAGAGCAAGGCTTTTGTGCTCCAGCTGCATCAGAAACCAGGTTAGTCAGCTCAGAGGGACCCTGGGCTGCTCCTCCTGGCTCTGCCCGAGAGCTGCAGCACTGCAGGCTCAGGCCATGTGCATCACCTTTCAGCAGCAGAGCCACCAGAAAAAGTGCACTTTGAGACAGAAAGAGGTTGAATGTGCCAGGCATGGCACCTGTCTGGGAAGTCAGCACCTCTTTCTGCTAACGACTCAAGTGCTTATTTAAGGAAATGGGCCATAGCAAAAGGCTATGCCAGGCCAAGGAAAGAAACAAAGAAAACCAAACTCACAGTCAGAACAGTTTGAAGAGAAGCTCAGAACATCCACAGGAGACTGTACAGGCAAGTGGGAGAGAAGGAAATGTGACACTCTGCTTCTAAAGTTGGGACTGCTAAACCCTCCACTCTGACAAGCAGCAGGCTCCCTAAGGAATTTATGGTAGAGTGGTCAACAACCAAACTGGGAGGAGCCCCAGATTGTGTCTGGGTCACTTTCTGAACAGTGGAGGTCTGCACATGGGCACCAAGGAAACAACACTTCACATGGATCACACTGCAGCCAGGAATCTGTGGGATCCAGAAGGCAGAGACTGACACCAGAGGGGCCGTCGGAGAGGAACAGGATGAGGATGTAACAGACAAATCACCGACATGCCAACATACAAACTCAGCCTCCCAGACAATGCCATTCGTATCTGACAGAGACATCACATTTTTGGGGCTTTCTAAGGCCATTAAAGAACATGCCAGAAAGTGGAGGGAGAAGAGAGCAAAGAAAGGAGGAGAGAACTTGCTGCTGCCCTCCAGTGATGCACAGCTGCTTCACACAGGACAATCCCAGCTTGACCATGCCTGGGCTTCGTTCACAAACCAGTGTCTCACACAGCCTGTGAGGAGCCTCAACCAGGAGCAATCTCTCACCTCCCTCCAGAATGTGTGAAATTAAGCGAACCACTTGAAAAAGTCAAGAATTCTTAAATGGCCTCTTTTCTGAATCAGCTTGAATCTATTTGAACTTATCTTCAAAAAGATCGTGAGATCTCACATAATGGGGAAAATTATATATATGATACAATTTCTCATGGCTCTTTCACAGTCACTAAGAGACAGTGGAAGAAAGACAACTTGGAAGCAGAGCTGAGATATAAAGCCTTAGATGCTAATTCTCACCCAGCTTCCTCCCACACATTGTGGTATCTTGACCTTGATTTCATCTCTATCAATGATAACTTCAATGCAGCAAAGATTCTTCTGATGATCATTTTTTTTCTCAGTCTGTGATGCCACAGTAGAGGTGGGGTATGGTTTCATGCATTAAAAAGCTGAACTGTTAAGTTTAAGATCAAAACTGTCAGTTTTTATCCTACTTCAACACAGAATTGTGACATTTTGGAAAAAAAAAAAGTTTTCATTTGAAATGTTCATTGATGCACCAGTGAAGGTCTCAAAATCACCTCAATGGCATGAGCTAGGTATTGACTAAGTGGCCTGAAGCAGAATCAACAAGCTCCCAATAGCTGAGCACAGACTCCTGTTTCCCCCATCCCTCCTGAATCACACACTGAAACACCAGCCAAGGTTCCTGCTGTCCACACCAGTTCTCCCTCTTTTTATTGCACAACAACTGGAATTGCAACTTACTCTGTGTGCTCCTCAAAACTGCTTTTTCAGCTTTCCTCCTTGGAGGAAGAGCTACTACAAAAACAAAAACCAAACTCTCCAGAACGCAGCGAGCAACAGAGTATAGGACTTCATGACTCAAGCTGCATTTCCAATGAGTCAAAAATTTAGTGTCATAGCACACCACAATGTCAACAAGCAGAAAAGGAGATTGAAATAAGGCTTGTGAAAGCATAAACCAGCTTCCTCCATACATATAAAGTCTCTTTTCAACTTATCTTGAAATAGTTAATAAAAAACATCAAAAATAACTAAGATGTGAGGATTGTATTATTGTACTGTCCCCTCCACCCAGCTTCTGCTTTTGGGGAAAATAAAAGGGGGTGTGTGGGAAGACAGAAGTGAAGACAGGAAGACTCCTGTGATGCACAGGGGTATCAGGGTTGGGAATGCATGACCAGTGCTGGGCTGTCAAACACCACTCCTGCCCTTCTCAAAGCCTGGCCTCTGCAGATACACCAATGAGTACACACTAGCAAAGTATTTCATTGCTGCCTCCTACCCCATTGCTTCTGTGACAGTCCCCAGGGCCCTGCTCAGAGCCAGGCTGACAGAAAGACACACAGGACAACACAGATCCATCAGAAACATTTCACAGCCTAAGCCCAAATCCTGGGAATACAAACTGTGGGCAGGTATCCATGGAGGGTGTTGCTGCTCTCCTCAGAACTGTCTCAGCAGCTTAACAGGAGACACACTGAGCCAGGGAAATGACTCTTCCTGCCCACAGATTAAAAATCTGCCTCTAGTACTTTGGGGATGTAATAGCTTTGCCTAAATTTTTGAGAGATTTGGGGTTACCAAAGCCTAACTTGGAAATAGACTCATTATTAGAAGATTTCTCAGAGATCTTTTCCATTCCTGAAAATTGTATTATCAGAGGAACTTTTTGAGGGCTGTGATGGCCAAATAAGTTGGTGGGGAAAGAAGGACAAAGCAATGAAAAGGGATATTCCACTGCAGACAGAGAAGGACTTTTCACATGCTCACAGCAGGTACACTCAGCTGAACCTGCTTTTTCCACTGCAGCCAGAGATTGCACCCCAAAACACTGGAATTGTTAATTTAGCTTTCTGGTTTTTACAGCTAGTGACACTAACCTGACAAAGCATAGCACCTCACAACACACCACAGGCTAAGATGTATTTCCTCCTACAAGTGTGTCTGAAGACACAACAAAATGACTAACAGCCAGTAGATTGTTTCAATTCCAGTGTGATAACAATAAGCCATTCCAAAAACAAACAAAAAAAAGAAGTTACCAAATGCTCTGATTTTTGAGCAGGACATCTGCACTCTGTCCTTGCCTCTGAATGCACTGCCTTCCACACCACATGGGTATGAGCTTGGCAGGGCAGCCTCGGGCAGCAGAGATGCACCTAATGCTGCTGATCCACCACAGGCACGGCTGCAAATCCATGGAAACAGCCAAATTCCTTCCTTTCCACTCATGCAAAATTTCCAGTGGGAGACAAGAGACACAATGAGAAAACCTGGGCTCGTGACAGCTCTAAGATTGTGTGAATTCAACCACAGGACAGCAGAGACAGGTTCCCCACACCATCCTGGTGGGGAGCATTCCCTCTGTCTTTCCAAGAACCCGCTCCCTTTGGTGGTTCAACAGAACAAAAGAGAACTAGGGATACAAAGAAAGATTTGTCAAAGATTGTACAACAGAAAACCTCTACGGATTGTTTGAAGAATGATGAAAAGAACATTAGAGTGAATAGCAAACATGTCCTCAGCACGTTTAATGTCTGCTCAGCTTAAAGGAACGTTGTCATTTTGTTTCTGAATTGATATCAGCATTAGCCTTCACTTTCCTCTCCTCAATTCTGTGTAGACATTCCTTAGCTAAGAACTGGCTGTGGCCTGGTGCAGCAGAGAAAGACAAAATCCCAATTTACCTGAGATATCATTTTGATTAAATGCAAGATCCAGTTTTTTACCACTGAGATATCCCTCAAATCAGATGCCCAAGCAGCAAGTGCATTTAAATGTTTGCTCAAGGTCCAACAGCTGTCTACCTTTAGCTTTGAAAAAACCTGGCCTTCAGTAATAAAACAGAAGAAAGAACGCTACAGTCCTTTGATGGAGGCCAGGGCTTCTCCCAGATTCTAAAAATTCTAGAATGAAAAAGTTCTGAGTCAGCTCTCAGTCAACAAGAGGTTTTAATGCTGATTGGAACTGCCAGTCAGAGTCCAGAGACTCTGGGTCATAAAGAAAAGATGGGAAGAGCTAGAAAAATCTAGAAAGCTTTAATCTGCCATAGAAGTGGGGCCTCCAAGACCTGTGTAGGTCTAGGCACCGAATTTATGCCTTCCAAGTCCCCCTCCCCACAAACAGTGCAAAGAGTGCCTAAGTGTGCAGGATGGGATATTCTACTGAACACCCTGGCAACAAATTACACAAACACGAATTAATGACATCAAGACTTTCTCTGAAAACCACAGTGCACAGATTTGCAATTTTCTCAGTCAAGTACCATAATTCTACGAGAAATACTCACAGAGGTGCCATTTTCCTACTACATTTTCAATATAGACTTTTCCTTTTAAAAAAGCCATATGTAGTAGGCAAAGAACCTGATTTGTAGGTAAAGCATTAGCAAGTAAATATTACGTTGAAGGTACATCATCAGTCATTCCATTACATGCTACTTTAATGTCCAAGAGATGATTTACAAAGCTCAACACATATGGGCACTTTCTGCTGTTTCAAAAAGTTAACAAAGCAAACAAAAAAAGATTTGTTACAGAATTTTTTACGTGTCAGTTTTAATTCAGCCTACTCTGCCATTGGAGGGGTCACACAAACAAGAGAAATCCTTCAAGATCTGTCCAACTTCATTGTGGGAAAATAAGACTAAAAGGCAAATCTCCACTGCTCAGTTACTGTGGAAGAGCCACGAGCCCGTTTGCAGAGGGGCAGTGACCAAGGGCTCTTGAATAAAGCCACACCATCCCACTGGGCAATGTCCAAAGGCCACCTTTGGCAAGAGTGTCCAGGTTTGTAAGCAACAACTGGCTGGGCTGTTGCAAAGTATCCTGAGGGTCAGTCAGCACAAAAAATGCCATGGAAAATGAATGGGAATTGTCCCACACTGCATCTACTTCCTTCTTTTTTGCCACAAATCGGGGACAGGCACTGATGGCACATTAAAAGCTGCAGATGTAAGTGGCATCCACAGGGCTTACCTATGCTTATCGTACAGTGGGGCAAAAAAAGGGGGGGGGAAGAGAAAAATTACTCTAAAAATTAATCAATTCTAGAAATAAAAATGGCTAGAATTTATATTTATTAGGCAATTTATGAGCCACTTCCTTCTGGCAAGGTACTTCTACTAGTCATTAAAGTCTAAAAGTGTCATCAGCCTTGCCAAAGCTCAGGTATCAGCTGGGGCAAAGCACCCATGGAATGTGTTCTAAGGCACATCTCTATGCAGAGTGCTCCCCCTTTGTCCCTGCCCCTGGTTATCATCAATTCTTTGTTGCCTTTCTTGAGAGAAGAAATGGGTTTGTAATAACAAATGTAAAAGTATTTTCAAACTTCTCCAATTATCTGAAAATTGTACCTTCAAGCAACATCTAAATTTGCTTCCACAGAGTTAATATCCGTGTAACAAATTAGGCTCAAAGTGATTAAAATGGACATCATAAAACATACCTAAAATAATGCATTTTGAAAGTGTTCTGGGAAGAAACAAAACCAAAGCAGAGACAAATGACAGAAACTGCAATCAGAAATTTGTTTTACAAAGTCACAATAAGAAAGGGAGAGATGAGAGAGAGGGAAAAGGCTGGTGCATCCAGGGAGAGAAGAAGGGGTGAGTGGAAACAGCTGGAATTGTTCAGCTGTGTCAACATTGGGCTGTTTCACAGATTGACTAGCAAAGTGTCATCTGAAACCAATTACATTCCCAAAACCCCACGGACCCAGTTCATAACATTGATTAATCCACATTGCGAAAACATCCCCAAGCAAAACTAGAACAGCTGTCAGCCCTTGGAGCTCAGAAATAGCATTTGATTTTTAAAAAAAAGCCCCAAACACGCCATGCACACTCCAACACCATGTTTGTATCTCACAGAAGATCAGGTACCTGCTTCTAACAGTTCACAGCAGAAACACCTCCCCGCTTCTTCCTGCACCCGTTGCTTCTGCTGCATCACCAGGGCAAGGTTGGCAGCATCAGACCCAGCCCAGGACTAATCCCCGCAGACAAAGCACCTGCCTGAGAACTAACACACTCCTGAAGATGCCTTTTCCTCTCCTCTGCACACCCTGGGGGACCACACTTTGCTTTCCTGTGCCCGCTCCAAGTGCACTGCAGTGACCATTTTCAGGCAGGTTACTTGTGCTGCCCTTCAGAGACTGCCACAGCACCTGCCCAGGCAAGGCAGGGGCACCTCCGACCCCGAGCTCCTTTCCCAGCCCCAGCACCTCCTGGTGGAGTCCCCACTCCATCCCCTGAGCAGCACCCCCTGACCCAGAGTGCTCCTCCTTACTGGCCACAAAGACATAATTTATCTGTCCCATTCCCCAGGACAGCACCAGACAGATGGAGTCTGACAGTCTACAGAATACTTCCAAGCTAACCAAAAATCACTGCAAGATATCAGAACAAACAGGAATAGAACCATGCATAAATAAAATCAAAATAAACCAAGAGGGCACCGAAAGATTTTCAATTGTCACAACTGTTAATTAAAGGCTGCAGGAAAAAGAACCTTTTTTTTTTTGCCTGCATGTTGATCAAATAACTTTCTTAAATAAGTTATTTTTATGTGGCGCTCAATGGGATTTTTTTTTTCCAGATGTTTATATTTATTTTATCAGCTGGTCTAAAATAAAGTTTGGAGGAGCAGGAATGCTCCACCAGCTACCATCACAAATCAACGTGCAATATTCTTCCTGCAATTCTATCAGCAAGCATTGCTGACCTTGTGTAACATCCAGAGAAATACCATGCTGCAGTCACATTTTCGTTTCCCACCTTCAGAGTAAGGAACTGACAGACCAACAAGGTAAGTAGCAGAGCACAAGCCCACAGAAACAAAAGCATTCCAATCATATTGCATGTGATGCTTCCTGGCTGTGGAGAAGCTGTTTGGGAGGACAAAGCATCAGAGTCAGAATATCTTTTGGTTTATCCCTTCCCTCACTCAGTCCTCCTTTTTATGTCTAAGGACTTGTCACAGACCAAAAGACCCCCATTGTTTAAACTTCAGTGTTTCTTTTCAGTTTTGCAATCAAACACACCAGACATAAACCAAAATGCAGCTCACACAATCCATTTTATCAATTCATTACTCAGAAAATAAGTTATGCTGGAATGGTTATTTATTTGGGGACAATGGTACACTGTTGAAAGAATTTATACTCAGAAAGGTAAATACATTTCCAAATTCAAGAGAGTGAATCTCCTTTTGACTCTTTACCAAAATACTTTACCAAATATACTTTACAAAATAGCGTCAAGATGTCAGTAATAAGTTACACTGCATTAAAAAAAAAAAAGATCACAAAATAAAAATACTACTTCACACATACAAAATTTTGTGAAGACACTCACAAGCTGTTCTTGTTTCCCAAAAATGTTAGAAATAAAAAATAGCCACTGGATCTAATATTTCATATTCTGCAACAGAAAAGAAATAGACAGTGCATTAATTACAATCCAGAAAATCGTGAAGCCACAGCAAACCCAAATTGAGATGCATGGTCCAGCCAGGCTTTTGAGAGTGACCAAAACCTGATCTTGAAAGAACAGGAAATTCAACAGCTCTCAGGGACTGGGTTCTGTGCCTTGAACGTGCAAGCATTGAGTGCATTGAGTTATATTTTCCCAACACTGAGACTTATTATAATTTTCTCATGAAAAAAGTTGAATGACTCGACATTAATCTTCAAGAATGAAGAGTTAAAAGTCAAGATTACTTCCACCTTATCAAAACCCAGCATGAGAGACTGAATTTTTTTCCCAAGTAATTCTTACAACACCAATGGCTGGACTCACATGGGCTGCTAATAGTAGCTAACAGACTGAGAGAATAATGTGTAAGGTATTCTTAAGATTATAATGAGAAAAATTTGTACAAAGTCTTGTAGAATTAGGGCAAAGTACAAGGAGTTATTCAAGCTCTATCACTAGCAGACATCCATCAATTCATAGAATTTAAAGTTAAAAAAAGACAAGTGGGAAGATCTATTCTTGCATATCCTGAGATGTGCATATCATAGGTCATTGCATTTCACATCATTAACCCCAGCTCTGGGGCCCTCGGTGTTTGATTAAAACTTTCCTACAGAAAAACATCCGAGCTGAATGTGGAGACATCCGGAGCTGGTGCAGCAGCTGCTCCTCCTGGTGATCCAGCCCCACACTGGGCAGCATTTCTAACTACTCTTCCATTCTCTGCTCTGGCCTTCCAGCCACGGGTTCCCGTTCCTTTAGCACCCAGTGTTTTCTTTCTCTGAAGACTCTTAAACAAGTTGTCCTACAGTTTTCTCATTGATAAATGTAAGAGATGATGCTCCAAGGGGTTGGAGACCAATCATTTGCTCCTACCCCAAATATTTTGGGGTGACTTTCTGAACGCTACCCACCGTCCCTCCTAAGGATGGAGGATCCTAATGGATCTTACAGTGTCAGGAATGGTTTCAGTATTGTCCTGCCCACACACACAGGCATACAGGCAGCTAAAGCTTCTCTCCCAGCTCCCACTGCCATTTACACTAATAAGTATTGCATCACAGTTGTCCCACTAGAAGCCTGTGGCCAGCTGTTACCCACGAGGGCTGTCCCTGCTGTGCTGGACATAGTCTTCTCCCACTGAAACATTTCCTTTCCTTAGGCAAGTTGATTTATATGGAGCCTCTGCTGAAAACAGGCAAAACAATCCTGAGCTTTCTGTGTAAAGCATCTACTACCTTTTAATCTCATATTCTGCCACACTTTGTGCTACCTGGAAATAAAGCACCAGCAATTCAGATAGATTCTTCCACATAATTGACAAAAATATTGAATAGTGTTGAAACTGGCCCTGATCCTTGTCAAATTCCTGTAGCACCTCACAGTGATGCTCCACGAACGTGTGTCTGAGACAAGGCACTTGGCCAGAGCTGCAGTCAGTGCACAGACTGCTGCAACAAAAAAAGAACTTGCAGGGAGAAGCAAGAAGGACTTCAGATGAAATCCTGGAGAACAATATACACTGAATCCCACACTGTCATAAACAAATGCTACAAATGAGTTTAAAGTTCCGAAGTTCTCAAACTCAGGAACCACATCTGTCACATAAAGGTGAAGATACACTGATGTGAAGGAGCAATTAAGGCAATCAGGAATTCCTAGCACTGTCACCAAGAGTCTTTCTGGTTCCCAGTTTCTGAAGAAAATATGGATCATCACCACAGATTGGTTATCTTGAAGGGTCAAGTGTTGAAGAGGAGGTATGAAATGGGTGACTAAAATAAGCAAAGGAGAACAACAGAAGGAATGTCTTCCTAAAGAGAGTAATGACCATATATAGCATGCCTTTTTTTAGCTAGAGTTGATGTGTTTGATGTCTGAGGACCTTTCATCAACTCTGTCATCAAGTGGTATTTCCCAAATGGAGGACTGGTGTTCTGTGAGTGCCAGGAGTTATTTATCTGAGCTTCTGAAAGCGTGGCTGCTCCCTTAGCCTTGCAGGGGACATTCCACCAGCAGCCACCTCGCGGTGTTTGCTGCCAGCAGCAGGAACCGGGGCCGGTGACGTGGCCACTGACACTGTGTCCTCCTGTTACCTCCCTCAAAGAGCTTCCCATGCAGATCACCTGTCCTAAACTGGGCATCCTGGGATGACTCCCTGGCCTGAGACATCCCATGAGGTGTCCTCAGGCACAGCAGTCCCTGGGCTGCCTTACTGTGTCTGCACGTGAAAATAAACATGGATTAATACCTGCATGTCCGCAATACATACCTTTAAAAATGTGACTGTTTCTGGGTACTACACTGAAAGATACTAAAGATCTTTAATATCTTCCAGGGTAGTACCCAGAAAGACCTGAAACTCCAACTACATAACCAAAGACAGTTTGATATAGAAGTAATAATACTAAAAACCAGAACACTTGGCTGACACGCCAAGATGGCCTAATCTTGACACGTCTTCAAAGAACCTAATCCACCAGCAAGAAATACACCAGGTTATAATATATCCTGAGATAAATCAAAAAGATAAATCATTTTTGCTGCAGTGAAAGTATGAGATACAATGAAGGAGTGAATCTGAAGAAACATCCTTCCTTTCTCACTCTAGATAATCATCTTCTGCTTGCTTTTACTACACGTTGAGAAGAAGAAGCAACCACAAAGAGGTGTATTGTATAAGATATTGGGGAGTAGAGCTTTTTCTTTAATCACCCCCCAAGAACAAAACTAGGGAGACAGGCATGATTGGTGCCATGAAGGCTCACAGGAGGAGACCTACTGAAGTAACATGATCTGTGGTTACCAGCCCATGGCTATCTGTCTGCTCCTCCCACACCTCAGGATGTGCTGAAACCCAGGGAGTCTCCAGAGGGACAGCAAATGAACAGCCCTCTAAAGCTGAACTCCCTCCGTGGTTAAGCTGACCTGCTTTTGTGCCTCCTGAACCTCTGGGTTGGGACACCAAGGACAGGATCAGAGCAAAGGTGCCATATGTCAGTAAAGCTTCCACTCTCCAAATTTGTGCTTAATTGCTGCTAAATTTGGCACTGACATCACTGAAAACCAAAATGGTGTGCAAAGAGCAAAGTTGGGGGTTTTTCTTACTTCACAAAAGGGTCTAGAGATCAGAACTTGCAGAAAAAGGTGCCAAGAAAAAGTTATCAACACCTTTAATGGCCTTTCTTTTTTCCCCTCCCTCTAAAACTTTAGGAATTATGTAGTAGCATAATACAAGATTCAGCCACAGAAGCTATGTAGGATTTAATCTGTTTGGATTTAGCATTACAAGAACTTTATTTTCTTCTCTCTGCCCAAACTTAGGAGTGTCCTGTCTGTATCCTATCTAAAGTCACCCACAAATATCCTGATACAAACCTGGAAGCAGCAACAACAGAGAGTGAAATGTGCACAAGAGCAGAAGGGACCAAGGCAAGAGGGGGACTAATGCCCCCTCAGCCCCTGCAGCACGAGGTGGAACTGCATCAACAGGGGGTCAGAGTTTTGGAGGAAGGACCTTTGGACCCACGATGTCTCACCACACACCTTCTTCCAGCCCTGCCACCTCATTTTTAAGTGCCCTAACTAATTTTTTCCCAGACATACACTCTGCAGGTGCCTTTGCTGCTTTCTGTTTCATCTTTTCAAGTCACTAATTTTACGAACATTCAACCAACCCCAAAGTGCTAAATATTAAACCATTTTTTTAAAGTGTAGAAGGACCTGTTTGTTTGCTGAGCTTTCCAGGCAGAGCAGCTTCCCAGGTTACATGTCAGGATGAACAGCCTTGGCACAGAAACAGGTTTTCCAGTGAACCTTCTAATAAAGTGGCAAAGCCCAGAACCCACTTAAGGACTTGTCTACATCATACAACAGGTGAAAAAACACCTTTAGCATCTGAGTTTACATTTTAAGTGTACAAGAAAACCACCATTGATTTATCTGCTTTACCCCCCAGATATCATTTAACAGATTGACATTGTTTAGTAACACTTTCATACCAAGATTTCTCATTTATCTAAATTAAAAATACATTTTAGGGTATACATGTAAAAAAACCCCAAACCAGAACAATGTGAAAGAGTGTCTGCACTTGGATATGGCTGAAACACATCATCATACACACCAAAGACTCTGTCCCACAACCTCGACCTCTGCAAGATGGAATTGTTTTCTGGAAATTGGAAAACCTATCCTGAAGGTTTCCAAAAGTTACTGAAGTTACATAGATAAACAAAAATTAACTGTAGTGCTTCATTCTAGAAATGTTGAAGGAAAAAAATTATTTCAAAGAAAATGCTTTGGTAACAGCATGATCTGAAAGGTCAGTATGTAAGTGAAGTTGTATTATGGAGTTTTGCAAAAAAAAAAAAAAGATACTGTGCTTCTGTTGTACAAAGACTGCCTTGCACAGAGCTTGTACATTTTATTTTAAATCCTTGAAGCCTGTTAGTAAGTTCCTCAAGCAGACATGATTGTCTTGTTTTTGTCAACACACCCACCTACTCAATCAACCTTCAAAACATCAAAATTCACTTTACTCCCACTATCTCCTTGATGTAAATTATTCTCCTATTAATAATTCTCTTTTGTTATAATCAACCTTTCCTGCCTTGCACGAATTGCTCTCCTGCTAATATGACCGAGTTTGATCTAACTTCTTGAAAAAAGTCCTCATTGGAAAAAAAATAAATAAAAAGTTTGGGGCAAAATCCTTCTCCCTCTCCAATCACTGGCAAATATCTCACTGTTTGTGGTGAACTTCATCCTGTGCTCTGCATCAATCCAAAGCACCCCTGGGATGCTGCTGGGCACGGCACTGGAGCGACTGGCCATTGCTAACAGGTTCAGGCCAGCTCACTTTATCCTCCTGCATTCTATCTGGAAGTGAGTAAAGACCTGCTTTGCTCCAGAACCAGTCTCCCTCTCCAGGTCATGACAATTCCCAGCATTCCCAAGGGGGCAGTTCCTTGGAATGGCCTGATGAGCCACATTCCATAACAGTGAACATGCCCTGAATGCCCTCCTGGTGAGCAGGACTGGGACAGCCCCAAGGATTTGTTCACTAATCCCACATGATGCCACCAATGGAAAGCAAAGTTTGTTCCATCTCTGAACTGCTCCTTTCCTCCTCACTCCAGTGGGGAGCTTTAACAGCTGTTAAGCTGCTGTGCCACTAAAGGAGCAGAAAAGGTATTTTGAGATCTACCCTGTATATGTTACCTGCATGTGGTCCACACATGAGGAGTGGACTTGTTTGCAGAGCAATGGAGGACACTCTGGAAGGCAGATGCCTACAGCAGAAGGCATGAGTTCTGCCCTCGGATATGGGCTTCCCAGTTTTGCAGAGAGCTTCATTATACTCAGTCCTTTCAGTGGTTTTGCAGTTTCATGGGAATACTGCTGAAGCAACCCACTTTTCTAGAACTGGCACTATCTGTTCAGCTCCTGGTAGCACAAGGTGGCCAGAGGTACTGCTTACAGCAACACTTCCAACTCCATCGAATCCCATGGAAGTCCCAAAGGTGGAGAGAAAAATCTATGGACCTGACACAGAGCAAAAGTTTCTGGCTGGTGTTAAACCAAAGTCAGATTAGATAATTATAAAAGGTCCCTTCTGAACTCTATTACAGACGCAATAGTGCAAAATACAGCCTTTTGTGTTTGCAGGGGCTTTTTTTGCCACTAGTTTTAACAATCTGTTTATGGGACTGGGGGACTGGGGTTTGCTTTGGTTTTTTGCCTCTTCCCTCCCCCCCCCTCCCCTCCTTCCTGGCTACCTGAGTTCCCCTCAAGCATCTCCAAATGTGCAGCAGCAATTCCCAGGAGGTGGCTCTGACATGATAATAGTCGGGACTGCAGTTCCCCAGCTTCCAAGTCCAGCCAGTGATTCTCTGGGGCTCCTCTACAGTCTGGGGTATTTGGGTTTGCTTCATTTTGTTTTCTTATTTCCCTTTATGAATAAAGTGTTTTTTTTTTTTAATTTCCCCTTGTTACTGTTAAAGACACTTTGTTACCCAGGGAGCTCATTCAAGTTGTCAAGCAGGAAAGGATTCTAAAATGCAAAGGCAGCAAATGAATTGTCCTTTTCCTGCATCCCTGTCTTCCTGGATGCTTTTAGCACAGCTTTTTTTCATCAGACACATATACTGATGTATAATGGTGCCAGAATCAAATCTCTGATGTGCCCAGTAGGCACTGGATTATAGAAACTGTCCCTGTAGCAGCTGGTGAGTTGGGCA
Source organism: Scytalopus superciliaris (assembly GCA_013400415.1). Classification (NCBI taxonomy): domain Eukaryota; kingdom Metazoa; phylum Chordata; class Aves; order Passeriformes; family Rhinocryptidae; genus Scytalopus; species Scytalopus superciliaris. The sequence continues at coordinate 612,217 of VXBX01006417.1, read as the reverse complement.
GAGTGGATTTTCATATCATCACTGCAATATACTGTGCTGACTTCCCTTGCAACAACAACAGGAATTTTCAGCTTTAGTCTGTGATCAGATTTCTGCTCTTCTTCTGCCCCTGATTTCTATGGGGTAACAGCAAGAGCTAACAAACACGCTTTCAAACTTGCATTTTATGTGAAAGTCCAAAAGGCAGGCAAATTCATGAGTACTGCTGGGAGATACATTACTGTCTTTTGGCAAAGAACATTGAAAGATGAATTATTTCAGCTTGGTTTTGAAAAACAGCACAGGTCAAACAATGGAACTGTGTGACAGCTGCAAGCACACACAATAGCAAGGAGCCACGTTTAGCTGAAACTGAAAAATGTTTCCTGCAAACTCTTCCAGCACATGGCAGAATGATTTTCTGGGGGAGACGTGGGGGGTGAAATTTATATGTTGTTCAGCAACCTTTTTTTTATTACATAGTTAAGACTTTTAAAATATGGTATTTTCTCTCTCCATGTCTAAGTCTTCAATTTAAAAACTGCCAGTATGTAAGTTCTGGTAACACAAGTGGGATGCAAAGGGATGCTGTCAAAAATGAAGCAGTCTTGTACTTCAGACAGTCCTGCACACCCAAAGCCACTCCTTGGGCTGTGATCATGTATGTAAACTTCCAGAAACCCCCTGCACACAGATATCCTTTTATTGCTAAACTGAGGAATATTAGCAAGGCACTGAGCCACATGCTTAGAGCATGCTGATCATTAATGCTTTTATACCTATTATTTATGTTGCATTGCTTTTATAATATGCTTAAAAAAAAAAAAAAAGTCAGGAAAACACTTCAAAAAAGTGCAGTCCAGATTTCCCAGGAGAAGGAAAAATAGGGAAAAAAAAAAAAGAAAAAAGAAAAAAAAAAAGATAGAAAGTACTCCCAGAGAAGGGTTGTGTGTCCTGCTCTCATAAAGCAAACTTAAATCACTTGAAAGCAGTTCCAGAAAGAGCACAGGTCACATGCCACACAGGTAGATATGTGTTCCCTTTCTGGGGTATATGAACTGAAGAACAAAGATATGCATTAGCTATTTATACACTTATGCAATCAATACTGACACACACGCACATATAATTACATAATTATCACATTAGGAAGTCCATCATGAATGATTTAATCAAGTAAAAAAAGAATATCATAAATATGGCCAAATGATAATGAAACTGCACTACATGAATAAATCTCATGGAGAAAAGGCAAGTACCCAGCAGAAACTGGTAAGGGACAAGTAGTTTACACATCGAGATGGATCACAACTGTATTATTTAAGAATCCTGAGGACATTCCTGTACTTCAGAGAATGAAAACCAGTAAAACTCCAGCTCACTGACACGAAGACTTGAAATAGGTAATGATTACATGAGGATTAATGTCTTTAGAGGTTTGAGGCATAAAAGTCACTATCTGCTCATGAAGACAGATGCATGATGAGATGCCAGATTTTTGAGAGATCTTTTCTGCTCCAAAGATTCGTCTCATGATTCTATATTCGGAAACTGTTCCACTCGTTCTGTTTGCTTGGACCTGGTTACCACCATCCTCAAGGTTTTCAAACTATGTCTACGCAGCTCGAAAATGAATCATTTATGAAGTCCCCTGTATTTGCATCTGGAGCCTTTACTTGGGGCTATGTGGAGCTGGCATTCCAAAGGCTGCACAGAGCCTGTGATGCAAAGCTCTGCACCAGCAGCTGCACCGGAGAAATCCACAGGGACCACTGCTGGGCTGGAGGAATCCACAGGGGCCACTGCTGCCCTTGCTCCAGAACTGCCACGCAGAAGGGCTGCCAAGCGTCCCTGTGAGAATGGGAGTCACTCAGGCCAGCACTCTGCAAACCCTTCACGACTACAGCTGGATAGATTTAGCCAAACTCACTGAGTTCCACTAAGCTGCAGCAGAGGGGCAGGTCACAGACTCCAAATGGGAACTGCAGCTCCAGCTGTTGTGGGAATAATGGCATGGAACTGGCAGCTGGGGGTGACTGTGGAAACAACCATTGCAGGGCCCAGAGCAGGAGAAGATGGTCCCAGAGGAATGAAAGCCAGAGGGAGGGTTCAAGATCAATAGAAAGACAGAGCCCAGCCAGGCCAAAAGCCCTCCCCCTCTCTTCCTGCAGTGCCCTGTGCTCTTTTAGCACTTGGGCAGCCCTCTCTCCTGGCCTGCCTGTGCTCCCATTGCTATGCCAGCCATTGGAATTGCGTCCCAATCCAAGGTAACCAGCAGTAGTGTATTTATTAATAAAGCAATAAACTGTACTGAGCTTTCTTTGCCTGACAAAAAGGTTGCTGCAAACACATTTCCATTATTCTGTAATTTCAGCAAAGAGAAGCAAAGAATTGGACGGGAGAAAAGGACACACTAGGGAGTGGCAAGAAAACAGTCTCTGGAGAGCTCAGACCAACAAAAATGCATAGTCTCCACTGTGGAAAAAAAATATGGCTTAATAAATCATCATCTGAAGTTGCCATGGTAATAGTAAATGTCTGGTTCCCTATACTGTTTAACTCCATACATCCAGTCCTGCAGGAGATCAACAGCCCCAGCTCCTGCTCCGTGCCCGGCGCTGCAGATCCTTATTTAAAGACGAGGACAGAGTGTGCAGCTCGGCACAGGCAGGCGCACGACCTGCAGGGTACTTGAGGTGAAGGAACACTTTCTTTATGCAAGTCAGCTCCACACCACACACCCGCTGTACTTTTTGCACAACTCGCTTCCTGGTGCAGTTGTCTCCGAAATGCAGCTCTGCCAGAGCACCAGCAAAGCAGCCCTTGCTTTCTAAAACTGGCAAGGGCTCCGCGATTGACTGAGGATTGCAGTCCCACATGGAATGCCGTGCAGGAAATTAGCATAGCTGGAGGTAAATATAGAGACATACATAGAACCCGAAAGAGCTTTTTATGGACCAACGACTCCTCGGAGGGAGGGGCTTAAGGAAGAAGAAAGAATCTGACAAGAAAAAGGATGGTGCGTGGGTCTCTCCCAGAATAAGGTCAGCTCCCACAGACTTCCTCAAGCAAGTTTCTTAATGTTCCCGTATCTCAGTTCCCCCATCTGTACAACAGTGTTAACATGTACTCGGCTTATCTAAGCTTATTAGCATGTAGAAAGTGATTTGTAATCTGAAAGTTCAGAGCCTGTGAAAAAAAGAAAACTTTTGTTTCAAAACTTCACTGCTGTAAGAGGCTGAAAGAACAGCCCGGCTGGCAACCCCTGTGCCAAAAAGCACTGTCAGTGTTTGTAAAGCAAAGATAAAACACTTCCACATCACATAAAGAAGCAAATTGACTAGTCATACTTAAAGCACTATAATAAGATAAACGAGTAAAAAGACAGTCAAGAAAAACTAAAGCGACAGCGGCCCTGGGAACAATTACTGATGGGAGAAGTGCAGCTCAGAGCAAGGGAGGGAGAATCAGGTTCAGCTCCCCAGCAAAGGACATGCCAGTGCTGAAACCCAGGAGACTTCAGGGTCTGAAAATCAGTAAGGTTTTTCTAACTCCTCATTACAATGCTTGCTGTCCCATCCTATGGCATAAATATCTTTCCTTGTTTCTCAACAGTGAGGTCCCTTAGCCCACATACAGCCCATGAAACGTCATGGCCAAAGAGCAAGCCACAGTCCATGGAATATAATCTGTGAATAAAGAATACTTGTTTTCCCTCTAACAAGTCTTGGAGTGCAGTGCACTCTCCGGGCAGGCCATTCAACTCCACTCTCCTTGCTGGAATCCCTCAAGCCTTTGCTACTGCAGGTTCACATTCAATAAGATATAATGTTAGAATAGAATGCTGCTCGTGTAAAACTGGGATTCTTCAAGAGGAACCACCAGATCTCCCTTTACTGACTGTTCTTGGACAGTGACAACCACCAGTGTTTCTCTCTCAGTCTTTACAGAAAGCTCTGTATCAGACTACATACATGTCATATATAAAAGTTACTGTTCTAGAGCAATTTATCACAACTCCACGTTCTCTTCTTTAAAGAAATAGATTATCTGCAAAAAGGGATAGGATTTTTAACCAAACTGAAACTTACTGTAAGTCTGCATCCTTTCTAAAATGAGCTCTTTTCCCAACCTGTTAAGATGAATTAAAGTTAAACCTTCTCAAAACAATGAAAAAATTTTGCACATTATCATCAAATTCATCCATTCATTACAAACTACACCTCATATGTAGAGGAACACGTTCGTGTGCTTGTCAGAGTGTTTTACACATCTGACTGTCTCAATAGAGTATTTCAAACCCCCCTCTCCCCCACGTTCTGCACTGTGGTTTCTTTTCCTGAGATGCAGCAGAAACGCCTGCAAACCAGCAATGGGGAGCTGTGGGAAGCCCCTTGGTGCTGTCAGGGGCACATCCCACCCCACGGGCTCAGCCCCCAGTGCCTGCACTGGGCTCCCTCAGCATCCCAGCTCACTGAACTGCTGCACTGGGCCTTCCCAGTCCCACCGTGCACAGGCAAGCTCAGGTGGGAACAGAAATTCCTAACAGGTTCAGGGCAAATATCCAGCATGCCAAGGTTACATCACAGTGAGAGGAATCAAAGTGATCCTTTGAGGAAAGTGTGATTTACAAGCTAACGCAACACCAGCATTTTGTGTCCTCTGCACAAAGACATCCATAGCTTGGTATTAAATATGTAAAAGATTTGAGCTTGGGCAGTTGGGAGCTACCAACGCTGTCTTACTGCAAACACTGTGCTTTCACTCCAAAAAGGAGGCCAACATATCAAAATATTGCCAGACTGTAGCAGTTACAGGTCAAATGGTAACTCGCTGAATTAAAAAGGAAGAAGAGGACATCCCTCCTTACCTGTGAAAACATTATGCCAGCAACTGACACAAAACATGGCCTCTAAATATATAACAGAAGAGGGAAAAATAGTGCAAACCCACGATGAACAGCTGAGTTAAAATCCAAGGAAAATGTGATCCCCTCTTTTCTCCATTCCCAAGGGACCCAGGACTCGGGAGGTCTGCTGGGCACTCTCTGCACCATGTCCAACACAGCAGGCAGTATCAGAACACTTGGATACTAAGCAGGCTTGGAGAAAAATACACTGAACATTATTTTGTCTCTTCTGAACAAGGACCCTGCCAGTGTCTTCAAACTCACAACCACAAGCTTATTTTTAGGTACTCGCATTTACCTCAAATCCAAGAAATTCCCACAACCTACATTATTTTTCAGATGATAAATGTTCTCAGTATATTGACAATCTGCTCCTCAGTGAATGGTTAAAAGAGGCACCACAGCACAAAGCAGCTGCAGTTTTCTATTTCTTTTAGCCCTTCTGTGGACAAAAGAAAAAAAATATGCAAACATTCTGGCTCGTGTGCTGACACCTGGGCCGTGCTAAGGCTGGCTTTGGATCAGGGGCAGCCTTTCAGAGGACAAGAAGTCACAGTGGGACTCTGGACAGAAAGCACTGAAGAGGTTAACAGAAAAAAAACTGTATTAATAAAACATGAAGTTATTTAAAATAGTTCAAGTATAGCAGAACTCACTTTCAGTTATGCCAGACTGGATGATGAAGTTTGTGTGATTAATTCCATTCTCTTCCTTTTCATCTCAGAAAACTGTCAGCTCTGTTGTACCAACAACATACTGTTACAGTGGCATCGTGAATAGCTCTTGGATAGCAAACAAAAAATATTAAGTGAGCTTTGCCAATTACCTACCACAGGTTTTGCTCACAAGCTGCCTTATCCTCTTAAAACTCCATTGTTGGAATATCTAACCTTTTAAAAATAATAGGTACCACTTAAAAGCAATTGTTATTTTAATTGTGAATTGGGGTCATAAATCCGTTCTTCAAGAAACATTTTTACGTTCTGCCGGATTCTTTGAATGTGCCTCCCTTAATTCCCTTGCAGGCAACTTCTGCTATAATGAAATTTTTCATTTGCAAATTAGATTTGCTTGTAGCTAGAAACAAAAAGCCATCATCAGAGAGCCAGTAAAAGGGATGCATCTTTACCTACTAGGAACAATTAGTTGCACTGACTGTAGTTGTAAAAGCTGCCTCTTTTCTTCTTTCTCCTCCAGCTCTGTGATGTGAAGCAGGACTCAGAAACAAGAAATTGTGTGTCTACACACAGTAAAATAAAATCTGCAGAGCTGTGCCCCCTTGCAGTGTCTTAAAAACTGGACTATACTATGTAGGATCCATTTGCTAGATGCCATTTCTACATATATCTACATATTCTATGCATACATATTCATTTTAAAATAGAGGAAGGAAAATTTAATTATTAATGTACAACTACCACTCAGCAAGGGACTGAAGCACAGGTTCACACAATAAATAATTTGTTTAAAGGCAACAGTGATGGGCTTGACAAATGTCACAAACTTCACAGTGAGCTCAGTTTTGTTTTGATAAGTCTCATTGACAACAGAGAACTGAAAATAACAGAGCAGCCAACCCCACTATAGCCCACTTTCTGAAGCAGAAAAGCATGGTTACTCCACCTCACTTCCAAAAAACCTGCTGGCAGGAATTAGGCATAAAAAACAAATCAACCACTCCAAAGCTACTCAAGAAGTTTGTTCAAGCGTTAAGTATTGGAAGGGGATCTTTTAAGTCCCAGCCTCGTACCCTGACACTTCAGCCTGGGCTCATCCCAGAACACTGGGTGCCATTTAGACTTAGACCCATGTTTTCCCTAATATGCCTTATGTTTAAATTTGCAAGAATTCATATTATCTTGAGACCAAACTAATCCCGACACTGTGCAATCCAGTTGTTATTTCAGCAGCCGAACTCTGTGCGAGAGAGCAAGTATTGTATTTTTAGGTTCCCTGCGAGAAGCATTGTTCATTTTTATCCTTTCAGTGGGTGATCTTTATCTCTGGCAGCCTTTGGGATCTTTTCTTCCTGTTCGAACACCAAGGACATTGTCATTATTCTTCACTCTAATGAATCCTGTAGTCTTCGGAGTGGGCCACAACTCATTTGGGGAAATTAGTGAAAGGGAATAGCTACCAGATGACAATGAGGAGACCCGAGAATGATCCCATTTTCAGGCATGAAAAGGAAGTGGCTGGAAACATACCTACCATTAGGCACAGCAGGAGCTGGAAGCTTTGAAACTAGCATTGCATAAAGAGAAAGTTCTGCTTTTGGAAAAGTGGAAGATTTTATCTGGATACGTAAATCTGTCAATCGCCTCATGCCTTATTTCTCTTTGCAGCAGAGAAGGTTGTGAGGCTTTTTTTTTCCCCCTGTCAACCATTTCAAATACAAAATTCTGTTCTTTTTTCCAGTCAACCCTGCACATCAAGCTCAGGAACACTTGCTGAAAAAGTTCTTCCGGCCTTTTATCCTCGGCCCTGTAGAAACCAATTTGAGAGCCATAAACCAGGTTATGTGCAAAGCGTTGACAAAACCATCACTTGCGGCTCCGCATTTGCAATGGTTTGCAAAAATTAAAGATCTAGAACTCTCTAACTCTCCTCCCTTTTCTGAAGGGGGGTAGGGTTTGCCAGCACTCACAGACCACAGGAACAGAGCAGTCAACGGGAACAGAAAGTACAACCAGAATTTGCCAGACTGTCCCACAAACTCTGTAACCCGCCCAGAGCCATATGCGGTGCCCGATGAGTGAGAGAAACGCACCCGCTGCCTCTGCGGCTCCACGCCACGCCTTGTGCTGGAGCAGCAGGGAAACAAGGCCAAGAGCCTCAGAACTTCCACCTACCTCCACCATTTGGTGACCAATTTAGACACTAAAGCTGGAATGAGAGCCTGTTCCCCCTCTGCAGTCGGTTCAGCCCCGGTGCTCTGGCACCGCCCTTGCCTGTGACACTCGTGTGTCTGAGCATCACCACAAAACAGCACCTTCTGATGAGGATTCAAGACAACCTGCTGCACCTAGATTCAGATCTGGCATAGAGAAAGGGCACGTTGACAGCCATGAATTTGCAAATGAAAGGCTGCTCCTGGGCAAACATGCTGACCAAGCTGGCTGATGTGCACCAGTCAGCTGAGGTGAAGAAATCGGGAATGCTCAAGTACACAGTTGTCTAAATACTGCACTTTGCTTTTTCTCATATCTCGTAGATTACATTTCAAGGTAAAATAGATTGGCTAAAAGAGGATGAGACAGGAACATAAAAGTGCAAAAGTATCCAGTCAAGCTTTCTTGCTAAATAAAAACATTTAGCATGTCGTCTGGCACAACAGAAAAAGCAAATCTGTAAAATCCAAGTATCTTGGACTCTTGGAAAACCATTTTTGTGAAGCTCACTGTTTCCCAAACACAGACTTGTGCCTCAGACTGAACCTGCCCATTACCAGCTCACAGACACTGAAAAGTCTTGCTGTGAATTCCTGTAACAACTTGGCAAGGTCTTCAGACCTTTTCCACAGCCTTTCATCCGGGATGGAACACATCCCTGAACTCTGGCTGATGGTGAAGGTGCAGCAACCCATGGTAACCCCTTACACATGGTACAAAAGGTGAGATACTCTGCTCTGCACATCTCAGCTGTCCCCATGGAAAAGAAAAGCAAGTCCTGCCTCAGGCTGTGCCTTGTGTATTCCACCCTTTTGTAGCACCAAGGCCATTACACAGCTCTGACTCCCCAGACCCTTCCTCTATTTTCCTTGGTGTCGTTTACTCTTCATCCTGATAATCACCATCCCTGTGCAATAAATGCCAAGATCTCCTGTACAAGTACTGCTGTTTTCTATTTCTTTCTGCCTTACCACACACACTCCTTTCCACGTACTGGTAACTCACTTGGATGCAGTTCTTCTGGAAACTAGTTAGCATTAAAAGGGACATAAGCAAAACACAGTCAGAAGAAACAAGTGAAGGCAAAGCAAGTGACTGGCAACAGAAGCTGTAAGAACAGAAGATGGCCCATCATGCTGCCAAAGGTAACAGGGCTAGAATCAGGTGTGTGTTAAAGACCAAGCAGGCAGCTACATTTATAGCTCAAACTGCAGCTGCAGTCCCATTTCAGCAGTTCAGATCTCTGCTGCTGGAAAAAAGAGAAGGCGTGTTAAGGGTGACGCTCAGGAGAGGGGCACAGATAACCCTCTCTCACAGGGTGACTAAACTTCACACAAATTGGCCAAAATTTCAAGTACCTCTGAACCAGAAGAGCACGTACACTTTATGTACCTTCACAGTGCTGTCATCACCCCTAGCACTGAATAGGTCCAGTCTCCAGAACCTGACATAGCACCATCCCAGAACTATAGAAAAGCTGACACCTCCTCCCGTCTGCTCTCAGAAGTACCGCACTGGCACAGCACAAGTGAGAACGGGGAGGTGACGCTTCTTGCCCTCTCACAGCATGTACCTTGTACCCTGGAGGAGCAGAAGGGAGCCCCACAGTCACTTGAGTGTAGGAGGCAAAGAAGAGAGGTTCAAGAAACAGGGCAAGGCGGGAGGGATGTCCTGACTGCAGGAATGGTCCAAGGTGGAAGCAGACGGACTAGAGAAGAACGTTCCTCCTCTTGCATCTAACGAGGTAACAACTCTGATTTTCAGAAAAGCTAGTAAATCAATGTTTTTGTCAGCAAAGGGTAACCCAGTGTTTCCTCCTCCTGCCACTGCTGGTCCCCAGGCAGCAAAGACCTGCTGAAGTTCCCCCACAGCCCAGGGAGCAGCAGCTCTGCCACAGACCTGAGCTGTGCCAGGGGCCCAAGTGGAAGTCAGAACAGGTCTACAGAAGTTATCCTGTCATGCACTTGTACATGCTTGGAAACAGTAAAGTTTGTGATTTTTCTGGATTTTAAAGGAACAGAATAAGATCAAACAAAGTATTGAAATACAATTTTGATCACACAAGTAAGAAACTGTACTTTAACAGGAGTGCAAAGGAAGAGGTGCATCTATTGTACCATTTTTAACTTTAACATGCACCATTTTTTGCAAACTTTAACTTATATTTTTATCAGAATATATATCTCAGAGACAATAGCTTCCCTGGTGATTATGCCTCACCAAAGTTTGAAAATTGTTTTGTATTCCATGGACCCAAAACCTGTGGGGCCTGAAATGGTAAAGGCCAGTTGGGCTGCTCAAGCTGGACAGCAGGAAAAAACAGGGGCCAGAAAATGTAATGCAGTCTTGCTGTTGTTTGCAGGCCAGACAGAAGCAACACAGCACTCCTGTTACAGAGGGGGGAAAGTCCCACCCAAATAAAACAACTCACATCACAAAAAGCAAAAAATGTATTTTAAAAAAGTCACTGGCATGTGTTAAGCTCCTTAAAGAAGTTTGGTATCACAAAAAGACTTGGGTACAAATGACTGGCAGAGACACACTGCCTGTGGTAGGCAGGGAAGCTCTGAAGCAGTGAGAAGTAACTCCAGATGAGAGCCGATCCAAATCTTTACACTGGCCATCCATTTCAGGCATAGCCACACCAAGCCCTCTCTGTTCTTCCACTAATTCTTTAAAGAGCATTCAAATCATCTTCTCATTTTCCCTCCTTACTTCAAGCTGATGACTGCACTGTGTTTTATTTTATTTATTTTTTAAAAGCCTCTCCAAGCAATTAGCTTCCCTAACTATTTTTTATTGCTGGCATGAAACATCTTTAGATTTCCCCCTGGAGGGCCATCCCTCCTGCCTCCATAACCGATTGCTTGAAATCCGGGGCTTCCATAATTAATCTGAGAGATACTTTCTGTAAGGGATGTATGACATTTAGAGTTACAGTAACACTGCCTTTGGTTATGTTTTGGCTTTGTTTTAATCTTTAATACTGAACTTTACTTCAATCTAAGAAGAACTATGCAAAGTGACTGTTAAATGTCCTTTATTTTCCTCTGTCTTGAAGAGATTTGTTGATGCTGTAAACAACCTGCACACTTCCTAGGACTACCTTGCCTCATTCTGCACAAGCACAAACTAATAGGTACAAGATATTAAGTAGTGCATTCCAATTCCTGCCACATCCATTGACTCTTGGCTCTGGCCACACTGGAAACCTGTGTCCCAGAAAGTTGGCATACAAAGAAAGGGATCTATGAGCAGTGCAACTTGGGATCATTTGCATGCAGGAAGGGCTGAAATGCTCTTCCCTTGAACATGCTGACTTTGCCCTGCAACCCCCCGAAAATGCCACTTTGCAACCAGGGTGTGTTTCATTCACCTGGAAAAGAAGCAACATCAATCTCCCTTACACCTTAACCAATTTGATAGAAAAGATTATTTTTCTGGGTTCCCCCTCAATTAAACAATATGCTGATCCTCTTCCTTATCTTTTCATTAACTCAACAAATAATCTGTTTCCTGCTATGTGTTAAAGCTAATTTCTTCCTGGGAATAGTAAGGAAACACATACTCATTAAATCACACCTTTGGATGAATGCATCTTAGGCTTTTTATTTGTCCTGTTTCATTTCATAACCCAGATTTGCTTCTCATGACCCACGAGGGAAAAAAAAACCAAAAAGAGCCTCTTGTTCCTCCAGCCAGACTGAAGATTGTGGTGCTCTACAGATCCCTTATCCAGGCAACTAGGTTTGCCTTTTCCATGGGTTTGTTTTTCACTAGGTCTCAAAGTCAGGAAGTTCTGTCAGTCTCCATTGAACATAAATTCTGACAAGTGCTGAACTTCAGCTCTTATTTCAACATCTTTAATTTTCCTAGATATTATAATGAAAGTGTCCCCCTCCACCTCCAAAGGCTTTCCCTAAACCACAGTGCTTATTTACCTGATCCAAGGGGACACCAAGGGAGCAACAGCTCTCTTTTCTGTTCTTACTATTTCTCTCTCAAAAAGAAAATATCTCACCATTTCTTTAACTTGAAAAGGTGGCAAGGCTTAAGACACTGACCCAGGAGATGCCTTTATCACATGGCTGATCAGCACATCTGTACAGCCTGGGCACATCACAAGCACCGCCTGCGGTCACTGCCCTCGGCTCTCGCCGCATCCCAACGGCAGCAACGCCTTCAAACATGAGGGTGCACAAAAACCCAGTGGCTCCGAGCTCTGACTGAGCTGCTCTGGCTGAGGCCCCATGAGGAAAAAGGCTTTTTATTCTGCTCCTGTGGGTCAAAATCCCATAAAAAGGGGCACAGTTACACTAAGTATAAGCTGAACTACGGCTTTCTTTCCACTGAATCAAACGAGATTTTACCTCATTAATCAACCCAAAATATTTCACCTAATGGAAACAAGACATCTTCACGCTATTCACTTTATCCTTGTATTTGCACTCTTCAGAGATCTTCACATGAAAACTAAATAGAGTGAAATAAACCCCAAAATTCAGTGAGCTTTAAAACTAAACCACAGACAGGTGCTGAATTCTTTCTCCATACAGAATTAGATTTTTAAAAGCCTTTGTAGAAGTGAGAACCAGCTCAGTTCAAGAAGAAAGGAGGTCTTTTTTTATGACACACACAAGGGTCCTGACACTGAAAACTGTGTGCTGGGCATTTTGCTCAATTCAGGAGGGCTGAGGTGCATGATATGCTGGAGGATTCCACCTAATCCATTACCAAGTGAAGGCTGCATAAAGAACACCATTTCAACTCTATGCCCTCAGTATTTCACCATTATGAGAAAAAAGAAAAAAAGGGAAAAAAGGGGAAAAAAGACATATGTGTGGTTTTCAGCACACACCTGCTGTAAAGCAGCAAGGAAAGAGATGGTCTGGCATTCATCCTCCCTTGCCTAAGTAGGCTCATGTACTGTGATAGAATTGTTAACAAAGGAAAACAGACATGCCCAAAATCCACTGGCGAGATTATTTTGGGGTTTTTTTTTAAATTTTTCCTGTGTTCCCTCTCAAAATTTAAACTTGGGATGGTTGACAAAGTACATCTTGAATTTTCTTTTCCCTAGCTTATGATTTGTAATTTATGCAGGCTATCATAATGTGAATAATGAAACGATGCTTTGCATAGTTTTATTCCTATGGGTTATGAAAGGAAGAGCATTGGCACTGTCCTGTCATTGCAAATGGTCCTGGATTTCTGATGTCTCACTTCAATTGATGTTAATGAGAAAAAGAATGCTCAGGCAAAATCTGCTGTTGGCACAGCATACAAGAAAAAAGCCTTACAGAATCCCAAAAGGGGGAGGTGGAAGTAGGCAAATCTCTAATGCATAAAGTAATAGAGTTTCAAAAGATCTCTACAAGCTGTTAAGGAGCAGTTGGCACAGAGAAAAAAATTAAAAAAAAAAAAAAAACCTAAATGGCCTCACAAGATTTGGGCATGACCCAGACCTCAATTAATATTTCCCCCTTCCCACAATTTGTATAGGCCTGCACTGTGCATTTCAGCTGAACCAAATTAAAATAATTAAAAAAAACCCCAAAACATTAAAAAGGTGGTCTCACTCCATCTGAAACCATCAGAGAGGCCTGACAGTTTCTTCGGATAATAAAAGTTAAGATGTTCATTTCAACGATTTTGGCTTAGACAGGACTGAACTTTAGTGGGAGAAAATGGCAAAGCTTGAGAGGCTCTGCCATCCCAGCTTGTGAGCACTGCAATGAATCAAACTGATTAACTGCATTCCCCAGAGACTTCCAAAACAGTGTCCTGGAATCCACAAGCAAATATCCACGTGCCATGAGCTCGTTAGACAGGTGACAAATGAACAGCAAAGCCTCAGTGTACATACAGCTGTTCTGAGGTTGGAATCCCTGCAATCAAAACTTGGGAACTCCTCTCTCTGACACCCTGGGTGAGTTTCTACATGAATGCTGCTCGTTTGCAAGTGGTTTCTCTTTATCCTGCTGGATGCTCACACACCAGGAAACTCACCAAGGATCAAGTCACTGCTTCCAAAATTACAGGTGTTTTTTCTGTGAAAAGCCAGATGTTACAAGTAACACTTATGATTGGAATGGCCTGCCCAGAGAGGGGGGGGATTCACCGTCCCTGGAGGTTTTTAAACTGAGATTGGCCGTGGCACTGAGTGCCCTGGGCTGGGAAAGGGACTGGAGTTGGACCAAGGGTTGGACTTGATGATCTCAGAGGTCTTCTCCAACCCAATCAATTCTATGGTTCTATGATTCTATGGTTCTATGATTCTATGGTTCTACGACTGAGAATCAGAGGTGAAGGAAGAAGGATCAAGACCCTCCAAAAAAATCACGTAATTCAAGGAAGATTAGACGACTGTTCCTGTGAACCCACCAGGCCCTGAGAACCTCTGAACTTGCACAGGAGACTGGAGAGGAACTGCAGGAGACCCCCAGAGCCAGGGCTGGCAGGTCCCCACGCTGGTTGTGTTGTGTGTGGCACAGGAGGGGCACAGCCCCACATGTCAGCAGTTATTCTACACCATCCCTGGTACAGCGAGAGAGGAACTGAACCATCAGAGGCCCACGGAACAGCATCAATCATGGGAACTGCACCTGCTTCACCAGAAACAGAGCCTGTAGAGAGGAGGGTTGTTCATTACAAATCAATAAGGCACTCGTTAAGACTTAAGGAAATCATTCTTTCTCTCAGAGATGCATTTGAATATCCACAGTGAAGCTACTATATATTTTCTAGAAATATGTGCATTAAATATAACTCGGAGGAATTCACATTTCTACAATGCACTGAGAAATAATGGATTGTTTTAAACATCCAGCCATTATTTATTTCTTACTTGCAAGCTAAAGGACTCAAGGGGAAACTGATTAGGGTTCTATTTTTAGTTAAAGATGCTTAAGTGATAAGTAAAGCAAAGTGTCTAATATACCCTTTTTTTGTTGCTAAAAAATATTTTATGCTTTAAAAAAGTCCTCCTGTATCACTTGTTCTTCAGAGAAAGCACACATACACAAATACTTCTAGGTTGTTATCAGCACCTGATAAAAACATGCCACTTCTTGCAGGTTGAAAAAATTATTTCAAGAAACCAAGAAAGTGGCTTGCATTGAGCCTATTCCACATGAAAATGAGAATCCTCTCCCTCCCACTCTGATTTCTGCCTGCCTTGGAAATCCCCCCTGTGAATGCATGAGGAGTAAGCTTCCCATCTTCCCATCAAAGTGCTGAAAACTGCCACACACACGGAGTTCCACTCCAATCAAATGGAAGAGCTATTAAGGAACAGGAATCCAGTGGCACATCTCCCTTCACTTTGTCCCTGTGGCCCATGAGGAAGGCACTGATGTGGAAGGCTACTGCCTAAGTTCTGGTCATGAAATATATAGGAGCCCGGGACTGCACGTGTGCACACTGCAAGGATGGGTCTTTTTCTAGCACTAACACTGCCCTTGAAACCATAGCAACTCATCACCCAGTCTGATGTCAAAGTATTTCAGCTTCAAAGACTAATGCACTCCTTGGGACACCATTAAAATGAAAAAGGCAGTTTATTGTACCATTTGTTAAAGGACTAAGTAAACCTGCTTCTTATAATAAAATATTGAGTAAATATCACTTCTTAAAGGTCTTGTAATTAATTAAAACAAAAACCAACCTCCCACAACCTTTATGTGAACATGTCAAACCAAGGGAAAACCCTGCATGAAAGTTCCTGCTGAAATTAAGGGGTTCACTGGGACATATTTGTGTTTGGATGAGACTGTATCAACTGAGCTCAGAAAGGCCTCAGAAAAGAAACCTCTTTTAAGGTGCCCAGTTAAGTTGGTAGTACCTGGGCAAGTTCCAGACAGAGTGAGCAACGGGATTAACACAAAGCCCAGATTTTCCTGTCCCTCAGCCACCCCTGGCTGCCTCTCCCACTCAGCTGACAAGCAGTTTGCAAAGAAAGGAAACAAGAGCAGTCTGCTGTTGTTCCCAGGCTCCTGCTTACCTCAGAGATTGCAGATCACAGTACTGGGGACTGAGCCTTCATTTACCTGGGGAAATGCCTAATCTTATTGATGAGCTCATAAAACCCGGCTCTAGCTGGTGATAACTCCAAGAAGCCTCTTCTCAGGCCTTCTTGCCTTGCATGATCACTTCCCATTCAATCATTTGCTGCAAACCCTCTCTGGGTTTCATACCCCTGGCAGTGCAGATGCCAGATAATAATGCCAGTGCACCTCCACCTGCAGGACAAGTAGGTGCTTCCTACTGCAGTCACTTGGGAGAGCCTGGGTCCTTCACCCACAACTCTTCCTCCACATCACTCAAGGTGTGTGTTCTTCTGTTCCAAAATCTATGGCAATAGCTCTGCTTAACTCTTTGGCCAGGTAGAAGAGCAGATCCACCCCTCCATTCCCTCTGCATACAATCAGCTGGGTCTTTTCTGAAGTCAAGGACAGGAAAAGGGATGAATATCACTTTGTGAAAGAAACTATTAGAATAAATATAATACTTGCATAGGAGTCCATTAGAAGGCAAGAAGTGCCAGCAGTTTGCAGCAGGAATACTGGAACCCAACTTCACACTAAGCACTGCTCTGTTCTAAGAGAGATGGTGTTCCCATCCAGCTCCAAGGGGTGGGTACCTACTGTCCTTTCCTTAGCAGCTTCATTCCACCCAGAGACAAGACCCAGCCTTGAGTTCAGGTACCTCTGCCCAGAGCTGCCTCAAGGCACAGTCAGGGTCTAAGGCTGCCAAGCACAGCTGCCAGCACGTGCTCCAGACACAACAGCTTCTCCTCCTCCTCTTGTGGAGGTGAACAGGCTGGAGTTCAGAGAGCCCTTGGACAATCACAAATGATGACTTTCCTCATGGAGCCACCTCCTTGTTCCCCATCCAGGCTCCATTCAGTGTGTCCCTCTGAGACAGGGGGCTACCTTTTCTCTCCCAGTTTGCAGCTGCCCAAAAGATAAAGGGAAGTGAAAACAGGTGGCTCAGAGGAGGCTGCTGCTCATGGGGTGGAGATACAGGTTCTAGGACGGGACCAGGGAAGAAAGAAAGTATGCCAGAGAAAAAAAGAAAGGAGATGAAAAGGTGACTGCCACCCACTTTTCAACACTCTCTTTAAGTGTTTTGCATCCTCCAAGTTCCTCCCAGAACAACCCTAAGCTCCGTCTCCTTCCCCTTTCATGTGCCACATCTTACCTGCATTTCAAAATGGGGTTCTGCCTGTATGAGTCAGAGCCCCAGGCTGTGCCTCTCTGGGCTGAACTTCCTCACCTGAGCACACACCTTCCACCCAGCAAAAATATTCCTCCCACTCGAGACTACAGAGCAAAGGTGCTGTGACGTGGCACCTGTTTGTCACCTCTCTTGGATCGGTTGTCTCCGATTGCAGATTTAACTGTTTCTTTTTAAAACTCAGCAGAAAATATTTCAACATATTTAGCTTCTCAGCTGACGAAGGGGCCCTTATTTTTGTTTTCCCCCTCATTAAAGACAGTACCTTTGTCAAAACTAGTCAGAGCATGACTAGACGGTCTCTGTGCCGAAGGGATCAGCTGTCCCTTCCCCTATGGCTCGCTCCTCTGCTCTTGTACATACACTGATGGAAATGATTCATGAATTTCTCCAGTGTGTGGGAAAACCTCTTTCCTTTTTCATTTTCCTAACGAAACATTTTTCTTCTTAAAAAAGATATTCTTCCTACTCAAAACAAGATGAGATATAAAAGTACAGAATATGTCTTATTCCTGGTGGGTGTGAAAAGATGTCTTTTATTAGGATACACATCATCACTCATATATGAAACAATTTTTCCCTCCTGACAGTAGAGCTGTTTGCTCAATTTCCATTAATGACTCTCACCAAGTTTTTAACCTCTTTCTACTTTCCTACTGATATCTTGAGGCACGCTGAGGGTTTCTTGTATTTGCAGAACAATTCCATGCTTTGCCATTTCTATTTTATTTAGAAAGCCAGACAGCTGGAAATCTGGATAAAAGCTCAACTGATTTATTTTTACTCTTATGTATTTCAGAGAAAACCCCTCTCCCATTTGTAAATCAGAGGAAATCCGTGACTATCACTTCTCCTATTTTCCTTTTGAACTCCCACTCCACATAGAGCTATATGCTCCTTCCTAATTTTAATTATCAAGCAAATGTTTAAAATACATGTGAACTTCAGTTTCAGCTCAGTGTGACGGAGAGAAAGAGTACCTAAAACACCTTGCCAGGAAAACCCAACTTGCCTTAAGAGAAAAATGAGACATTCTAAAACTGCCTGTAGGTCAGTGACAGCCATCAGACAAATTGCAGTGGTGTCTGGGGGCTAAGCACTGATATATCATCTCTTTGGGCATTATAACAAGGAACAACCAGAGGACAAAACTGAAAACCAAGGAAAACAACTAGTATGGAATATCAGCATGAAATAACAAGATATCCTTTGGCACCAGGAGATTTAAAGTCCATTTCCTTGGAATACATTGATTGGTAATATCCAAGCGATAGTGCAGGAGTGAAATTCTGAGTGTTTAAAATCACTGACAAAAATACCGAGATTTTCCAAGCACCAAGAATAAACCAAAGCATTCTCTCAGTGCTCCTGTGACTGAGAAACCACACACAAGAACCAGGACTCCATCTGCACTCCCAAGGAGAGCTGTCTCAGCCCAGGTGTCTGTGTGAGCTCCTACCTATGCACCCACCTCTGCTTTCCGACCGCCAAATGGAAGGATTTTCACTTGCAAACCCACAACTTCCCAGCAGAGCTGGAAACTGCCACGTACTGTGTGTTTATGTATGTTAGAAAGATGCTGTGAGGACTTGAATGTCTCTGGGAGATGAGAATTCCCCTACCCATGATGCTACAAAAGCACCTGATCTAGAGCAGATCCTTAAATGAAAGGTTGGTGTGTTGGTTTTTCCCTGAACCGAAAATGCTGGAATTAACAGAATTGTGATATTATAACAGGAACATACTATTATGACAATTTAGTCCAACCTGCCAGAAATCTGCAGGATAATGTATGCAAGAATCTTTGTCCATTAAAAAACTATTTTGCCTTTTTTTTTTTTAATCTTACCATTATCTTCAATGCTTATATTTAATCATGTTTAGTGCAGTCATGCCAGGGACCAACTCAAGACCGTTGCCCCAACATGAATAAAAATTAAAAGACACAAAGAATAGACACCCAGGTACACAAGATAATTGGTGCTGCAGCGTTTTAAAAGGTTTTGAGATTCACAGACCTAACAAGAATATCCTGTATTGTGTTGCAGAGAATTCAGCAAATGTGGAAGGGACAGAAACCCAAATGCTTCCCGGCAGAAGCCAGTCTTTAGCTGAGATGGAAAAAATATCACATACGGCCACATGACTCCCTAATTGGGTGTTGTAGGCTTTCTTACACTTTCCTTCACAGCAGCCAACACAGGGTATTGTCAGATAAAAGACACTAAATAGGGCAGAGATCCGACTGAATTACATAATTTTCATCTGGATGGAGACAGTCTAAATTTTGGGGATATCCACCTTTAATGCAGCAACTGTTTTAAACACATAAAACAAATCCAGTTCAAAGCAGTGCTGTATTTCATGCTGAATCATCATAATGTCTTTCTACAGAGAAAAGGGAGGATTTTGTGTTCCCATGCACCTTCAGTTCATCTTGTTCCCCTTTTCAAGCCCTTGTACTGCAGTAGGAGCACAGAATGATGAAGTCACACTGCTGACCTGCCCTTTAACAGGACCTTAACTTTTACACTCCTCTGCATTCAGCCAGACTAGAGAGATGAATAGCTACTGTAATTTCTGTCATCTTTAACTCTAAAAGCCAGTTTATCTTGGTTCCACTTCATATTTTTCCTAATCTTCCATTGTTCTCTATTCCTGTCATTTATCTCCTCTCCATTTCGACTTTCACCGATCACTTTTGTTCTACATCACCTGTACTTTTGCAAATTCATCTCCTGCTCACACACCTTGAGAGAGCAAAGTGAGTTGTTTTTCCTGGTATCTGAACAGTGCCTTTCCCAGCTGGTTTATGTAAGAGGCCCATGTGGGCATTGCCCTGGCTGCTCTGCTGTCCACAGCACACGCTGTTGCCAGGACAGCACCAGCAGGGGCTGGCCATGCCCACAGCAGTGCTGCCTGCCTTGGGAGAGGTGGCTGGGCAGCCTGGCCACCTTCTCAAGTCCCACCACTATCCCTCGGTGCTCACACAGCTCTCTGCCACTCACCATAACCTGTTTAAGTGCAGATGGTATTTGGCCCTCCTTAATTGTTTCCATGGATGTCCTGTGTCCCTGGCTAAGCTGTGCAGGAGGGAGGAGACCCCGGTGGGTGGCACAGCTGCACTGACACCTCCACTGAGAGAAGGGAGAAGTCAGCCCCGAGAGCCAGTAACACACACAGAAAGCACCTGCTCACAAAAAGAACAAACCAAGGAAACTGGTCTTTGAACAGCAATAAATTCTAATCTCTGAGCCAGTTTCACAGCTACTGTGATTCTCCAGTCTCCAATCTGTGCTCAGCAATGTCTGCAATATAGCCCTGTGCAGACACAACCAGCTCAGAGTCTCACGACTGAGTAGATTTAGTATCACTGTTACTTGACAGTTTACTTCAGGAGACAACAGAGAAAGATTATTAAGCCTTCACCACTCAAATTATCAGACAAGTGAAAGTGAGTGCACACCACAGATATGCTAAGGGATACAAGGGGTGGGATTGTCTGATGTGAAGGCAAATGATATAAATAAAGACATTCCACACTATGCATTGTATTACCCCTTAATAACCAAGAATGTTATCAGTGTTATCTTCAAGATTCAAAAACCATAGTAATGGAAAAATGCTTGCAGCTGAGTCAGAACAAAAACACTTAAATTATTCAAACTCCTAAAATATAATTAATCCCGTACAGTTATATTTAGTTCCCTTTAGTTTAGACCATAATAATGTGCAGAGCAATATTCTTACAAGTGTTGCTTTTACACATAGTAGTATAATAACTCTGACAAACTTGCCATTATTGGAATGAGCACCACAATAGCTCTCAAGGAAAGGTGGTTTCATACAGATTTTAAATCAACTTTCATAAGCAGTGGTTTTTTTTAAAAAATTACCAAGCTTCATAAAGTGAAACTAATTAAACTTATAAACATGAATATTAGGAGAATCCAGGTTATTAAAACTACACAACTCTTCAGCTGAGCAGAAAATCAGAACATATATTTGGCATTTTCACAAGCCATTGAGAATATTCCTTATTTTGTCTTCTGCTCCTGAGCTCTATTAAGGTAAAGAAGCCCCTTCAGAAAAATACAGTAAAATAAATAAAACACTGCTTTGGGGCAGCGCTGCAGATTAAGTGACAACTTGTAAGAAACAAAAGCTAGTTCTGTTCAGTTACAGTGACTGAAGTTTGTGTTTCATGGAGTATCAAATGTGAATGCAGTAACGAGAAGGACCTCCAGAGTACCCAAGA
This sequence comes from Scytalopus superciliaris, assembly GCA_013400415.1. NCBI lineage: Eukaryota > Metazoa > Chordata > Aves > Passeriformes > Rhinocryptidae > Scytalopus > Scytalopus superciliaris. Next base: position 590,943 of record VXBX01006417.1, on the reverse strand, counting down.
GCTACTGAGTAGGGCAAAGATTCTTTCAGGCTGGAGAAGAGAAGCTCCAGGAAGACTGTGCTGCTGCCTTCTGTACCTAAAGAGAAACACGGGGAGAAATATCTTAGCAGGGCCTGTTATGACAGGACAAGGGGAGTGGTTTGAACCAAAAGAAGGTGGGGTCAGAGTAGACATAAGGAAGAAGCTTTTTACAACGAGGGTGATGAAACACTGGTACTGGTTGCCCAGAGAGGGGGTGGATGCCCCACCCCTGGAAACCTTCAAGGTCACGTTGGACAGGGCTCTGAGCAACCTGAGTGGGTTGAAGATGTCCCTGCTCACTTAAGGGCAGGTGTGGACTAGACAATTAAATGTCCTTTCCAACCCAAACTACTCTCTGTTATCCTTCCAACACTTTTATCTGAAATTACACTAGAAATGCAAAAAGTATTTTGCCTACTTTCAATGCAGAACTAGAAACCAGGCCATTTCCAATTTGTGCGTGTGTGTGTGTGTGTGTGTGTGTGTGTGTGTGTGTGTATTTGTGTTCAGTTTTTCAACCGGAAATCAGTTCCATAAATACAGTGGCAGGGCAGGATCCAGAAGCTCAGTGCTCTGAGACTGTTAGAAGGGACTGGGGCACAGGATTTCATCGGAGCCTGACTAATAGCCAGATGATTTCTAACGACAACACTGACATAAAAGGAATAGATATCAAAAGGGAGAAGAAACATCCCACCCTTAAGGAGAAGGAGAACAGCGACTGCTGCTGCTGCAGCATGTGAGGAAATGAAGCACAGGAAAGAATCCCACAGCAAGTGCAGGATGCCCTCAGACCTGCGCAGTTCCTTCGCACACAGTGCCTGGCACAGCAGCTCACACCACTCATTTGTCAGCCCTGCTTCCCAGCAGAGGGCAAAATGCTACTTCTCTATCTGCTGTTTAAGCTGCTTTAAGGGACACCAAAAAGAGGATGAACAGCTGATGGTCCTGAAAGTAACAGCTCCCAAAGAGGAGAGGGCACTGAAACAGCACCCGGCTGCCCCAGCTGGGCTGGGACAGGGACAGGGACAGGGAGAGGCCAAGGGAGAAGGAGCAGCTGCACCTCCTGGAGGGGGGACAGCACAGCATCCAGCCCCCAGTGCCCACAGCTGGCCCACCTCTCTCTGGGAAAATAAACACCACATCCTTATGCTTCTCCATCATCTACACGGTACCAACAGCCTCTCCCAAGAGGATCTTCTGTGACAAATTAGTGATTTCACTCTGCAGAAGGAAAAAAATCTTTACAGCTGCTGAGAGTAAACAGCATCGGTAATTAAATTATATTGCAAAAAGGATATCTAAAAGTAAAAGAGAGAAAAATGTTTGTATATAACAAACAACACATTCAATATTAACAATTCTAAAACAGATGAGCACATGGAATACACTGTAAATAATTTAGGAACTAGTGCCCTCATTAATGATTTGATACTGTCAGAATGTTGCTTATTCCATTCCTTCCCCCCCCCCCATCTTCCACTCCCCAAAGTGGTTTTATATTTATATAAGGCAAAATACGTATTTTGTACTTGCCTGAAGGGCTTAAACACTGCTTTGAAAATAGCCCTTACAATCCCTGGATTTCCTCATTTCAGGACAACAGGATACATTTACAGCACCTTATCATGGATGCAATCCACTAGACAACATGAATAGAGATTGCAATATCCAATTAGAGAGTATCAAAGATAATAGAGTTAGATTTGCAGAAAATTTTCAAAGATGTCATATCTTTGAACAAAACTTATTAGGGCTCCATCAGCCGTTTGAACAGTTTTAATGAAGTTGAAGCTCAGCTAAGTACGGAGTTATTTTACTTCATGATTAACTTTGAAGAATTTTATTTTTGAAGCCTTAACATCCTGTAATTAAAAAGAATCCTTAACACATTGCAGTAATTCAGTATTCGGTAATTTATGTTACAAGATCTACTTCCAGAAATGGTCTTGATAGACAGCCAAATGCTGTTCACCAATGGGTGCACTTCCATTTCTTGCTGCTGGCTTCTTCAATTGCTTAAACCTCTTGGAGAAACCATGTTGTCCCTTCCCATTGAACCTGGAGCCATACCTGTGCAGAACCCCCTTGTTCTGGTGGGCAGAGCAGTGTTTGCTGCTCGGGAACATTTCCCTACAGCAGCCAAGGGCAGGCCCAGGCCAACCACGATACAGCCATGGAGAGATGGAGTATTGCAATTATTGATGCTATTTGAAGCTACATTTTCACACCGTCCTAACCCCACCCTCCCCCTTGGCCAGTCTGGGTCCCTCTGCTGTTGCTCCAGATGGACACTATACCCAGCACTCTGCAACCTGCTGCTACTTGAGCAGTAAGATTATTCTTTTTCCATGTCTCCCAGACATTAAAGAAAACTGTTAATGCCACTGCTATTTTACCAACACTCTCTAAGAGCAAGACTAAAATAATGACGCAGATCAAACCGAAATAATGGATTTTAAATAGAGAACACAACAAATAGCTTGGCTAGATTTCACAAACCTTGTTTAGAAAAAATCACACTGAAAGGATTTAGTAGCTCAGGAGTGAATGACCTCTTAATGATGGATGCTGTTAGCCCCATAACCTTCCACCATAGCACAAAAAGACGTAAGTACATGGTATTTTAGAAACGGAATATCTTGCGTTTCACTTCTAAGCCAACCCTCCTGTCTTCTTGGTTTTCTCCAGCTTCAGTACTACACTTTACATTTAAAAGAATAAGGAATGGACATAACAGGTAAAAAAATTATCACTAAATAAGTAATTACCTACAAGCCAGAAAATAAGAATTCTCATCCTTAACATCATGAACTATTTCCAGCATGTGTTTTGAAGGTTTTACAGGCACTGTACACATTCCTCTCATGATTTATTTCCTTTAAAGCAAAACTTCAAAATTTCAATTGGGACAAGGGTATATTGTATTCAAACCATAAAGATACAGCAAAGGAAGCAGAGAGTCACATCCCGAACCCATTAACAGAGAGCAAGGCTTTCTCACTGAAAGAAGGGAAGGTTTTGGGCTGTCCCATGTACACAGACACCGGCCAGCCTGGAACTGCAGCCTGAAACAGTTCTTGACAAAAATGACTGCCTTTCTACTCTTAGAATGTCAATGATGCACAAAACCACCGCCATAAATTGAAGAGTTAATTTTGGAAAACGTCTGTATTTTATTTTGCCTTGCAAAAAGTCTCCTTTCACTAACATGCCTTGGCTTTACTCCACAATCCAAAGCCACTCAGCCTACTCTAATATCGCAGTAGCAGCTTAATGAAAGACCAGTGGACCCTTCTCTTGTGACTCTGGAGCATCCATATTCCTTTTCCTTCCTAAAGGGAAGCAACGAACAAAGAAAAATCTTGGTGTCGGGCTTGGGCTGGTTCAGAGGTGGCAGCCGTGCTGGGAGCCGAGGGGCACACATCCATCTCAGACCCCCGTGAGCTCCCTGCCAGCTCTGGGGGTCCAGCCTGCCTGCACAACATGGGATGCTGCTCTCCATCACCCGGTCCCTGCCTGGGGACACCTGCAGGGGCCTGACTGAAGGCAAAGCAACTCAGCTCTGTCTCCCTGGCAGGTCTATGAGAGAACAGGATATAAAGTAGGAGAAAAAGCTACTGGAAAGAAACTACTTATAACTAAGGAGGAACAAAAACATTTCAGAAATGTTTGTTATTTCCCTCCTCTCTCTCTCCTTTCTCACACACACATTCCCTCCCCCTACATTCCCCATTATTATTATTGCTTTCAGCTCTCCTAACCTGTGGGGAGATATTTTGGGTAAAATGAGACAAGTCTACATGAAATGCAAGCTTCTGATGTAGACAAGAAATCTTCTTTTTTCCCCCCAGAATATTTGGCTTGACACTTCAAAGGCTTATTTCTCACATTCACAGTGATTCTTCTATAAATACATCCATCTATATGCACATAGCGACTGCAACAAATCCACGGTCACACAGGACTTCACAGTCATTACATGCACACCAAACTGTGGCCCTACAGACCTCACAGGAAACCATGGGGAACAAACTGCAGACCTTCTGCAAACAGCCCAGCTTGTGCTAATGGGCTACAGAAAAATATTAGATGCAGCCTTCCTACACACTGCTCCATGTCCCAGTCACTGCAGGACAACGGGGGCAGATCCTCTCCTCTCGCTGGAGAACAGGGGTCTGGCTCCACATCTTACCTTACACAGCCATAAGGTGTGCACACACTCATCTTTTCATCTGCTCAATCAGGCATTTGAGTAGGGGGCTAATGGAGAGAGCTTCTAGCACGGGACAGTGTGGCTCTTGTTTTGAGAGGGGAAATAGTTTTTCAAAAGCAAAGGCACATCCATCTGTTTGTCGCCCTGTCCCCCATCGCCCTTGGATCTCTGATTTTTGAAGGGGTTATACTCCACTGGTGTCTGGTATCAGCCCACACCCAAACCATACTATTAAGTCTTCCAAAATGAATAATAGATGAAAGGAGGTGCTGCTGAAAACAGTGACAAGCAACTTATCAAGAAAAGCTGTTTTTCCACAGTAAGAAACCTCCTGCTCAAAAACACTAAGCCATACCTACCTTCATACAGAGCATATTCTATTTACAGTACACCTATCTGGTTTTAATCACATCAGAGGAGTGTAAATTCCAAGAGTGAATCCTTTTATCTTTCAAGCCAAGAGACGTATCAAAAGTTAAAAACACAATATCAAAATATTTTCATCACATTTTGAGCTTCATCACAAAGATGTATTTATAGCATCAACGAGGGGGTGTTGTGCAGACTCTCTGAACCAACTTTTATAGACGTGCCATACCTTTGCATATTATTGTCTGCAGTACATCCTTCGTTATTTGAGAAAGCTCTGTGAGCCCTCCTTTTACAAAAACACCACTCAGGAATTCAGCTCTCATTCTAAGCTTTGAAAACCAAGTTATTTGTAAAAGGATGGGATACTTCACTAAATGCAGTATGATGCATTCCCATTATTCTTTTCAGTACAGCCCAATGAGCTTTGAAGGTACTGGAAGCAACAAAAGAGGGTATTGTGTCATCTCCATTTAAAACCTCAGTACAACAGCTACCTGCACATTCCAGGTCCAAGGAATACTGTTCATACGTGAATATATTCCAAAGGCCATATTTCATATATTGATTGTGTTTTCTTATGAAAACATGCTTTACCAATCCTCTATCTCCCCGGCCATGTTATCAGAGCCACCTGAGTACTTCCCAAACCCCACTGTGTTTTTTCTCTCATTACTGCAGAGTTCTCTTCCCACTTCACAGACAAGAACAACAACCCCACAGATCACACCAGTATATCTGCCTACCCAAAGTCCCTGGGAAAGCAGAAAGATGGACTTGGATTCCCCACCTTTCAACCCTGATTTTATTTCTATTCTCTACCCATGTACAGGAATCTGTTCCCAAGTGAGTCATTGCAGGATAAAGATCTTTTAACACTGCAGGCTAAAGACTCTCAAGTCCCTGCAAGTGCCAAAGCCTGGACACTGCAAAGGTCAGAAAGAATCAGCACCAGCACAATACTATTTTACAGTCTGCTTTTTCATCTAAACATGAATAAAATTCCAAATCCAAGTTATCACAGCATTCATTCCCTATGGTAACTCCTCAAGAAGAGAAAGGAGACACTGCAAGTGAGAGTCAGAGACAACGGCACAGAACAAACTCCTCCATTCCTGCTCACTTGAGACATTTTTTCAAGGTCTGTGAGGTTTACTATTTCTTCCCTGAGGCAATGACTGGGACTGCATTTTTCCAATCTCCCTTCAGCTCATCCAGCCACATCTGTCATCTCTCCTGGCATCTCTTAGCTCCTTAGTGATATCTGCTAGCTCTTCCATCTTCATCTTTCAGCTCAACCAGACATATCTGTTAGCTCTGTTATGATTGATCTAATTTTGACAATTAATAAACATGACACAATTAATGTCCTGTTATTTTAACACTGGGAATTCCTGGGAAGGCACTGCCTTTTAACAAGGTTTTCATGACTGAAAATTTCATCAGAAACTAAGCCAATCCTACTTTCACGTACAGTAATATAATTTACTGTCTCCAGCTAAACCCTCCCATCTCCACAGTGATACACACTCCGGAAAGTCTTTGAACAACAGCAAATGGCCAGTCCAGACTTCTGGGAGTGCACAGATGAACTGAACTGCCCTCTGAGAGCTGCCTCCAACTAAGCTGGCCAGAACACAGGGAGGCAATGTGCAGCCTTTGCAGTAAGCTCTGGAGCACAGCTGCTGATTTTAGGACAAGTTTACTCCTGCTATACATGGTGCAATGGGTGTCACTGCAGCACACAGTTTGGCCAAAGAGAGGTAAGGCTGCAAAGCCTTTCCTCACCAACCTCCCTGTCAGGACTAGGGGACAAGAGAGAGCACCAGAAGGAAGCAAGAGAGAAAAGTTCCTTGCCTCCATTCCTGGTTACAGGATGTGACCTGCCAAGCCAACAGAGGTTAGTCCTTTCAACAAACTAAACTCGAACCTTGGTAAGAAATAAAAACAATAGAAATAAAGAGCTGAATTATTTGTGCTGGCATTCCAGCCCAGGTGAAACCACAGCGTGTCCTCAGGACAACTGTGCTGTTGACAGTTTGAGCCTTTCTGATCATCTGCAGAATCAACATTCCAGGGAAATTCTTCATCCCCCATGCTGGGCATCTGGAAGTGGCCTGACCTCTGCACACCTCTATGGAAGATACTCAGAAGGTGACATGGTAGCAAAATAACAGTATGGCAAAGAAACAATTAGTGCCATCCATGTTCTCCTCCTCAGAGGCACAGCCATAACCTCTGGGGAGGCCCCAGCTACTACTGGAAGCCTGAGATCACACACACACTTCATAATGAAGAATAACATGTTTCCCTGAGCTTCATGCACTTTTAAAATGTATCCAGAGCCTGCTCCCTGGCCCTTGCATATGTACCCACCGATTCCACAAGATGCAAGCCTTCTTTTTTTTTGTGCAATTTGCTTCAGAGAGGCAGATAAATCACAGTTGCCTGAACCATGGAAGAATATTCTCTTTCCAGCTGAGCACGACTGAAGCTGCAGTGGGTGAAAATGGAGCAGTGTACTTTGTGCTGTTATTACCACATGGTCCCCTACACACACCATTTGTAGAGCTGTAATGGGAAGGGGTGAATCTGCCACGCACACAGCGAGTGATGAGCTCTGTTCTCCCCTCCTCTTGAAGTGGAGGGTTGGTAAAACTGCAGAGGCACAGTCTCATTTGATTGTAAGTCACCAGAAAGAAAACACCCCGCTCAAAATGCTAGAGATTAACAGATTTTCCTGGAGATTTTTTCCCAGTGTCTAGATGAGAGAATAAATTGCTAGGGCTTCGCTGTCAGTTTATCTTGTCATCCAGACCCTCCAATTGAGATTACTTCTGTTCTTCACTACAGACCATCTGTTTCTCTGCATAGAAAGGACATATGCACGCTGGTGTTCATTAGTGTACATCAGGAATGCCCTCTTCTTGCACAATAGTACCAATTAATTGATGTTACTTTAAGCTCCAAAAGAGCAAAGTGGAGCCTAACACTGCACATACATGCTGACGAAAAAAAACCCACTTTCATCTATAATTTAGGAAAGTGGATGCAGTTCAGCAACAGTTAAAGACTAATCTCTCATGCTTTTTGTGCATTTACATAATTGATTTGCTAGATAATGCACTCTGCTTCCTTATTTAATAAACATGTTAATTATTTCAGACAATTACTCAAAACTGCCTACAAGTGTCTGTCTAAGAAACACCAAAAAAAATTAAAATGAAAATACACACCAAAAGGCACATCCTTCATATCACATAACACAAGATATTAAGTCAATATGTCACCCTGTCAACAGTCACTTGCTACCTGCTGTTCTACATTTATTCAAACCCTCGTGTATTAGCCGGGGCTGTGGCACTGACTAGACACCCATGTGGGCTAAAAAGGGAGCTCGAGAATAAAACTGGTGTGCTGTCAAAAGTCTGCGTGTATGTGAGTGGGGAGGGGAGCTGTGAGACAGAAGGGAAGGAGGAGGGAAAGAAAATAATGCAGGGTGGAAGAGAAGATTAGAGAAGACATCTCTGTCGTGTAGTCTCCTTTGGGCTACAGGGGGGAAATTATGGAAAAACTAAGCTTGTTCTATTTTTCCCTCTACGGCTTGAAGAAGGCCCAGCAGACAAATGTATCACTTCGAATCTTGTAAGCCAGCACACATTTCAGCCACTCTTTTGTTCAGTTTCAAGGCACCAGAGAAAATGCTGATTGCAGGGCTGGGGTTGGGGACCCACATCCCACCTGTCCCTGCGATTCCAGCCCCAGCACGGGGAGCTGCCTCCAGAAGAGCTGGAGATGTTACCGCTGGCTACACCTGCACAGGGCAGGGTATTTTTAGGCCAAGGTGTTCAGGGCTTCCCTTTCTTGCCCTGCCACTAACAAGAGGCTCGAAGGATTTCTACAGACATATTTAACAGGAGCCCAAGATGAATTGAAAGACGTGGGAGGGGGAACGGAGGGAACACCAACAAGCATAATTGCTGGAGTCTCCATTACAACAGAACATCTAATCCTGCACTTAAAGGAAATTCCAGCACAAGCAGCTGCAGGTCCAATCTCCTACTTGACATAAAACATTACACAGCAAAGGTCAATTTGCTTTTGGAAAACTGGCTGACAGGAGGCACTGCATAAAGCCATCCACAAACCTATTTTCATGGCCTGCACTGCAGAGAGATCTAAGAGGGTACTACTTGTCCACCCTCTCAGCTGGTGGTTAAATTGCTCCAATAACAGCTGACAACCAAGAGAGCAGAGTAAGAGAAAAATTGTCAGTGTCTTATCTACAGTTTTTAATCATAACAGGTATTTTAAAAATAGCTATTCACTCCTCTGTGTGTTGGCTTAGCAATTCAGAGAGGGAATCAATAAAAAAATATTATGCTACACCACTGTTATCTTCATCCAAGCAAGGTTAATGGGAAAGTATCAGGAAGATGTTTCACTAACTTCAAGTTAAAAACAAGAATGTAGGTATGGCTGTGCAATAAAAGAAAACCAGCGCATTATGGTGAGAAGTAGAATGGTTTTCTTGTGGCACAGTCAATAACTCGGGCACTGTACAGTGGCAATAGCAATACTTCATATTTCTGAATTCATTACTTTTTAATATTTTACCTATATGAACCACATCCACAACTTGGACACAATGCCAATCTTATAAAAGTACCTGCTTGTAAGATGGGATTTCAAACTGTCTTATTCATCTGTGCTAATAAAGAGCTGTTGCACTATCAAGCATCTCGATCATCACTTCTATATTGAAATTCCTTGCATTCATGAGCACAGAGACTTTCTGTGCTTCTGACCATGGCATACAAATGCCACACTTCCACAAGACAGATTTTTAAAGCTATGAGTTTAGCACTGGTTTTAAGTATAACCAGTGAGTGTGTTTCCTTAAGCTTCTGTTGGTTTGAAATACATTAGGAGTCTTACAAGCATGCTGTTTTTGACACATGACAACTTGCCCTGGACTGGCAGACTTTTCTGTGCACTGGAAATATTTTACAACCCTCACTGATGGCATATGGACTGAAAGGGAAAGTTTTCTGTGACTCCAGTACCCTTAAAGTTTCCATAATCAGACTGTTGGCCATTAATGAATTCTGACATTTTATGAGACCAACTGAATGGCAAGGACATTACTGCTCTAAAAATAATTGCCACAAACAAAAATCTCCATTTCTCCATGTTTCCATCTGATTTCCGTCGCCAGTGAACATGGAACAAGTCAGCACCACCATCGTTTCAGACCCTAAACACACATCCACTCTCAGCAGCAACAGCTTCTCTCACCATCCTTCACAGGTGACTGTCTGAAAAGTAAGACTTGCCCACATTCCATCATGCCCCTCCTATCTGCCCCCAGTGTCCACATTTCAGTTCACAACACGGCTCGCGTTCTCCCTAGCCTAAAGAGACACACAGGGACACTGGCAGAGGTGCACATGAGATGTTCTGAACAGTTTGGAAGCACCTTTAGACACCAGGGAAACAAATGCAGCAGGGGGGGAAAGCCTCTTAATTGTGCTGTGCAGCTTCAGAGCACGACCAGTTTTATTCAGAACACAAGAACAGTGTAATAAAAATAAGTACCGTTGCCAACCCTTTGGATTTTTACTCCCAAAGTTACATAAGGTAAGAATTCATATTGTATTTGTTTAGCTGAAGTGGGCATACAGATTGGCCAGAAGGACCACTTGAAATTTTACAAGTGGCCTTACTTGTCCTATCCAAACCTACTCCATTTGTTAGTATTTAGTCACCCAAAGCCCTTCTGCTGATCCATCAGTTCTGCTCAACTTTTGGTTTCTGAATGTTCTTCCTTCCTCAAGGTACCACACTGGTTTTCCTGCACCACTGCTAATATTCCACCTAGAGCAGATTAGAGATGCTGACAAGTAAAAACAGTATCAGCTCTATAAATACCAAAGCCAAGACTGCTTTGTAGTCAAAATAAAAGACAGCAAGTAAATGCTTATAGATTATGGCTAATAAATATGTCAAGTCACAGATTAATGCCTAGTAACTCTCAGATTTATTTACTTTTTATTTCAAAGACTCTAATGAGCAAACAACATGAAAAGCAAGATTTTTGCATAAAACAAAAAAAAAAAAAAAAAGAAACCCACCGAACACGAAAAGCACACTAAACCCATTTAATTGCAAGTGCACCAAACTAAATCAATTTTTTTTTTTTTTTGGCTATATTTTCCTCTGTGGTAGAAAACCTTAAATAAATGTAGCATCCCATTTTTGCAGTCTCTGTCAAACACCTACATGTGAGAAGGCAGGAAAGAGACAATGTGAATAACCCTTATTGTGCCTCTCCAAGAGGGCCAGCACAGTGAGACACTTCTGTTGTGCCTGAGATGCAAAAGCACTCGCTTGGGAGCAAAGGTGCAGCTCAGATTGCAAGGCAAAGGCTTAACACAGGTAAGAAAACCTTCCTGTCCCCTCCAGGTCTATTACTGTCTCCTAACTGCTCCCACTGGGTTATATCCTCAGCTGGAATGAATCAAAATCAATGAAGCAAAGCATATTGACACTGGTTGCTCCCCTTGCGAGCAGCATATCCGTGCTGCTCCTGATGCCCGAGACAGCCCCGCTCCTAACACACAAACCAACACCCTTCCCCTCCTCCACAAACCTCATCGGCACCAGAGAGCCTGTTCAGTGAGCTCTGCTCCAAAACATCATCTAATTTCAATTAGAATGACACTGAGCACTGTTCTTTCTAAAAACAGGAAGCTGACACAAGAATATAAACCCAGGACCGGCTCTCCTGAGATTTCTGCCCACCTCCCTCCCCGCCTTCCCACCACTTCTCTCCTCTGCATTTCCCCTCTATTCTTTGATCCTTTCTACCTGGTTATCTCCTTCATTTAGACCATAAGCTCTTTGAGGCAAGAGCCAGTATTCTCAGGGGGTTGAAAAACATCACTGCAAACTTAGGGCATTCTATTAAAGAGCTATTTATAAATAAGGCTCTGTTGCAGGATGAAAGAGATTTATCAGTCATGCCACTGACATCAATGCAATATACACCTTGTACAGTGGTTAAGCTCCCTGTCCTAGGAAGGGGGCAAGACATCCTGCAGTCTTTAGGAGTCAATGTTTTAAGCCACTATACATGTTCATTTCATTGCAGAAACTGCATTTTTAAATTAAAAACAGATGGGAAAAAAATTCCACTTCTGTAAGTAGAAGAGTTCCAGTTGTGAAATTCAAATGCTATGTTTATTTCACACGTTAAATTATATATAAGGTGCCATGTTAAATTATACATATAGAAAGAGCTCATGTAAGTGAGGTAAAGTCTCTAAGTCTCTCCAGATTTCTCTACTTTTCTCTTTCAAAAAAAAAAGGGGAAAAAAAAATCTGCCACTTCCTTCTCCTTTTTATTTTGACAGCAGAAGGCAAGAACTGTGTTAAATTCTGATCTCAGGCACATGCCACAAGCCTTTAAGGGATATTTAGCTTCATCATACCCATGTGAACCCAAGGCACTTTGTGCCATTTGAAACACCTCAGTGGTGTCTGCACTTCCATGACAAGAAGCCATCTATTTTCTCCCGTGTATAAAAGCACCCTTTAAGAGGCAGCTTATCCTGTGATCTTGCAATCAATACACTGGGGTTTTCAGGCAGTACCATCTGGAATGACTCACCTATAAGCAATACAGCAGAATCATGAAAAGATGGCCTTACAGGAAAAAAAAAACCCAAAACCAAAACCAAAAAACCCCCCTAAAAAATTACTTGCAGTCAGTTGCATAGTTATTTCCATTTCATCATCACTGCTGTTCCCAATCCTGGACAAATATATTCTATTCAGATAACATCATCCATCCCTTGATGAGATCACTGAGAATAGGATGGAAGTCAAGTACAGTAACAGGCACAACATGTGGACACCACTCAAAAATTCATTACCAGGTCTACTGAAAGCCAAAACTGTGGCAATTATGAGGTTTGGAAGCAATTTATTTAGGGTACATAAAGTACTTCTTTCAACTGCTCATTACTGCTGCTACCCAGAAGAATCATTAACAAGTACCACAGTGATGAACAGTTTCAGTGCTCACTTTGTTTCCTCTCCTATTGCTGGGTCACCATCACCCTTCTCATTCCGAGCAGCTGCACAGGTGACCTGAACCCCATTCCCAAAGAAACAAGGTCTAAGACAAAACTGCACAAAGAGTGTAGGACATTTTCTTTGCATTTGGGAGGGAGATGATAACCTGAGTCCTTAGTTTTTCTGAAATGTTTCCTGTTCTCTAGCACTTCCAAAAGCTCTTGTCTGCTATTTAAAATAGAAGTGCTAGGAGTTCTTGCCATCCCACCATTTCTTCTCCTCCAAAGTGTAGTTACTGGTGGTAGGCCCGGGAGTCTCTGCAGACAGGAGTAAGAACTTCCATCAGATGAGTGCAGAACGATACCCATGCCCAGGTAGGTACTCGAGATGCAGATAGTCCTAACAAAACTCAAATTACCTACCAACACCATGAGAGAGAAAAACAAAACACTTGCAAGGGAGTCATAAGTTATCTTCTCAAAGTGCAATCCTTCTGCCACCACATCACCTCACCCAGTCTTTGCTTAAAATTTATCTGACAGGGCTTTGTCTTGCTGAGGTACTGGGGGGAGGAGATGGGAAGATGAGAGCATCTGATGGCATTGTTCACTGTAATGTCTGGAAATGTCTTCCAGCTGGAAAGAAACAAAATTCACAAACTTTTCTTCTGCACCAGTAATTATCATAATAAGAATAAACATGTTGTGAACACTGGGGATGTATTTTGAAATTAACTTTGAGCTGATCAATCTGGGACACCAAACAAACCAGCACAAAGGAACAGCATGAGATAACAGCCATCATCCAGATGGCAGGGAACAGATCAACCCCAGGAATGCTTCTCCCTCCTCACAGGCTCTCAACTAAATGACCGAAGTCACCTGAAGAACAGATTCCCTGCAAATCTCATCAGAATCATAACCCTTTTATTCCTTTTTTCCCCCAGTCATTGTTCATTTCTTCTGTCTCAATGCATACATCCCTTGGACCATCCTGACCTTCCTGCTTCCCCTAAATGGAGGGATGTCATCTGCTGCTTCCCTATTTTTGCCTTTGGAAGGACAGACTGTCCAAATAATTCTGAGGCCATAACTGCAGGCCATCTCCAAGCCTGCTACTTCCACTGTATTTATTATTCACCCTTTTTCCATCCTCCCTGTAGCAACCAAGTCCATGGGAATAAGAGTGGTTTTCATTTCTAAATGTTAGTCTGAATTCTGCCCTTTCTTTTTCTAGAGAAAAACACCTTCAGAAATACTCTTTCTGCATGTTAATTTGACTGCAAATACCTGATCTGAATTCCGAGTCATTAGCAAATGAGGTGACCTGTGACAGAAGCTGGTCTGCCTTACAGATGTATGAAAGTTTATCAGAGAGGGTATTCTCAGATCAAGAGCTTGTGTGGCCTGTGAAGCTTATGGGATGTTCTGTAATACTGGAGAATATTATTTGTTTACATTAATAAAACATTACGTCAGTCCCAACTCGGATAAAGAGCAGGAGACTCTGTATTGTACCCAATTCGAGTGAACCAGCTCATCTCATTATGTTAATTACAAGCACGTCAATTTGCACTTCTACATTTTAAAAACTAAATCATAGAATCATAGTAAGAATTGGGTTGGGAGGGACCCTTAAAGGTCACCCAGTTCCAACCCCCTACCATGGGCAGGGACACCTCCCACCAGCCCAGGTTGCTCCAAGCGCCGTCCAGCCTGGCCTGGGACACTCCCATGGGTGGGAGTCCTGTTGTCAGGGTCTCAGCACCCTCACAGTAAATAATGAAATGCCTCTGCTACACCACAGTGACATTTTCTTACACCAAGAGGCCACGATGAAGGTACTTCCCATTCAGTGTCCTTAGTGCTCCTACTTCAGCTCCAAGCACTGAAAGGCATGTCTGTAGTACAGGAGAAAGCGACCATTTGTTGGGGAAGTGCATGTTCCACCCAATGAGCAGTTCTCCTTCAGAGAAAGAAATTGCCAGGTTTGATTTCTGACTGCCTTTTTTTTTTTTTTTTTTTTTCAAAAAAACAAAAAAANTTCTTACTGCCTTTTTTTTTTTTTTTTTTTGCAAAAAACCAACACAGAAAATATTTAAATTTGGAAGTATTAAATAAGCAATCCAAGCATAGTAACTGAGCAGTCTGTTCACTTATGGCCCACAAGCCATTTTGAAGGCAAAAAACATGTGCCAGTATATATTTATATAGGCATATACATTCTCACTTACACCACAGGAAAAGACAAATGTGTCCCTAGATGTTATATAAAGTTAGAGTTCATGGGGGTTGTTTTTAATTTGAAAAAAACCCAAATCATCATCTATGCAGAGGGAAATCTAACATGTAGAAGACCATGTTTAAAACTTCCCCCAAAACTCTGAAATACCATGTTTTCATATTCATAGCCCTATATTAAATATGAAACATTTCAGAGCAAATGTTTAAAGCTGGTGAATATAGGACAGAATCACTAGGTAGACTCAGAAAGCATCTCCCAGAAAAAGCACATGATCTCCTTCAGTGAAGGCAAAGATACTTTAAAGAACTTAGGCCAAAAAAATGACCACTGGAATATCTTTTAAGTTCACAATTAACTTACTCCATAGCAAGAGAACTCCCACCTCCCCTAAGTCATACCAGCTTAAAATGTTCATCCTGTTGTGTTTAGGGAAAGGAGGGCCCTGTTTCTCCAGGGACACAGCACGAAGGCTCAGCGTGCCCAACCAAAGCGCCCAGGAAGGAGCCAGAGCCCGCTCCTGCCACAGCACCGACGGGCACGGGCATGCTCGGGGGCAGCACGGACACTGCGCTCCAGCCACGGCTGCTCTGCAGCCCCTGCACCTGCTGGGGGGTCAAACAGGCTCAGAATGCCCGTCCTGTGCACTGGGGAAGTCACAGCACACACAGGAGTGTTGGGCCACTGGTGCCAGATGACAGAAGCCCTGCCCGATCCCTTCATTGCTGGAACAGGAGGGATCCCTCTCAAGCCAGCAGTGCGATGCAATAGCACAGCCTCATCCACCCCCTGTGCTGTCTGACACACACACTGCAGCTCACTGCAGAAAAAGGAGGCTTCTAAGATGGGACTTGAAAAAGATCAGGTATCTTTTGAGCTTCAGTTGACACAGGTGAGGAGGCAGGACCTCCTGTAAAACAGGCACTCCAGAAGGCAGATGGTTTTGGAGGGATTGGTAAGAGGTGAAAATGGCACCAGAGAACCCAAGTAGGCAGGTGGCAGAGCTCTGCTCCAGCCAGGTTGTATCACTCACATAAACAAAGCTAACCTGGTCTAAGGGAGAGAAAAATCATTGCCAAGCTGAACAGCAACCTGCAACATGTTAGTAACAGCCCCATGACAGTTCTTTCCTCCTTCTTTATCCCACATGAAACTTCAGGTACCCACACAGACCTTGGTGCCACAGCACCCCTGCAAGCACTTGCATTGTCTCAACAGTGTCTCTGTTGGCAGGCAGTGTTTGGGCTGGGGGGAAACCACAGGAAAATGATGAACTGCACCATCTTTCTGCTGGGAGTAGAGCTTGAATGGTGAGCAAGGAGCCTTTCTCTCCTTCCCCAGACTCCATCTCCTCTCCACACTTCACCAGCTCCTCCTTCCTTTGCTTGTTCTCAGTTATAACACGAGCCTGCAAAGCAGCCTGTTCAGCAAACGGCAGCAGAAGCATCTTTTACTTCATTTAAGCTGCTCTTTCAGTCATCCCCTCCACACCGTGGGAAATTGGCAAGTTGAAAAGAGGTCATCACAGTCTGCATCCCAGGAAGACAAAAAGTTTTCATGGAAAATAGGTGTGATGTCCAAATGTCTCTGCCAGACAGGACCAGCACGCCCTAAGAGCAGAATGGGTTATTCTGATGCAATTCTATACTGCAGGATGGCCAGGGCTCCAGCAGCCAGCCAGGGATGTCCTGATGTATAAGGCAGACACGGGAACTCAGCTACATTATTTATCCTTTTTACATAATGGATGAAGGGAAGGAGCAGTTACAGAAGGGACTTCAGTCTTACCATAAATGTGTCTGCCTACAGAGATGGCTTCAAGGTGGTCTCAAACAGATTTACATGATGCTTTCACTAGAAAGGATTTCTAAAAATCTAGACAACAAATCAGCCAAAAGCAAACACATGCAAAAGCATTTTAAAAACTTGCCTGCAAAATGGAAAGTGAGGCAGTCCTTCAAGTGCTAAATACCAGATGCTTAAAAAGCCCTAAGCATAAAAATTCCATTGAAAAGTACTTAGAAGTTTGAATTCAGAATAAAAAAGTCCTACACGAAGAAGTAACTTTAAAAAGTCTGTACAAAACCGAACATTACTCCATACTGATTAAAAAGGTAGGAAAGTTCTTTTTATGAATGTAAGTCCTTATTCTTAGACTGAATGTGTCAGAATGCAAGACTAATGAATAAACTGCAATTCTACTTTAAATTATTGCACAAATGAAGTCAAATACTATAGATCAGTCACTGACATAACACAGTCACTGGCCACATGCAGCTGTGGGTATGTGGCATTTTTAAAGACACCACTGTTTTCATAAAACTTTTCCAGGGTCATAAATTTCTACCTGGGATTGCACTAAGTAGCTTAACCTTAATGTAAGGCCTTTCAAAGAGGAGGAAAGTGGCTGTACCCAAGGTGCACCTTTTGCAGTCAGGCATGGTGCCCTGCAACCAATTTATGTCTTTAGCAGAAAAAAAAGAGGATAAAAAGGCAGTTCCCAACGCATTCTGAATCTCATCAATTCCATTATAGCACTTCTGTGAGGTATTTAGATACCAACCTGTCTGGAAGAAGCATGAACACATTAGCATATCGTGGCAAACTGCAAATTAGGATTTTCAGCTTTACACAAGAGACCCTTTAGCCTCTGTAGGATCTTGTAAGAACAATACATACTGCAGACATTTGAATATTTTCTTTCCCCAGATTAAAAAAAAAAAGAAAAAAAAAAAAAGAAAAAGAAAAAAAAAAGGAAAGGATAGGAGCAAAAACCTATGAAAGGAATCACACTAAGTTAGTCCAAATTTCTGACAGAGAAACAGAGTATTAAGCACTTGGGTCTTAAGACAGGCATCCTTTTCCCAGGTATCCTCGTAACAACGGGTGTCTCACAGGATGGCAAAAGCCAATATACCAGAAGAGTATTTGGTTACTCTCCAGCTGCAGTAGCAGATTCTTGTGCTCTTCCACAAAGTATTTGGGAAACCAGACCACTTGAGGTGAGAGGATTTCTGAAAACAACTCTCTGTCAGAGAATGCCAGGAAGCCATTTTGGAGGATTTCCAGTGACAAATACACAGAGCACAAGAAATGGGGCTTAAATGTAGTGATCCTTTTTCCAGCACCCTCTCTGAGTGTCTGGCCATCAGTGGGAGTGAGACTTGCCCAGCCAGGCAATCCACCTGCACCCCCAGCCTTCAGCTGAGGAAGCAACATGAGACCTGCCCTTAGTTTTAGATTCATTTTTTTTCATCCATTATGATGAGATTTAACACAAACCCTTGAAAGGCAGTTTAAGACACAAACGCCCCTATGCACGCTTTTCTTGCAGGCTGGATGTTGTTCCCCACGTATCATACATTACCCAGGACCATCTGCACTACTCGTGGTGGTGCAAGAACTCATGTACACACACAAAAATAATGATAGCCTGCTAGATACCACAGTGAAGTACTGCAAATACCTGTGCTTTTCATGACCACCACAGTTCTGCTCTGCAGAGCTCCTCCTCTCAAAGTGCTCTTTGCAAATTGAGCCATATCCCTGCCAGCCTTATTATCCCTGTCCTGTTCAGCATGAAGATGAACATGCTGGAACTTGTTCTGTTTGCAAATAGACATTACTTAAACCCTTCATCACCACCAAGCGAGGCTATCAACAGATTATTCCCGCACTACATTTATACGAAGTGCTTCTGGGAATAAATCAGAAGTCATAAATCCTTATTTAATTAACTTGTGTAAGAAAACACGACTGCACTAGCACTTCCACACCAAGGCTCTGACACAGCCAATGGCAGAGCAGTGCAGCAGCTCTCAAACCCCATCAGGTAAATCACACCTTTTGTGTCTGTACAGCCATGTAGAACATTACTGAGAAATCACAGAGAGACCGAGACGTTGACAAGATTATAAAATACAGGGGAAATTTCCAGTGCTGTCAATGGAAAACTCAAAGGAAATGCAGGAACTTCTTGGCAAGTACAAAACCCTACAAATTTCAAGTGATCTTCTCAATTTCCGTAATATCAAAATCCTAACAATATCATAACCTCCAACCTAAAATAAGCTAGTTATATCCAACATGTATTCACAGTTACCAATAAATGATTTATTTTTTCTGTGAAGTGTATGGTATGAACCCAACACAGGAGAGAAAACTCCCAAGGTAATGGCTTTGTAAAAACCTCACATCTTGATATCTAACTGGTTTTGTTCTTCATGCACAACCTGTTAGACAATATAGACGGCACTGTATATTTATATCATCTAAAGTAACAGAACCAAGAACTATTTTATTTTTTGACAAATGAATCTTAGAACAAGGCAAAAGTGAGAAGGATTCCTATAGACAATAAATGCACAGGAATCAAGGCCTGCACGGCTATTTCATTACAGAGTGAACAGCCAAAAATATGAGATAGATGCAAAATGGTATTCACCTTCCAAACACTATAATTCAATATAAGTTCAAATGGTAAATAAGCTCAGCATTGAACAATGCTCTAGAGCCACCCAAACTCAGTCAAATAAATCACCTCTTTGAACAAGTAAGCTTTTAAACAGGCATACTTAGAGGAGACTAGGCTCGAAATTATTATTTTTCCTAACTTCCAAAAAAAAAGCTACAACAGTAACAGAACCAACAAGATCTTTCAGAATATCCCCTGCATGCCAAATTGGAGCAGTAAGTAGTATTTCAATTTTCTTTTCCATTTCAGCTTCTGACTCACTGAAACATCCTCCTCAATTTTTACATTCTTTTTCAACAGCTCTGTGTATAAAAGGATTCCCTGCACTGCTGCAGACGAGTTCTCCTCTCCCTGCTCTCCTGAGCACCTCTGCCAGCAGAGGAACCTGCGGAAGGTGTGGCTGCCCCCCATCCCCTGCACACAGAGGGAAGGGTGAGCTGCCACAGCCAGCCCTTGAGCCGAGCTCTGATCCGACAGGCACCGCTCACTCCTGCAGAGAGGCTGCATTTGTAGAGCTCCTTGCACAGACTGTGCTTCTCACTGCTGACCACAAACCAGCCCTGCACTTTCACCTCTCGACCGTCCCATTTCATGAAATCAGCTGCCAGACTTCTCACTGCCTTGTATTAGTCTCCAAAAATTAGTGCAACACACAGCACAGTGTTCCCTGCACACCCAGGAACTCAACTGTGGTGAAACTTGGAACTCCTTTTTTATGGATTAAAGCTGAATACACCGAGGCAGGGCTGGAGCTGCACCCGTGTCATACTGTCCTTAAAAAAAACCCTGCACAAACACTGGGAAAGAGACAAACCCCCAAGCAATCAGCCATTCACAGGCTCCATTCTGACTGCAAGCACTCCCCTCCTAAAGGAAAATAATTGTAGAGGGAATAACCTTGGAACAAACCACCTCAACAGCAGCAAAAAGGACATGATAGTTCAATACCCTCAAACAAAGGGCACTCATTACAAGAAGAACTCTGCAAAACTCCTGTCCAACAACAGCTTTGCTTTCAGCAGTACCTGTGCCTAACTCAAATCTGATTTCTCACTCCTCTAATCTACATAACCAAGCTTTTCCTTGGGTGCTGCTTGAACACCTAGTCATTTTGCCACCTGCAGTTCCTTTGATGTTCCCTTCTAATCCTCAAGCACAGGCACCCCAAGAGAGCTCTCCTGCCCTGCTCATCTCTGGCAGCCTTCTCCTGCCCTCCCCTGCTACATCCTGATCTGCAGCACAGTGGTAATTTAATAAACCAGAATCTGCCTTCCTCCAACAGCACACTATTGTGGATTACACTTTTAAAAAACAAACAAAAAAACCACTTAAAAAACAAAAAATACCCACAAACAAATAAAAAAATCCAAACCAAAACAAAAAAACCCCAACAATCTTTAAGCTAAGAAACAAACTGTTGGTATTGTTTTGCCCAGAAAACCTGGATTTGGCTGCAAAGAATAATGAGTAAAGACAGCCTCAGCCTAACTGTTTCTGTGAAGGCAACTGTTGTTGAAGAGAAAAAATGCAGCCCTTTTAATACCAAAAATCATCCACAGAGACACGAACGGAGGGTCTTGCAGATCCCACACTTGCACATCCCCTCTGACTCCACAAATAAGTACCAGCTCCGTGCCAGAGAGCTGGAGGGAAGCACCCACTTCTGCTGGGCCCAGCTCTTATTCCTGACGTTCCGACGAAAATTGAAGGAGATGGCAGTAGTTGAAAGCTTTTTCAGTAATGAGGGAACTGAAGTTACCAGTTATAATTCCGGCCAACCTTCCTCCTTTTTCATGCTGGGGGGGAAGAGACAACTACTATATTTTCTGAGACCATGAGGCTGCCAACTGGCTGTTCTGCTGGAAAGGATTAAAATGCAATGTCAAGGAGAACTGTTGGAAGAATGAGCCTAGGAAAAGCATACAGCTGGGAGCTGGGGACTCTTCCTTTCCTCTGACAGTACTACATGGATTTTAATCCTTCTCCGGGACCTGCAGAGCAAGGGGCTGCTCTTCAGTAATTTAATACTGACACTTTTAAGTTTACTTGGCAACAAGACCAGGAGGCAAATTCTTCTTTATAGTTTCACTGGTGTAATTCCAAGGCAGTGACAATGGAGTCAGTGGCACTACATCCTCATAAAATAATTGGACTCACTTCACATCTTTTACCTCTCCACAATGAACGGGACATGGAATTTGAAAAAACAGCAACTTCATATATATTTGGCAATATATTCCTTCTGCCAACAGAGACGTTACTTTAGCTAATCAGAAGCACCCCTTCTTCTAGCATGAAATGCATATTAATTGCTGCAGCTCCACTGCCATGACTGCCAAGGCTCTGTGAGCACTGAGAGGTGCTGGGAACTGAGGGACACATCTGTCCAACGTGCTCCTGAGCTCCAGCCCACCACGGACACACACAGAGCTGTGGAAGGCTCAGTCTCAGCAAGGCACCCAGCCTTGTGGGTGCTCTCACCACTGCCACCCTTCCCCACCTCCCATCCAGCACTGCCACCTCCTCCAGCTTCATTTAACTCACACAACAAGTTCTGCCAGAGGATCCACCTCTGTCAGTAAAGCAACATCCACAGCCATAACAAATTAATAGTAATAAATGAGTAGTGTCTTATATTGACAGTAAACTGGTGGGTGTGATGAAGAAAAGATACTCATTTGCTTGATACATTGTGGGATATTAAAATCAATGCTTGATATTTCCAGCTAGGAACCTACTCAGTTGTTTTAATTAAGCTTGAAGCCTTCTCCTTTCCTAAAGCACTGAAAAATAGCTTAGCCTAAAAAAATTAGCACCAGTTAAAAAGAGGCATATTGAGAAAGTTGAGGAGAATGGTGTTAGTTAAAGGGTCAGACAGTTTTTAGTCAGGTCAAAAAAATATAAAAGAGTTTGCTGTTTGCAACTTGCTTCTTTTACATACAGACACAATAATGTTTTTTGTTAATGTTTTTTAATAGAAATTCTCTGGCCAACTTCAGATTCAACCATATTCCTTGTAGTATTGTCCCTTCCAAATGAAATGTGTGTGCAAGTGGTGTCAAGAAAGACCTGCAGCTGCCTGAGCAGGGATAAAGGCACACAGAAAGCCCTGCACAGGTGTAAGACAGAACACTCTTGTTCATAATGATCTGGGCATGAATAAACACACATACCAGGAGGACCCAGAGCACCAGGGCCCCCAAGGCCTGCCTCCTTTACTTGAACACAAAGACAGCAGTGGAAAGGGTCTCAAAGCTAGTGTGTGCAAGCAAATAGTATTTCTAAAGGGAAAGAGAGCAGTGAGAGTAGAAGGCAGAGCAATATTTTTATGTAACACAGCCCAGCTCATACTACAAAATTTCACTGGCACAGTTATGTCAGTAGCGAGAAGAAAAAACCCAAAATACGCCCACGAGTGGCATCACAACGCCAACAAAGCCTCCCAGAGAGATGAGACTTTTCAGCAAGGCTGTCATTTGGTCAGTGCAGTCTCTATCATTTAATCAAATGATTTTAAAACAGTCGAAGGGATCCATTTGACAGGATTTCATTGTCCCCTCGAGCGAGGAACTCCACGCCCCACCCATCCTGTTTGGTGCAGGTGCCAGATGCACCTCCCCGGGGTGCCCTGGGTGTGCAGGGAGGGCAGAGCCTCCCAGCACGGACCATCTCTCGGGTGCTGCAGCTCCTGCTGCCCTGCCCCAGTCTCGGAGGAGCCACACCAGTGCCAGTCTGGAGATCCCACCTCGAGACCTCCAGCCCGCGGAGCTGCTGCCTTTGAACTGCCGAGGCACTCGGTCCAATTAGAACTGTGGGGAAATATTCATCCTGGCCCTGACTAAGATGAAGCACTTCTTTCAAAAGCTGCGGTGGCACGACGCCAGCACGAGGGAGTCCAAGTGTTCTGTGTGGAGCCAAGAGTTATTAATTAGTTTTATTAGTGGCAGGTCCTTAATGTGAAGTGACAGGGAAAGAGAGAATATCCCATCACTACTGAAATATAAATTGTCCAGATTTCAGTTTTGTTGTTCCACAACACATACAGGCGGCCAGCCAGGGAAGAGTGAGGAAGAGTGAACACAGCCAAATGCCTGTATTCAGTGTTCCTGTATATTAATGGCGCTCTGAAAAGACTCTGTTACCTCAGGTGGCTCTCCGGGGAACTGTTCATGAATTTTAATTATGAGGGAGGGAGCATTTTGAAAAATAACGCCGCCTGCATGTAAGCATTAAGCATGGCCTAAGCTAAGGCAGTCACTTCCCATGAAAATAAAACAGGCCAGATGAGGGGGAGAAAGTCTCCTCACTTTCCCTTTGGTAGGACTGCCAGTCTTTGGAGAAGAGGATTTGGCCTCGAGGATGGATTCAACATTCAGAGATCAGCCTAAACTGTCTGAGCACAAGCAGTATTAATTCTTGTACAGACTAATGCAGACATGTAGGTAATCAGGTCACAGACAGACGCTGGGAGGAAACAGTCCCATGTCAAACACCTCAAACAAAAGCTCATTCCTGAACAGGTTAGCAATGAGTCCCGAGCACAGCTGTGCCCACTGATGCCCTCAGGCATCAGCACCTTCCTGCTGCCCACTGCCTGAGCCCAGACCATGGGGCTGCCAGGCACTCAGAACCCCACTGCCAGCTCACCTCCATAGGCTGGGCCATTACAGTCGGCTTACCCAGTCTGTATCAGGGTTTTAGAAGCATTCATTGTAAACAACAACTGAAATTCTAGATTAGATGCACTAGGAGAAAAGAGAAAAATATGTCTGCGCTGAAAGAACTCAGTATATCAAACAAATGTGCAATATGAGTGTCACTGTCACCTGTTGGTTGCACCAGAGTAGTCCTGAGGTCTAAACAACCATCAGGGATCACGCAAGGCTTTACAGAAACACGTGGGAATGGAATACTCAGAAGGAACGTCAGATACAGGATGGAAAGCGCAATACAATACAGTGAAATGTATGAAATGTACAATACAATGCAATACAGTGAAAACACCTCCATGAGGTCACATCACAACTGTCTCGGAGCACAGATGCTCTGCTCCTCTATGCCTACAGATGATACAACATAGGACATTCAGGTTGCTTCCAGCATCCACTACAGTATGGCTCCTCCACAGCACACGGAATGGGAAGAATAAGGACAAGCCTGCAGACCAGACCTCCAGCTAAACAAGCTGTCAGTGTTATTGCTTCAAACTGCTAGTAAGAAAGAGAGGATAGTCTCTCTAGCAGTGCCCCCTTTCCCTGCCAAGTAAAGCCAAAACACCCTCGGAGCAGAAAATAAATAGCCCAACACTTCATATAGCAAAACAGTTTTTTCACTTGGAAGGGGGGAAAAAAAAAGGGTGGGGGGCGTAGGGAAGAGGGGAAGAAAAGAAGAAGAGAATAGGGGTAAATAAACAACCATCCAAACCAAATCCCTGTGTGTGCTTTGCCACAGATTCCTCCAATCCCAGCAGTGCTGTGCAGCGAGTGCCGCAGATCTGAGCAATCACAGTTATCTCTGAGTAACAGTGTACCTGCAAGAAAGGGCCTGGAAAAACACTTATCTGATGGAAAGCTTTAAAGCAGCTGCATTAAACAAAGCCAGCCAAGGCTACTCTCGCAACTTCTGAAGTAAATAATTTCCCAGTGGAAAAGGAGCCCCATGGACTAAACTAATAAAGAGAACTGTATGATCTAATGGTAATATTTTTAATTAAGTTAGCTTTATCAGATTGGCAGGAATGAAGCGATACCCTAAAGAAAACTAACCTTCAAACAGGAAAAAAAAAAGAGGGGGGGAAGAATAAATTTGCATTCAGACACCCATGAAATTCCAGGAAAACTTCAGAACAGCAGTGACAGAGCTTGTTGTATTACAATCTCTTATGAATGTTGTTGCAGGTGGAAGACAAGCAGCTTCACGTTGTGTCTTTTTGTAAGCAGGAGGTGAAAAGAGTTACCTTGCTTAAAGAAAAAGAATAGTCACTATTAGCAGCAAAAGAACCCCAAACCTTTCACTGCTTTGCCTGCCCAGGCCATTGAGGGGGAGCACCCCAAAAAACCCACAGCAACTTCACGACACTGCTCTCAAAGCAGAGCTTCTGGCACACGGAAGATTATTCCTACTGACAAATAAAAACATACAAAGGGGAAAGGAAAGAATACAAAAAGCCAAAGATGAGCTGGGCTATGAAAGGCACCGAGCATTTCCACTTTGCAGGTCTCCATAAAGTACTTAAGCTGCACAGCAGTGCTGCTCAGGAGACTGAATCACAGCTCAGAGCTGCTGATGTACAGAGAGGACACAAAACATGTCTGAAAATGGTGCTGTCTTTATTAAGAGAACAGTTCTATTTAACACTCAGAGGTCAAGACAAGGCCCTTTCCATTGTCTTCTTTTGAAAGCAAAATATAATGCATCAACCCTACAGTCACTAAGGCTTTACAAGCTCAAGTTCGGACTCTAAAACCACATCTCCAGTATCTCTGATTTTATTTTTAAAAGAAGTGACTCAAATTAGCACATTCATTTTTAAGAATTTGGATTTAACTATACAGAGATGAAGCTAGGAAACACAGCTATTTACCACAGCCAAAAAGACTTTTCTAGTATGTTCAAGAGACAGGAATCGTGCTTTTCCTTGTCATTATTTTTCTCTGCCACACTCTCTTGAGTCTTCTCATCCTGAAAGTAGCAACCAAAATGACTCTTCATATAACAGTGTCCAAGAAATGGAACACAAATTATGAAACACGAGAGAGCTGAATAGGAAGGGAAAAAAAAAAATCAAGTGTTTTATATCTCCTCGTTCTAATTGGGATGAACAGTACGTGTTCACTGAAAAGAGAAAATAAGCCCATTAGCTCTCAAATAAAAGACAAATATCAGGGAACACTCACAAATGGAGCTCTGTCTGTCCAAAATGAAAAATACAAACCAAAACTTCCAATCCATTATGCTGGGGGTTTCAGACCATCGTGTAGCAAATGAGTGAGCCCTGTTTCTGAACACTCAAATACCTCCTATCTATGGCTCCTTATTAGCTGCCATAAGCTTTGCTTGAGGCACAAAGAAAGAAAACATTTTGCTCTTAGACACCTATTAAATCACCAGTATTTTAGACTGCAGACTGCAGCACTGCTTTGGCTTAAGAAAATTATTTTTTTATTTTTCTGGATTCTTGAGCAAGTAGTAAAAGTTCTAAATTTAAAGATGGATGTGTGAGGGATCAAAGATAATGTATCCATGCGAATAATTTCAGCATACTCCTTCCAGAGCCAGCATATAGCTGCTTAACTACTCTTAACAGTTCTGTGCAGGAAAAGTAGTGGAAAGTCTACAGTTCAGAAAACCCAAATAAATTATATGGATAAGAATAACATACACAGATTGTATTACCAACAGTGAGATACTGTTCTGAACATGCATTTGAGTTCCATGTTGCAACCTTTTCTTTTTCCTTTAATTGGTGTCCCTGCACATCGGTGACATTGGACAATTTCTGAAGGCACCACACAGGAGTTTGCAAAGCCTGAGCATGAAAATGTCACCTTCCTCCACGGGCAGCACCCTGGGAGGTGGATGGCAAGCTCTGGCCTTTCAGCAGCTTGGCTTTATCATCTTCCTTTAATAGATCCAAGGCCTGTCCCCAGCAGTGGGGAGCAGTCACTGGACTGCAGGATCCCCTCGGGTGGGTGATCCTCCTTGTGCCATGGGCTCCTGTGCCCACCACCCTGTGCCATGGGCTCCTGTGCCCCCTGCCCTGCCCTCAGCTCTCCTGTGCCCCCCACCCTGTGCCATGGGCTCCTGTGCCCCCCACCGTGTGCCCAGCTCTCCTGTGCCCCCTGCCCTGTGCCGTGGGCTTCAGTGCCCACCACCCTGTGCCATGGCCTCCTGTGCCCCCCTTCCTGTGCCCAGCTCTCCTGTGCCCCCCACCCTGTGCCCAGCTCTCCTGTGCCCACCCAGCACGGCTCTGTGCAGTGGGGCAGGAGGGCTGTGTGTGGCTCCTTGCCAGGCTCCACTGCAGACCACAAAAAGACACGACCCTCTGCAGGGATTGTCCGGGCACAGACACCCACCCTTTGGGCTCCTCGTGTGGCAGGGAGGGTGGTAAGGTTTATTTATTGAGTGCCAAGCAGATGCCAGCATAAAATGTACCAAAGCCATTACTGCTTCAGAGGTCCAAAAAAACCAAATAAAGGCCATGGATGAGGGAAAACAACAGGGGCTCAGCAACAGTGGGGGATGTTCCAAGGAAATACACGGCCTGGGACAAGCTGTCTCCCCACTGCAAGCCCTTGAAAGAATCCAAACCTCCAGCATCCTCCACCTTCCTCCCTTATTGCCTCTCCTCACTTCCTGGGAGAGCCCATATTTTGATTAAGCACACGATAAGCCGGAGAAACGTCTTTATTATCTAATGAGGGCCTGCAAACATGGCACGGGGAGCTGAATGGCTGTGCTTGCCCAGGGAACTGGTGGGTGCAGCAGCAGGCTCCGAGCCGAGCGGGGACACGGCACCTGCCAGGGGGCAGGCAGAGCTCAGCGGTACCCACACACACGGCCCGTCCTCGGGGCAGGGTTTAATCACCGCAGCACCTCACAACACACCGGCCTCAACACCGTGACCCAAACCCCGTGCACACCCGCTGCAAACACCACCGTCCTCGCAGCTCACGAAGTTGTGCAGCGAACAGCATCACCCGCTCTCACATCGCTTAGAGCACCCAGCGAGCCCCCGGACGGTCAAACAGCAGGGCAGAGAACACTTTCGGCAGCGCCGAGCAGGCAGTGGGAAGGTTCTGTGCTCCTGCCTGTGTGACACGGCAGAGCCAGGCAGCTTTTCCAGGGGCTGCTTTATCGCTGTGTTTGGATTAGTGCAATGTGAAACGCAGCAACTGCTGTTATGTAACTAAACCCTGAGTATACAGTTGTCATTCTGGGTAAATTTAACTCTGCAGGTTTAGGACAGAGGTCTGTGGCCAGGCAGACCATGGGAACTGACAGAAATTTAAAGACACAGGGCCCTTTTTGGGTCTCTCCTTGCGCAGGAATCGCCAGGTGGGTCACCCCCGGGTGGGTCACCCCCAGGTGCCTCCTGTGCCAGCAGCGCGGTGGGCACAGCCGGGGGGCACGGGGAGCTGGGGGATGGCAGGGCTGCCCTCCCTTCTCCACGTGCATCCCCACAGCACACACACTGCCAGGGCTAGTGCAGAGAGGAGCCCGAGCGCACGTGCCTGCACAGTGATGAAATCATAACAGGGAGCCTTATAATGAGAATAGAGTGTATTATTAGCACTGTTATGAAACTGTTTTAGCACTTGCAATTAGCGCTTCCCTATGACTATCACTTAATATTAATCTGCGAATCTGTTTTCCTTCTTTTATCATTTATCAACAGGCAGGTAGTCACTGAACTGTCTTTAGCTGAAACTGGTGAATAAGCACTGACATTGGAACAGTGTCAGGGAATGAGAACATCACTCAACTAACATCTGAAAATAAACATGAAAAGGAGTACCAATAAATACATTAATAACTCAGAACTAAACATTTCTAGAAAAGCCTCCTTGAACCTGACTATAGACTGACTCCTTTTAGGGTCTTTTGATACAATGTTCTAATAAGTTTGAAATACCACAAAGTTCTTAGTTTGGAGGTTTTTTTGCATTTTATACAACTCAAGAGCTTCTTTTAGGTGAAGAGAGACCTCTACAAGCACAGATCCCTGCCCTGTTCTACCAGCAAAGCCGTGCCTCCTCCTGACCAGGCCAGACCTTCAGGTTCCACTGGGAAACACTGACTTCTGTTATTGCCAGAATAGTTTCTACTTTTCTAAAAAGAAACTTGTTTTCAAACTTAAATGAACGAGGACATTGCAGAGGGAAAGAAGACTGTACCCTTGACTTCCACTGGATCACCTGTTGTTGACAACTTACCCTCCAGGTTAGGGATAGAAAGTGCCAAAGCTTTTCTAAGATTATTGCATTCCAAATAAATAAAGTGAAACCCTGGAAGCTAAAAGTCTGATTGTGGCATGACAAAAGCACGGAGTGAAGCAACATCCACATGTTTTAGCATATTTAAAAGAAAAGCACAACAGACTGCCTCTTGAAATTCATCAAAATAATGCTATTCATAAGCAAAGTACAACACACTGCAGTAGGATGGGAACAGGAAAAACAAAGGAGGAATGGTGAAGAAAAACCAATAGTTTTATAAAATTTAACAAAGAACCATATGCTACCTGATCACTTATAAACAGGCATCTACCACTTGGCTTATGAAAAACATGTGTTCACTTTCTTTCAATTGCAAATCTTGTTGGGGCTGAAAAGCAGGATTTACAGAACTTCACAGGGATTTCTAGACATTCTGCAAGACAGCCAAGGCAGTAGCTCTGCCTGCACTGCCAGACAGCCCAGCATCCAAAGGAATCCCTCTGAACACACACAGCTCACCTTTACAGGGCATGGCTGGCCAAGCCCAACCCCTTCCACACCAGCAGAGCCACTGCTTGCGCACTGTACAACAAATGCATTTGTTTTTTCTCCATCTTCCCTTTAAGGAAACTCCAGAGAGAAATCCAAGAGCCCCATCAATTGCCCAAATGCACAGCTTCTATAAATAAAACATAATAAACTCACATCATCCTCAGACTGATGAGTGGCTGGAGATCCAGATGCTCTAGCACTCTGGATTCATAGATCTCTTCCCCAGAGATAAAGGCAGTTGGGCAAAGTGCTTTCCAGCAGACCATGCATGGCACAGCTTTGGCCAAACCAATCCTACAGGTTCCAAACCTGTCTGGCACAGCCCTAGCTATACAGCACCACAGAGGACTAAGGGAATTCAAAGGTTGAGAGTGACAGTGAGTGCCAAAACACTTTCTTTATTTTCACTTTCACTGCTTCCCCCTTCAAAAATGTGTATCTACAAAGAAACAGGCAATCTCCAGTGATGACAACAGAGAAAAGAGCTCCAAACTAGGTTTGACCAGGAACTCTTCATTTCCTTTGGCCCCTAATTTATGTTCACATCAAGATACATGTGAACCTCTTCCACCAGTATCTGCCAAAAGAACAATATACTTTTATTATCAGAACCATTTCTTTGCAGCACTACCTTAAAGTAGCTCTGCCAGATAAATGTACTCGTTTAAAATACTTATTCCCAGCTTGTAGCATTAATCATAAAAATTTTCCCATTAGCAAGCGGACTAAAAAATGATCTTCCAACCTGGAAAAGAAACTGCCAGTAGCTGCGTGGCAGCCTTTGTGTACAAGCGCAGCACCCGAAGCCCTGCCCACCTCCCAGATTAGATCAGCCCAGACACTCCTCTTGCATTCAATGCCTGTTGATTACACCCACAAGCCACACCCATCTTTCCAATTACTCCTGGCTTCATCATTCCTTTTCCCTCTAGGCTTGTAGACAGTTCTGTATCTTGTTTCCTAATAGACATAACAAGGCCTTTGATGTTCTCATCACTTCTCTTTAACTTCTATTATAGTCAGCATTTTCATTGAGACTGAAATTAGAGCTTAATGCTCCTAGTTTAAAAAGACTTTCAAATAAGTCAATTAAATGTATCAAGTGACATATATATGTTTTTTAAATGCAAAAAACCTACACAACTCATTGTACTGGACTGGTTTTCACTTGAGCTGACAATGTTCCTTTCAGAATCATGCTGAAATGCCAAGAAAATAACACAAATTCTAAAAATGCCCATCCTAATGAGGGAGAAAGAAATTTTAAATATATACCTCCTTAGTGTTGAACTGGTTACATTTATTTTATGTGAGTTTGGTGTTGTACACTCCTCTATGACTTACACTCTGATGACAGCAGGAGAAACAAGGTAATATATAATTAGAAGGAGGGAAAATTGGAAGCAGTTGCTCAGGAAGCTGACAACAAAGCTGGCAAGGAGGACGTGTCCAAGTAGAACACTGACTTTCTGACTCCCAGGTTCACACCTAGGTAATAATATAGCAGATTCCTAGGTAAGGCTTGAAAATGTCATGTTTCCGATACATTTGAGGAATGGAAACTAAAGCTCTAAATCAACCATGCAATCGAAGTTGCCAGTCAAGTGTTTCTTAAGTATTGATAAAACAGACCTTGGGACATGATTATTGGAACTCAGTACCAGAGGCTCCTGTCTTTGCATGACATATTGAGAGTCAAACCTCATCCTCACAAGGGACTTTGTGCTCATGCCTTAAGAATTTAAAATCACAAAGGTTTGTTAACATTTCTAGCAATTTTAGACTACGGAAAGTTACATGAGTCCATGTCTGAGGCCATATAAAAGGCATTATAAAAAGCCACGTGGTTTGATAAGAGCAATTAATATGCTTTTCCACTAGGTGAACACTGGTCTTCCCATGCTCTGTCCTGCTCTTCTCCTTGGACAGGGAAATTTCTAGTGCAAGGGGAAGGTAATTCCCCCCCTTCTTGTCTCAATTAAGAAAGTATTAAAGTCTGAACAAGTTTTCCTGCCAGCACTCTGCATTTCCAAGAGCACCAGCAGGTACCCAGAGATCACAGCCCTCTCCACAGCCACTCCAGGTTTTGGCCTTTTTCCTTCAGTGACTGCTGTTCTTATTCCACAGTAACAGTCAGGGGTTTTAAGATGTCCACCACTCATTTTCAGGTCAGCAGCAGCAAAGTGGCTTCTGTTTCATCCATGGGCATATGTTATCTACTTAGACCAGTTTCAATTCCAATTTACCTTGGCCAAAGCAGAGAAGACATCATTCAAATGACTGTGTAACATCAACATTATCCCACAAAATTCATGGAGCCCAGTAACTCCTGAGGAAACCAAAGCTGCAGGATTGAGTGGGGAGAACAGACAGGCAGGGTCTTGCCTGCTCAGTGAGATCAGCACCAGGAAGAGCTACTTTAGTTCTTCTTAGGGAGCAAGAGAGGGTGAAGAGCACATTCTAGATTTTAGCTACAAACATCACATATGGGTATCTAAATTGCCAGGGGGGCAAAAAAAAAAAAAAAAGAAAAAACATATTAATTTATTTGCAAACAGTTGAAATCTTGGAGCAAAGGACAGTTAGTTTGGGGACTGCCTGACAGCTCGATCATAATAGCTCATTATTTTCATGCTTTCATAGCCTAAGGACTTCGGGCACATTAACAACAAATAAACTTCCGAGGATAATTAAAACATAACAAGAATTCCTTCCTTAAATGAATACAAGAGTGAAAGCAAAGAATAGATCCCAACATGCCATACCAGTATGTGACAAAAAGTAAAATCAATGAAGAGAGATAACAAAAACCTGGGAGTTGTTTTATTTTTAGGCACCTCCCAACCTTTTCTTCTACTTGCCAGTGTGCCTTTCTGGCTGGCTGAACTAGTTACTCAAAGCACCTGACAGTTTCAGCTGACTCAAGGAACACATTTAAGCTTTATCTGTGCAGCAGAGTTATTTGCATCAACTCAGAGTCTGTGCTTTTGACAGTTGTCTCATTTAATTGAGTAAAAAAAGCTGTCAGTCTAAAGAAACTGAGCCCAAGGTAAACTCACTTTGAACTAACCATCTGCCAGAGCATCTCTCAGGACAGTCAATACTTAAGGATATGGTGAATCCAGTCCTCTGGATCCCTAATTAGATCATTCCAGAATTAAACTGTCAATAGCCCTAAAAATTCAATGTGCACCTTGCAACTACTGAGCTAAGTCTCTTTTCCCTGAAGACAAGCATGAGGGAAAGCCCACAAAATCTCTTTGATAACTCCACAGTAGAACAAAAACATTTTCATGACAGATTAAATCCATACAGCCAGCCCCCAGTATATCCATTTCTATGGATATGCTGATCCAAATGCAGGTTTCCATGTTATATCACAGCATAATAGAAACAAAAAGCAGCAATACCCCAGAAGAGGAGATAGCAGATAATATTGCCCTGGGGAGCATTTCCCTGCTGTTCCCAACAGTGCTGTGGCTCAGCCTGGTCAGGGAATTTCCTAACTGGAGTGCACATCCCAGACTCTGGGCTGGTGCAGCTCCCTGGCCCCGGCAGCTGCAGGAAGCAAAGGAACTCCCTTGCCTTAGGAAGACAGGGGATGAAGAACCAGATTTGCCACTGATGCAAGGCATGTTTGTGAGCCTCCTCCTGAAGGCAGGCTGTGCACACACAGCACAGGGCTCTGCTCTCATTACCAGCTACAAACTCCACTGCTGCCTTTTTCTGCAGAGGAATCATTTTTAAACTCACTCCTCTGTACGGATTCTCTAGTGTCTAATAATAAGTACTTTCCTTTAATTGCTTGCAATTAAGCCTCTTCAGTATTCCTGTTCTCAGAAAACTTGCGGATATGTCATTATCTTTGAAATATCTGTCCTTCTGTCAAACATGGCCAAAACTGATGGATTAAAGAAGAGTGGTGGGAGGGGAAACATATCTAAAATTGAAATCCCTGTGAAAGAATGAGAATATGAAGATGACAACCTCGAGGGTAAGAGAGTAAGAAGGGATAATGAATGAAAACACCTTATGTCCAGAAACAAACAGCTTGGAAGTCTATCTGTGTTTTCATTGTCGACTCCTCTGCCATGACAAACCTTCCATCTTTTTTAAACCCCACCATTTTCATGAACAAGCAAATGAAGCAACACAGCACTGGAGTACAATTATTGGAGAGCTTCAAAAGCTGCGTGGATCTGGTTCAGCTTCTCTAGAAAGTCTGGACAGACCATTTCAGGGGCTGTAGCTGAATGATGGAGAGTTAAAGATTTATTTAGCACTCTTAGCAGACACAAATCAACCCTATTCATCTTCATTTGAGATTAGAGGTGTTAGTGTCCAGTCTTGCACAGAAAACAAGGCCCTGAAATCAGGAAAACGAGACTGAAAAGGCAAAATGCAGCTATTTCTGTGCAACTCCATCTACAACAGAGGGTGGGAAGACAGGAAAAGCCCAAACTTAACTCCATGTGCAGCACTCCTTTTTCACTCACTGTCTGACTTTCATCCTCAGCATCCTGGCTTATCTAGGAAAACTATTTGTCAGCTAACTGAACCCTCAAGTCACTGAAAACTAATTCCACATTTGTAGTTTCTTGGGTATATTCTCAGCCCTTTGAAATACAGGAAGAATTAATCCATTCAAAGAGGTCTGTTGTTCAAAGCTACCCCTTCTCTCATTTTTTTTGAGGAAGGATTCAAGCAAATATAAGAGCCTGGGGTTTACAACATGCATTTTGTACCTGGCCATGACCTGCTAATCTTCAAAGTCTATTGATCCATGAATGTTTCTGGAGTAAAATCATTGATTCTTTGGAGAGCCAGAAAGCAGCAGCTAAAATGACAATGTCTGGAGGACCTGTATAAATAAATGGTGATATTTGAAATTACTGTAATTAAATAAAGATTTTTCAGCCATTAAAATGTAGCATGTATTATGACAATTTCCTGAGGATTCCTGGTTTGGGATTTGTGTTTGATTTGGGGGGTTTTTTTGGCTTGTTTTTTGTTTATTTGTCGAGAGTTTTTTAAAAACAATATAGTGGTATAGAAGGGGCCAAACCCTCCCCTCAGATGTGCAATGTGTAGGTTCTGACAGCAGCTTCATAAGTGCACATGAAAGCATATTTAGGCCCTAGAGTGAGCCGTAAAAATTTAAATGATAGTGCATATATAGAGCTGGAAGTGTCACTCTATCTGAAGTATTTCCTAATCAGTAGCAGACATAAATTACTTGAAGATGACGAATATTACATAGGGCTTGAATAAAAGGAATTTGAAAAGGTCTCAGTTTATAACAATAATTGCACCAGATCTGACACAGACTAACCTATGCTCAACATATGGTTTTGACTTTTGCTTTTTTGGTTCACAATGAAACAGGAGGATGACTTTTCCTGATTGCTGCATTAAGCCTGTAAGGAATGCCAGAGTCACAAGAAAGGAAGGACTCAGGGCTGCATCTCTCAGTGAAATCATGTTCAGCGTTACTGGGTTGACAACCACGCTCAGCAATTTGAAAATTATGCCATTTCAAAACACAAAGATCCAGTACTAAACCTTCCAACAACTAATTCTTTAAATCTTGGCTAGAAGGAAAAAGTAGAGAGAGACCACTTGGTCTCAACTTAATTTTGCCCTGGACGTTGCAATTAGGGGAAGCAAACCCCAAATGAACTTACCCACCTCTAATTCCTTCCTGCAATTCATGCTGGTGAGACAAACCCCCCTCCCACTCCTGGTCTGCAGCACCCATGGTGTTGTCATCACGTGAATTTGCTGTAGCCAACACAGGGGGCCTTGCTGTACAACATTTTTATGGTTTGAAGGAGAGAAACAGGTATATTCAAGGTGATCTCTGATTTAATCTGTACATCAGTCTTGAGGAGAGTTCCCCTCTTAGATCATCCCCTGGATGCTTTGTTAAGACAGTGTGGGGCATTTTGAAGAACTAACTGAGAGCCACATATCTCCTGTGCAAACAGGCACTGCCACATGAATCCTACACGGCGTGACTGCCCCATGTTCTGCAATTTGGGTAAGAGGTATCAGTTGCATACCTGAAGACAAGTAGCAGTGGAACACCCTACTGCAGCTATTCACTGTGGAAAGTGAAACACAATAATGCTTCTTATCAGCCTTGGAGACGTGCTCCTTCCCCTCTAATGCTTTTCAAACAGCCAAGAAAGGGAAAAAAAGATCAAAACAGATAATGCAGACCTTACTCGGCCCTTTGCAAGGGAAATGGCTGGAGCTTCCAGGCCACTGCAGTGGAATGGCTGAGGATCAGAACAGCTGTGAAATCACCCCTTGTGAGCAGCCTGGCTACACAAACATCTCCCACCACGGTGATTGTGACACACAACTGTGCAGCCCAGAGTCAGCAGGGCACAGGCTCAGGGTGACCACCACCACCAGCAGGGGCTGCAGGCAATGTCAGAGCATCGCTCACTCCTCTGGGTTCCAGCCATCAGAAGCCTCTCAGAACAGGTTTCTCTCATTTTCTGCTGCTTTCCAGCCCATATTATGCATTTTCTTTTTGTTTTCCCAATAATCAGCTGTGACACAAACAGTATTTTCGTACTTCTTTCCCCAGCCCAAACAGCAGCTTCCACTTGCTCTTCAGGATTTCTGCTTCCAGAAGCACCAGTAGGACTTTTCCACATTTCTGCCAGAGCTCTTTAGGGTCATTGGCACACACTGACCCTCCATGGAAGCATCAAGGGAGGGATCTGATGTAGGTGGCAGAATATGTCCTCTCCTACTTGTCAAATCCAAACTGAAGAGTACTAATAACTCTTGCAGAAATTAACTCTTTACACTTTAGGTTAGACACTGGCAGCCTTATCTGCCATAGAAGGTACAATTTCCACACATTAACCTGACTGGGGAAGAAACAGAGCCTAGATTCAATTTTATTTTATTTTATTTTATTTTATTTTATTTTATTTTATTTTATTTTATTTTATTTTATTTTATTTTATTTTATTTTTTTAGTTATAGCTATTACTGTATCACTTCAAGCAAGTGAAAAGTAATGACAAAGTATTGCCCTTCAAAAGCTCCTGTTATGTACATTCCACTGCCAGGATTTTGATTGTGTAGTACACCAATGACAACAGCAGCAACACTGCTCTTCCAGCAACTAATGTTATGAATCCTGTCTTTTTGCCTTTAGGAGCCCACGAATTTTGTTCTGCTTGTTTGATGAGGCTGCTGTTTGCAGTGCCTATTTCATACCACACCATGCTGATCACATACCCAGCATCACCAAGGCAAAAGCAAACAAAAACCTGGCACTACTTTCACTTTTTACAAACTCCAAATAAACTGACTTAAAAGTAAAGGGTAATGTAGGAAACATTCCAAGAGCCATTGAAACCTCTGCATATGTTTATTGCCACTTGCAGGGAGCCCAGGGCACAGATGTAACTCCACCTGCGGGCTCTGCGGTCTGCTCTCACCTAACCTGAGCAATTAAGTTTCCGAGTATTTCACGAAAAAAACATTCCTTCCCCTCAGGCTGAGTCTTACAAAGAGAATAAAAACAAAACAAAAGCATTGGTAACCAGCCTCATGGCAAAAAACCCTCTTAAAAGCATGGCTGGGCTAGCAGCTCCCTTAACCAAAGCACTGCTTTTAACAGGGACTCTTTTCCAAGGAAACACTAGATACTGCCTCTTTAATATTCAGAATTGGTACTGACTACTGCCAGCCCATAATCTTAGATGTTTTCAGCAATCAGCTAAAGTTCCTTGAAAAAAATCTGTACACAAAAATGTCTTCAAAGAGACTGGAGCTTAATTTTGTCTAGCCAGAAGGAAGGTTGTTAGGACAGAGATGAGCAAAGCTAAATTTCATTAAGCTATCACAAAGTTTACTCACCATGAAAAACACTTGGCTATAAATGAGGAATAAGACATATAAGAAATAAATAAGTGAGAAATACCTACAGGCAAGAGACTGGGAAGGCTGGAGCGTAAGCAGCACAGAGGAGGAAAAGCAAGACAGTAAAACCAAGTTACTCCAACGCAAGGCAAGTGAAACGCAGCCTGTTAATTCTCAGTGGAGGGAGACCTCAATTCTATTGCACTTTCAACATGAAAACCATACAAGTCAGTAAAATAATAACCTACTGGAACCTTATTTTTATTAGTCTGATCTTTCTAAGATAAACACCAACACTTCCCCTCTTTCCCAGCTGTTCCCCTTTCAGAAGGAGTACTTCCAGTGCAGCCATTTAGCAGTTTATGAGCCTACCTGTGTCTGCTCCTGTTGTTCACCACATCAGTTTTCTGAAACAAAAACATCTCCTTGTTTCCATTAATTGGTCATTACAACATGTTGACACCAACAGTTCATCATTTGTTATAATTTTGTCAATTAAAAAAAAAATCAGCCTGGGAGATGAACTCTGCTAATGGGACACCACAGCTCCTGCATTTGCTGCTACCTAAAACCCTCTTTGGCTCTTTCAGAAACACCTGATAAAGCCTCTTGTTAAATGCTTAGAATTTAATGCTTTGGACCTTCATAGCTTAATGCAGCTGGTTAATTCTACTGGGAGCTAATAAAAGGCTGGCAGGATGACTCACAACACTTTGGGTACCTCCAGTTCCTGAATTCTACTCCAGCGACCCACCCTTAAGGGAAAGGAAGGACCTGCCCTGGCACCTCCATCTTCCAAACTGGCCCTCCGTCTAAACCACAGAAAATCTTACATATCCCAGTTATAAAAAAAGGTCAGAGTTTCAAACTCACAGAGACCCATTAGGGGAGCTGAATTTTCACAACTGTTCAATGAAAGTAAATACAGAACATGTGTCACTATCAATTAAAAGCAATGTACCTTTTTCTTCCCCCTGAAGATGCACCTTTCCTCTAGGATATAAATGTTTCACTTAAATTTTAATATCCATCAGCTTCACCATCTTCACGTTGGGAAAAAAGCTTTAGAAACCTGCTAAGCTCAGAAATGAAAGCTTAAACAAACTGAATAAATATAAGCATCCTTTTAGAAATAATTCTTGTGTTGGAAAAATT
Organism: Scytalopus superciliaris; assembly: GCA_013400415.1. Classification (NCBI taxonomy): domain Eukaryota; kingdom Metazoa; phylum Chordata; class Aves; order Passeriformes; family Rhinocryptidae; genus Scytalopus; species Scytalopus superciliaris. The sequence goes on along the minus strand of VXBX01006417.1, from coordinate 552,008 downwards.
ACTCCCATCCCCACTTGGGTGTGATAAATGCTGAGAGTAAAACCTCTTCTGCTTCCTTCCACCATACAGAAAAGAATGAAAGAAATCAATGTTGTTTAGCTGCAGATTTAACACATAATATCTTGGTAACACTTGCATTAGCAAGATTCAAACAGAAAGAAGAGCAGAAGCTTCCCCAGTCTCCTGGGAAGCAGTACAACCTACTTCAAAAGGACAACATGTATATATTGAGGAAGTCAGGAAATAGAATTTCCACACATATTTCTACTCGTAAAATAGGAATTTTAATTCAGGACATCAGTGATCTCAGGCAAGATGCAAAAATTAGAGAATCAACAGAAATCTAAGGCATTTTTTAATAGCTGAATATAAAAAGGGTCTTCAATATAATTGACAAAATTATGATGAATCAAGTAGCTAAAAATCAACTGGCAGAACAGTGATGGGAATTAATGCAGAATTATTACACTGTTAATGGGATTTGCATGATGCCCCAGTGCAAGGTCTTCCTACTAAGCTTAAAGCTTTTTGTTGTTATTTGGGCTGGTTTCTGGAAGCTCAGCTCCATTTCAAACCTACTGCTGAATGTGATCTGTTTGAAATACGAGGGTCACCATGCCCAGTGCAATATCCAGTCACGTTGCTTTGGGTTTGGTGTGAGGAGCCCACGGCCTTCTGGTGGTGGGGATTCCACCTCACCAACCTCCTGTCCTCTTAAGGCAAACAGCTGATAGCACAGCTATCCCAAGTTTGCTCACTGAAGCCAAGTTCAGAACCAGAAAGGAGGCAGCAGAAACCTGCAGGGTTTTGTTTGAGTATTTTTACCAGTTCTTTTATACTCTGACAGAAGATCTGTAGCTTGATTCTGCCAGAAGGATCTCAATTAGGTCTCTCACCATTCCAAATGTACTGATAACAACACACCTGCCAGACTTGCCCAATGCAAGAGAAGATCCACATGGGACCTCTCATTTCTCATTGTTTCTCTTCCTTGTGCTAGCATGTTTCTAAATTTTACCAGTTACCCCTTTTTCAGAATATTTTAATTGCTTGTGATCAATGCCCTTTTACTCCAAATCTGCCCAACACGGGTTTCCCCAGTGCTGGACACGTGAACCAAAAGGCAGAGCTCAGGCTTGTTTCTCTGGCTGAAACCACTGGCAGTGACCTGTCCCCTCTGTGCTGCAAAGTTCACTTTAACACATCTTCAGACTTGAATTACCCACCAGACTTCCTTTCCAATTTTAACAATTACCTGTCTCAGCAAGATACTGCTCATAAAAAGCTGAAAGGATGACTAACAATATTTTGGATATCTCCAGTTCCTGAAAGTGCCTTTGGATAAAACTTGCCCTTAATCCTTCTCTGTAACACAACCACATATTAGCAACCTGAAGTTACATAACACGCTGCATTTCAATTCTTTTCACATCTCGGATCTGCAACTCCAGCTCACATTAAACAGTCTTTGATGGTTAATGATATCAACTTATGTGGAGTGAACACTTGCATTTTAAGCTCAGAACCTTCAGCAGTGTTTGATGTTGCCATCAAACCAGAGCCCTCCCAGCCCCCTTCCGTCCCCGAGCGCTCCCTCTCAGCCCGAGCTGCTGAACTTGGTGAGGTGGAACACAAACAGCTGTGTCCAGAGGAGAAGGCACTCCCAGGGAAAGGCAGTGCTAAAGCCCCAGCATCCCTTCCAATCTCTAAGTAGGGATTTGGCCAGACTAAAGCACATGAAACGCTGCTGTTGGGGGATTCAAACAGAGGTTGTGGTTGCTGCTCCCGTGCTCTCCTGCAAGTCTTGGTAACTCAGCAGCCACAGGAAGAACCCTTACTGGAGACAGCACACTGAATTAGCCTCTTGCAGCCTCAAAAATACCCAGTGTGAATGTCTCAGCAGCCTGTCCCCCAGCAGTGACCACAGGGAGCCTCTGGACACCTGTACCCAACAAACAAATGTGATGTTCAAGAAAGCACAACCCGGCTGCACTGCAACCTTCCAGTTCCACCACGTGAGGTTTGAAACAAATGGGGAGGAATGGACACCTTCCCACTTGGAATATTGATGAGAGCATTCCACCAGAAACAGAAAACAAATTTCTAACTACATCTGTGCCACTGGAAGGAGTTTTTCCTCCCAGTTGTCTTTAAGGAAGATGTGAAGAGGCTGATTACTGTGGCCATGCCTTCCGTAAAGTGCTTTTACATGTATTAGAAACCTCTCCACAGCACTAGAAGCCTACCTGGTTTTGCAAAATTGAATTATTGTCATATTACTATTAAGTGCACAGTAGAAGACAAATTACAAATAAAAGTGTAATCTCTAAAAGATGGCAAGTAGACAGCTTAGTCCTTAATAATGGCCGCTGGAAGTCAGGCAGAACAGCTTCACATGATATAAATCTAAAGTATGTTTTAAATTTAAATTACCTTAAAGGTATTAAAAATTTCAAATGCTTTAATTTTAATATAGCTTAATTACTCCCTATATGTTCTTGATTTATGTCTGTAACTATTTTCCCTCAGTAATGTCCAGCAGTTATAAGTCTCTCTGCTTAAAACAAAACACATTGGAAAAAATACGAAAAAGAAACGCAAATCAAAAGCAATGTGTTTATGGAGAAAACACAGCACTGGAAAACAGTAATGTAGGACTATTTAAAATATCACATAGAAATGTCAGCATTACACAAAAACTTCAACTGCCTGCATTTACACTGAAATGTGGTTGCAAAATCAGACACTACCCAAGACAGACTAAACCAAAATTCTTCTGGGCTGGTCTGGTCAAGGTATGCTGGAAAATGCTCACAACAGGTAAAAACTTACACCACAAGAAGGAATACTGCTTTGCCACTGCCATTTATCTAATTCTCACAAAGTTTAAATACATTACCTACTGCAAAATCTCTTTGTGGAACATCACAGGACTGGAGTGTCCAGTTGGCAGGGGGATCTGAAGTCTACCATATAATAAATTAAACCACGTAAATCCACTGACCAGCAGTGGTATAATTGCAACTTGATAAGGGCTAAGCAGAGACAGATCCCCACAATCTCCTGAGGATTGGTGAGCACTGCCTATACAGCAGAGCCTCTGCCAACACAGCTGTGACAAAAACAGAGCTGCCCCCCTCCCCAGCCCCCACTGCCTCCAACATGTCAAGCTGTAACTTGACAGAGGGCAATTTTTAAGGAAAAAAAAAAAATGATGCTGGCTTTGCTACACTGGAACACACAACAAAGTGGTAAGTGCTCCCTTCTGCTGGCAGAGCTGCAGACACACCAGGAGTTTAGACTGCAGTATCAGAGACAGTGTGGGTTTATCAATTCCTGAGCCAACAAAGCACAGAGGTATCCCAGGGACACGTGCATGGAGCCAGTCCTACAAAAGGACACCTAGAGCAGATGCTGGAGAAGAAAAAAAGCCATCAGGGCACAGGTGCTGCCTCCCCATCCAACATGGACAGAGGGAAAAGTGCCAGACTTCTGTGCATCCCTCCCTTCTGTAGGGAACTGACACCTCAAGTCAGACTTTGAACTACCTTCTATGACACTTCAGTGGTGTGGTGCTGCTAACTCAGCCCACAGACCAGGAAATAATGGGTCAACTCTCCTGCACCTCCTGCCTTTCTGTGTCCTCGTGATTGGAAACTCAATCCGACTCAGCCTAAAGCTCCAGGAGTGCAGCCCATAAGCACTTCCATGATTTCCCAACCCTGATCGTGATCTGAAGAGGCCCCAAGGGGCAGCACTGCTGATGTAGCAATAGGCAGTCTTGCTTCTTATTTCTATGCAGGGAAATTAGAGAAATTAATGAGAAAGCTACAGAAATAGGAACAGAGTCCAGGAAACATACAGTGTGCATTCTGAAGTCACACCATTACCTGTCCCTCTCATACACTGCAGTAACATGGGATGTCTTAACTGAGTTACTGCCCAAACACAGCAAGCTACTCTTTTTGTCTTAAGTGTCATGTCACTAATAATTTCATTACAGCTTTAGACTTTTTGCGTGGCAAATATCACACAGGTAGAAGAGCAGTTATCTTATAAAATGTCTTGGAACATTATGACACTAAGATTAGAGTAAGTCAGTATAAACAAAATGCTGCTGTAACTGAAATATCTGCTGCTCCTAAGGGAGAAGGGACTGATACACAAGACAGGAATTCAAGAGACAGAGCAACATGAATCCCAAATCTCATGTGTACCTCTACAAAGCCATTGACTACTTTTTAAACTGATTTCTCTTATAAACAAAAACCAGCTGGCAGTAGCCCCTAACATGACACTTAGTGCTCTTCCCAACAGCCAAACACCTGTCCCAGGCCTGCCTACCAGTAAGTAAATGCGGTCCTTTGGTCACTGACAAGGTTTTGAGGAAGGAACTGCACAGATGCCCAGCAAGGTAACTTCAAATTACAACAACAGCAAAAGGTAGAAACTACCAATCCCCAGCTCTTCCCCTTGATTTAAGGCACCAGGGAAAACAATATAAACCTTTCCAAGGGAAGCTTGGAACTTATCTCACCATTTAAGTGATAAAATGTGTTTGCTTCATAAAGCCTCCTCACAGCATCCCACTGTTAGTTCACAACTTTTTTCTTTCCTTTCTTTTTTTTTTTTTTAACAAATATTTGCACTGTTCCTGGACCACAAAAACAGGCTTTCATTTTAATCTGCTTAACACACTGTGGGAAAGGGCTTCTAATTTCACAGGACCAAGATAAAACAAATAATTCATATAACACATTAGCACACCATCTCTGGTGAAGGCATTTAGTCAGAGCTCATTGGACACCATAGGGTGCTGGAGCAAATCTGAGAGGCAACTGTGTGAGAGACCCCACCATGCACTAAAACACATTTTACATTCCATTCCATTCCACAGCAAAGACAAGATCACAGAATAAGAATATATTAATTGTCCAGAGGCAATAAGGCAGTAAATTCCCCTCCCCTCAGCAGACATTGCAGCTTCCCCCACCACTCCAGTCCTTTTCCAAATGTTTTTTGGGTTTTTTTTCCAGGCTATTCTCCAAATCAGTCATCTTTCCTTTGTGCCCTTTCATTACACTTCTTCCTTAAGTTCCACATCTTTCTTTTACTGTTCATTACCCAAAACTACCCTGCTCCCCCTTTGGCTTCATTTACTTCCTTTCTGGGTTTGTTTTTACATTTTCTATTGCTGCCTTTCCAGAGCCAAGTTTGCTTCCAGGGTGCGTTCTGCTGTGTGCAGAGAAAAGCAATGCAACCAAATATTTTCAGTATACTGGCACGAGTCCCCACCTCGCCACTTGTGATCATTTGCTCTCAAATCCCTAAAGACATTCTGCTTTGAACCTCTGCTGTGGCAAAGAAAGGAAAGGATACGTGGAAGAAATTCAGAGGAGACTTGCCAATTGCAGAGATCTGTGGCAATTTCTACAGTCTCCAAACCGGGCTGAGAACAACAGGAAGGTGGATTTGGGAACGTCAGAAACCCAGCACTGAGGCCAAATGCAGCTTGCTGAAGGAAAGCTGTAAACCCAGCTGATCTGTTGATCCTGCCTTCGTCCAGATCCTTTGTCCTTATCCCTCGAAGGTGAAAGCTGCGTGTGGGAGCGTTCCCTGCAGAACTGAAACCAGGGGGTTTAGTGACGGAATGCCCCGAGCACTGCTGGGGAAAGTGAATGACCAGATAGAATTTTGGAAGGATTTTGCTTCAAATCTTCCCTTGCCCTTTTGTATCACCTTAGAGCCTGCACTAGCTGTCGCACCGGAGCATCTCTGAGGCACTGCTGACCCGGCCTGCTGATTTCAGAGGGGTCTTATGATCTAAAAAAATTAACAGCTGCAACTTCTCATGAACTAGCACCGCGAATCTCTAAAAAGAGGTCAAGTGGTACACTTTAATTTACCTGGAAAAGAAAAAAAAAATTGGGAAAATAATTCAGTTATGGTCAAACCCTGTCAGAGGCATCCAAAATCTAGAAAGAGAAATGCCAGTAAGGCAGGGCACCTCAACAGTCAGATTTTCTGCAGGTAAGTCCCTACAATTTGTTCATCTTTCCCTTCCTTCTTTCCATCAGGAAACAAAAAAGACTTTTTGATCGATATACATATAGAGAGAGCGCTCAGATTTCAGCAATTACAAAAAAACCGTGTAGTAACCTTAGCAAACACATTCCATATACAGCAAGAGACAAGTGCAGCTCAGGTTCTGCACCTGAGCAGTGGCTGCTCATCTCCTGACAGCTGTTCTGAAGCACGGATAGAAATCCTCCTCCAGTGGAGCCACAGGATGGTCCCCAAGCAGGGTAACAATGTATCTTCCAAAGTAATCCCAACCCTCGCCCAGCCCCACCCACACTGAAATGTACAGTTAATTCACCTTTATTTCCAAAGTCATTTCAATTGGCACTAGAATTCCCTATTTTTCTTAAACAATTTCCCAGTTCTCCCCTATCTTCACTACCCATAGAGCCCAGCTTCACCTTCACTGACATCCACAGAGTCATTCATGGTGGTTGGGGTTAAACACAGCCAGAAACATCACAGGACCATGTCTCATGCCAGCAGGGTAGAACTCTCCCAGTGGCCAAGGTAGCCCTCGTGCTGCCAACATACCACTGACCTGACCTGATCTCTGGCAGATTCATGTTCATGAAAATCATGAAAATCATGAAAATCAGACCACTTCTCAAAAATACACCTGACTCTTGCAGAAAACAACACAGCACCACAAATGCTGGGAGTGTTGAGAGGGAATGAAATGTCTGGAAACAGCTTACTGGCTTGGTTTTTCAAAGTCCCCCCGAAGTGCAGAGCCTGGATGGCCACTGGCAGAGTGACAGGACTGTGGGGACACTGCGGCACAGCCCCCAGCACATCGCTGTGGCCACTGCCCCTCTGGGCATCACTGCACCCATTGCCCCTCTGACCATCCCTGCAGCCACTGCCCCTCCAGGCATCACTGTGGCCACTGCCCCTCTGACCATCACTGCAGCCACTGCCCCTGAGCATCGCTCCTGGAAAAAGCTGGACTGTGCTTTTGCTGACTGATTTGTCCATGGGTTGTCTCAGGAGCACTCTGACTCCACAGAAGGTGTTACCAGCTCAGAGCACACCTCATTGGGATCTCTAAAAAGCCTCTCTAACAACTCAGGCAGTAAAGGACCCAATCCTAACTTCTATAATGACAACACAAATGCTAACAAAACTTCTCTTGAAGATTACACAAATGAAGTGTGACACAGAGAGAGGTTTTTGATATGCCCTAGTTTCCTTTGAGATTGGTTTTATTTTATTTTATTTTTTAATATACACAGGATTTAGAAGATGCTTCATGCTGACAGTTTTTTTACTTCAAGTAAAGTATTAACAAAAGCTGTATTTTAGCCTGTCTTAACAAATTCCAAGACTTCTTTCAAAGAAATAGTTTAAACCTTACCTGTCTGCCCTTAGTTAAAAGATGTAGTGCAGCAGAGCCCTCTAACTGATTTACATTTCGTGCAGACTTTGCCAAAGTCATCTATCAGTTCATAAAAAGGCCTTTTTCCCTACCTCTACCTTTGAAGAGAAACTATGAGGGGAAATCCTACTTTAAAGTATTCTCATAATTCCATGACAGGAATAAAATAAACCCTATAATCAGTAGTTCACACGTCTTGGCCTTGGTTTTATCCTTGACTGTATCTAACAGACCTTGCTTCAGTGCCAAAACAGTCAAGTCAAGCTCTACTAATACATAATTTAAGTCTTCCCCATGGTGCCTACAGTTTTGCATATAGATGTACTTCAGAAGTGTAAGGCATACACTTCTACAAAGTGTGGCAAAACTCCTCTCACAGGTGAGGAGCTGGCGGTGCTACTGGATGTGCCACCAACAGCCCTTGTGCCAAATGCTCTACCTCTGCTTTTGGAGCTTTGCTTTTCCCTTTGTATTCACTCGGCTGTATTTCCAAAACCAGCTGCAGAGTTCTTGGCCATCCATCCCCCTTTCTTCACACAAACCACCTCTTCGGGTGAGCATTTCTAAGGGTTTTTATAAAAGTAATAAAAATAAAGGAGGGGAAGTTTTAACTTCCATCGTCTCTCTCTGTTAAACACTTTCAATCCATTTGAACGGTTGCAGAACTAAAGCACACAGACATATTGTCAATTAATGCTGTAAATACCCCACAGTCTGCATGAAATGAAACATTCAAAAAGAACAGCAGCACCACGGTTTTTCTCTCCGTGATCACTACACCTGCCTCATTAATCTCATGCACCCATGTGAAGTAAATACATAGTACAACTACAAACTAAAAATCAACAAAGCCTTTAAAAACGGTTTAATTTGATTCTACAAGGGAGGTTATCATAATCCAAGTCTGCTTCCTCACATTCTGCTAGCAATTGCTCTGAGCTCAGTTTCAACTGCTAACTTTGTTCTCCATCTCGCTATCTGTCATGCTGTTATAATGCCAGCTCCAGTGCTGTTTGGAACAGCACAGCAATTTCTCACAAGTTGCCAGCTCCATAGTGTGTTCCTTCAGAAGTGCACGGAAATTATTAGATTAAATTACAAATGAAAGGCTCTGCAGTTGGTCATTATTACTGGAACATTTATGTACATTCAGCTGATCATGAATTTTGCCTTTTGGTCCTTTGCAGATCTTCTGTTATATTCTGCTTTGCTCGATAATACGGGAAGTGAAATCGAGGACAACTGGCAAAGAGCTGTGTGTTTTCCCCACAGTCACCAATATCCTCACAAGACAAGACTGTGACACCCACCTGCCCCATCCCCTTCTGGCTTAGGGTCAACAGATCCCCCAGAACCACTTGTAAACCCCCTGTGAATACAAGCACATTTCACAGCCTGCAGCTCAATATTTAAGGAACGCAACGGTAAAGAAATTTGCTTTATAAAGCAAGACCTGAAACATCCCAGGCATCCCCTCTGGTTTATAAGATTTCACATACCAGCGTGGAACCAAACAATTAATGCATCCAGAAATACCTGAGGAAAACATTGATCATACTGCAACTGGTGATCACAATAGGGTAAGCAGCAGGATCTTCGATTATCTCACTGCTGGGGGTATCATTTTCAGGAAGGTATTTCAAACCAATTTCTTGACCATACACTACCACTGAAAATATCTAGTAATTTTCTACAAGAATAGAGCTGTTTGACCCAATTCCAATGCAGATAATTATATTATCTGTATCCAAAATCCCTCTGAGTGTTTCAATCAGGTATGGTATTCTTCACTTTCTGTTCTGATCTGCTTAGCATGGCTGAGCACCATTAAACAGCTGTCAGATTCCACACAAGAAGTGGCTGGATTTCAGTAATAAGCAAAATGGTTCCTGATAGTGTTTAAAACACCTGGGGATCCTTCCAAATGAACAGTGCAATGAGGCTAAACTCTAAGATTAAACTGCTGTAAAATAAGCCCCACTATTTCTTTACAAAAATACACACCCTAATACACTTAGTCTCTGAAGAGCTCAGTTGTTGCCGAGAATGAAACATACCCAGATGAGACTTCAGATAACGGGATGAAGAATAATTCACAACCTTTGCATTCAAGAAATTAGACAATTAACTCCTCGTGACACACAGCCCAAGCTGTTCTCATATTTCTATCAGCACAGACCATCTACAACAGATATGCTGAAGTGCTAAACTGTGAGTCAGAGAACAGAGCTCACTGTGTTAGTTCAGCCATCACAAAATAAAATGCCAGTCTCTTCTTCATTTTCAGTCCAAGGAGACACTACAGAAAACGTTTAAAGAAGCAAGTGGAACACAGCTAGTTAGAAGTGAGCAGCTTTCTAATCATCAGAAGAGCAGACCTGTAGATGAGCCTCCTATCAGAACACTGGGGCCAGAAAACACCCCACAACCCTAAAAATGAAGTTGGATCCATTTCTGACACCAAATGTGCAACATGGACCCACTGACAGGAGTGGATTCCAACTCTGCTCTGGAGGGCCCTCCTCCTGCCTGCCAGAACCTGTGCAGGTAAAGGGGCATGAACTGCCTGCCAGGTGTGAGTGCAGAGAAAACAGTGCTTAAAAACTGCATTGCCAGGAGTGATTACCAGGGCTACAAGAGCAGCCTCAGCAATGGGTGAAACACAAGATTACCAGGGCTACACCAACAGCCTCAGCAGTGGGTGAAACACAAGATTACCAGGGCTACACCAACAGCCTCAGGATTGGGTGAAACACAAGATACTCGAAAAAAACCAATCAGAGGAAGGGAAAACAAACCAGCAGAAATCTCCATATGAAGTGTGGATTTTTCCACGCATTCAAAAGTTTCTCCAGCATTTCACCCATGGGAAGTTCCTCCTTTGCCAAAGCCACAGAGAACCACCGAAGCTCCTTAGCAAGCTCAGGTCCAGCTGTAAGTGTGCTGTGACAGAAAAAAACTGAGCTCCACTTGAGCAGCAACCCTGCTCCTGCTCCAACATCCCACCCAAGGGAGCTGGGATGTCAGGAGGCCTATTGCTAAAGGCCTGGGATGGGATGGGCAGACGGCTGAGGTGGTGACAGCTGCCTTGCAGTGAGGAAATGGAAGGCCCTAAGTCAAGTGTATTGTTGCATTTTGACAGCTCCCTAAAGTACCCAGGCCCAGCATTGCCATTTCCCTTCCCCAGCTTCCCACCAACACCAGCTGCCGGTGCCAAGCAGAGCCCTCTGCTCCCAGCTGGGCAGCAAAGCAGCCCTGGGTCTGAGAGCAGTCCTGGAGCCACACAGCACCCAGACCTGCCAACATGCCCATAACTGCAAATTTTTTTTCATTTTTTAACACCTGTTCCTGCAGTTGTGTGTCGCTGAAAACACGCTCCTAAAAATATTCCAGGAAAGAACGGCTCACCTGTTCATGAATTAATTTCAAGAGGGATACAGATATCACAGTGATTTAAAACCGGGTTGGGTTTTTTTCCCCTTTTCTCTTTTTTAGTGGGATAGGTCTCAGATTAAATCCCCCAAAATTGATTGAGTCGTTTCAGATTTTCCCAGCACACATTTTTGCAGCTTAGAAAACAAATACCAGAAGAAAAAACCAAAAACCCAGACAACCTCCCAAAGCTGAAATTGTCCTTTCTGTTCAAATGCAGTGCTATACCCCAAACTGAAATTGTCACACAGCCCGTTAATCTCCATTACAAAACATGTTCTTTATTTAGTAAAATTACAGCATTTGGTTGAATGATAACAGTATTTACATACTGGTTTATGAGCTCCTGAGATGTTTCTCAAGCAAATAAAATAAGAGAATAGGTTACGGTTTATTGAAATAAGAGAACTGCATTGTTCCTAGGAGAACAACATACTGCTGCTATTATTGCTCCTATGCTACAAACATTTAAAACAATGCTGTACTTTGAAGGATTCAAAGCACATATCATCTACCAAAATAGGACTAAATCAGTGGTGCATGCACAATAGCCCTCAATGATGACAAAGGCAACCCAAAGAATCCAGAGAAAACATCCAAATTTATAAAATTCAAAGAGTCCTCCTGAAAACAACACATTAAATTTTCTGATGTGGAATTTTTGCTCTGTGGAATAGTCTAAATCCAGAAACTGAGAAAATCTAGGGGAAAAATGATTTTTAAAGAAAAGAACACCACAAATCTATTGATGTCACTATTAATGATGTCACATCCCTACTCGTGGAGCATTATCCAAATTAAAGCACAAAAAGCAACACTCCTCAATCTACCAGCAAAGAGAGGAACAGGATAAATAGATGACATGATAAAAAATTCCAAAGGGTTCTGGAAAATAGCAGATACTCTCAGTACCTCAACAGCCAGAAAAGAAGACCAAGTATCTACATAGCTGCAGCTTTCTATTATTAAATATTAAGCACCATAAAAACATTTGCACACAGCATCATTCAGTGATGTAAGAGCTGTCTTAAATTTTTTTTTCATCTAGACATTCTCTCTTGACCGACTTACCTCTGAGACCAAGAGCTTGGTTCCAAAAAAACCAAGCATTTTTATCAGCTTTAAAAGCTTCTTATGTACTTTTCCTTTTTAATAAGACAGTAGTTCTCTATTAAAATATAGTTTATTCAATTACAACCTTTTCTAAGGGGACTAAGAGAACATTAAGCCTTAGACTGTAGCATGGGTAGAACTCTATGGCTGTCAAAGCCTGCACAGTGAAATGAATGGCAGTAACAGTCCCAGGCCAGGGCCAGGGCTGGTGAGCGAAGCATTCCTTCTGCTAACCATGGCAAACCACAAACCCTGCCTGCAGAACACACACAGGCACTCAGACTGAAATTCAACCTGCTGGACAGTGGCTGGTCTTCAGAAAATCTTAACAATTAGTAAGCAAATCAGCAGGAAAAACATCCCTTTGGGGAACACTGGGCTTTTTGTCCATTGCCTGCTTTTTCCATGGAGGGTGGCAACGTTCTAACAATCAGTTTTGATATCAGACTGCAGGTAATTTTCCAAAGCATGCAAGCATACATGCATGCTCCCACATACTAAATAAATCAGGGAACAGCTCCCCATTTGAAAGGTGCTTTTGAGAACTCCAGCATTTATGTTTTCAAGTTAAGCGTTCTACACAGCAACAAAACCAGCGTAACCTTTGCAAAATAAAGACCGAGTTATGTAAGGATCTGCTGGTGCAAACAGGTTTGCACATCCAGCAATGAAGTATTTTGAAATGATAGCATTATAAAAACTAAAGCTTCACTTAAGATTTTATTCCACAGCAAACTTTCCCCACTTCTTCACTAGAAGTCCTTCCTTTCATTTTGTTGTCTTCATTCCCCACGTGCACCAGTTATGATAAACCCTGAAGTATCAAAGTAGCTTTGCAGCAGGTGCAGCTACGAAAATAAAGGATATGAAACAAATATTTGTAGTGTTTGCCAAGTCAAAAAATAGGGATTTTTACAGTTAGAGAGATGTGTGCATGTGTAAATATACCGAAGGATCTGTGTATCTCTATCTCTCCCCCATACAGCTTGCAGAGAGCCCAGACCTGCCAGGTTCCAACACATGGCAGAAGTATGACCCAAACAGGTACATTTCTGAACTCAACACACAGCTGAGCGTATGAGCTTATAAACCAGCAGTTCTAAAAATAATTTCACCTATAGTTGTCACACACTGAGGTCACATTGTTGCCATAAGATATAAAGGATCATATTAAAAAATAAAATAAAATAAAAGGCAAGAAACCAAATGCTATTTCTATAGCTTTAGAAAAACAAAACAAGCCTACGAGTCTATAGGGACCCCATCACCTAATCCATGAAGTCCTGATTTGAAGGAGGCCCAAATGTTATTATTGACATGTTTTCCTGCGTGGTTCTCTATCTCCAGGTTTTAACTATCAGGAAGGCACAATCAGCTGGTGTGTAGTGTGTAGGTCAATTTACTTCCAATACGCTAATTTATGCAACATTAGCACAGAATGCCAGCTCCAATTCTCTTACTGTTTGCACTCTAGGAGTAGACTTGTATTTTCTGCCAACTCCATTACATCATCCGAAAAAACCCAAACACTTCTTTTTTCTTTTTTTTTTTTTTTTTTCTTTTTTTTTCTTTTTTTTTCTTTTTTTTTCTTTTTTTTCTTTTTTTTNNNNCCCCCCCCCCCCCAAACCCCCGCGGCTCTCCTTCTCCCTGTGCCCTGCCGGAGCCCTCTCCGTGAGCGCTGCCGCGGGGCTCTGCCCATTGTGCGGCCGGGGATGCGCCCCTCCATCCCTGACCTTCGGCTCCCTCCCCGCTCGCAGTTACATAACGCGGTGCCCGCTGCGTGCGGGAGCCTGGCCGAGCGGCGGCGGCCGCCCGACCCCCTTCCCCAGCGGGTCCCGGGGGAGCAGGGACATGTGGGTCAGCGGGTTAGCAGTACCAGAGCCCCAACAATTCGGCACCGCCGACAAAACGCCCTGGAGCCCGCCGGAGCCGCCCGGGCTTCCCAGCACCCCCCTCTCCTCTTCGCATCCGTGCAGAAGCGACAGCCGAGCGTTACGTAATTGATGGGATCCCAAAGTTGCCCCCCATCCCTCGGGGCGTCCGCGGGGCCGGCCGCGGGTTCCCCCCGGCCGCACCATCTGCCCGCGCCGCCGGAGCGCCGAGGGGGGGCCGTTGTGTAACACCCGCCAGCCACGGCCGCTCCGCGAACATCCACAAACTCCCCGACAAATTAAGGAAATTTTCTCCAGTGTTTCTGATTAACCTCGTTACATAAGGCGCTTGCATTCCAAATCCACTCTCGCAAGCTCTAAATATACCCCGCGCAGCCAAACGCTCCCTGCACACACGCCCGTGGCCACCCGGCCTCCTCCGGCCGAGCCCGCTCCTCCTCGCCTCGGCATCCGCCGAACGGCGCGCTCCCTGCTCGCAAATCGCCTCTAATTAAATGGTTCGGCGTGTGTCATCTCGATGGCTTTTACTGTACGCGGATTCCCTGAGTGGGAAGCTGCCTGGGAAGGGGGGGTGTGGCCAAAAGGGGAAAAATACTGTAAAACACAAGCCAACACATGATCAGCCATATTCCAACCTACAACCCAAACCCCCTCGGTCCGAGCGGAGCCCGTCTCCCCGCGGCCGGGCATCGCTGCCCCGGCCCCGCCGGCGCCCGCCGAGGGGGCTGCCGCTCCCGCCGGGCACGGACTTTTCTCCGCCCGTCATATCTTTTGACAGCCGTGTGTATTATTACATAGCGTTATTTAATTCATTTTTTACCCATCACCGAGGGATTTTACCGAGCGAAGCCTCTCTACCGCGCTCCCCCCCCCCACNGGATTTTCCCGAGCGAAGCCTCTCTCCCGCGCCCCCCCCCCCCCACACCCGCTCCTGTAGGAGCAACGCTTCATAAATTATTTACAAGTAATTAAAGCGGCAGCCTCCTCCCTCTCGCACGTCTCGGCAAACTCCGGCAGTGTTTGTAGCCGGGCCCGTGGCCGTGGCCGTGGCCGTGGCCGTGGCCGGAGCAGCCCCGCACGGCCCCGCACCCCCCGCACGGCCCCGCAGCCCTCCCGCCGCAGGGGCGGCTCGGGCTGACCCCAAACTTCCACCGCCCCGAGCACCGTGAGAGCTGACCCGCAGCACTGCGAGCCGCAACCTGAGGCAGG
>VXBX01006417.1:476305-535951 GCA_013400415.1 Scytalopus superciliaris | reverse complement strand
GTCCGACCTCCGCCGGGGCCGGGACCGACTACTGCTCCCTGCGATGCTGGGGCCCGTCCAACACGCCCCCCGGGCCCGCGAGGAGCTCCCCTCTCCAGCCCCGGTACCAGCGGGAAGAGCTTCCCAGCAGGGCTGTCTTCCCACCCCCCCTCCCATGGCTGTTTCAGCTGAAGCCGCATCAGAAGATGCCAGCTGTACTAAGCGTCTCAAGACCCACATGTTTAGCAGCCGCGCAGCCGGAGAAGGCAACATTTCAGACAATACCTCCCTTTCAATGAAGTACGCTTTGACATAGAACAAAAGGTGACTAGCAAGGTGCCAGAAAAGCTTCGGATCTCGTCTGACTTCTGCAAGCACCCTTGTGCAGTTCGCAGCCTCAGCAATGGTCAACTCCTTGTCTACTACCTGATGTTAAAATGAAGTAAGAGCTGCCACAAACAGTGCCTGGAGAGCACGTCCCTCCCGTGTAACAGGGGCCATGTTACACACAGCCCTGCTGCCTCCTGCACAGGAGCTGCTGAAGCTGCCGGCTGGGACTGCTCTGCCTAGAACATGTCCTGAGTAGACCAAATAATGATATTTTTACTGAAAGCAGTTCAAGCCTTTTCCAAATGGTACTGGATCATGTGCAAGCAGCTGATATGCCACCTTCTGCCAGCCAGGACTGTTGCTACAGCTTTCAACACTGCTGATGCTTGGTACCTGATGAAACTTGTAGGTAAACCCTGGAGAATTCCACATTCTGCAGTTTAATCACCAGCACTTCACTGCTCTGCCACAAATGGTGGCTGCTCAAACAGCTGTGAAACATACCACAAGTCCTGCTTGCTCCAGGAGCTCATCCATAGATTGGATTCCATCTTGCACTGCTGACAGTTCTCGTGGTGGAAGGGTAGAGTCTTGGGCCAGCTGATTTGGAGGTCCTGAAGTTCCAATTACCTGGGTCTGGAAAAACAACCCACCACAGTAGCTCTGATTATTGTCTGTCTCCATCTGAGAGGGATGGGCACAGATTGAGAAGGCAGAGTAACGTTCAAAATTATTCTGCATTTATTTTCAGAGTGTGAATAAATTTGAGGTGGTCAAAGCTGGGCTTACAGACCTTGCCCACGGGGTAAACCAGGGCTCCATGGGTGTGATTAAGTACGGGCTTAGGGCAGGCCTGGAAGCCGGTGGGGTATGAACACAAAGGCTACAATGTTTTTCACCAGTTAAACTGTCCCAAGCCTGGCGGAAGCTGTTCCTGGAGAGAGGCTGGGAAGGGGAGCAGCTGGAAGTGCATGAGGGAGGCAGGAGCACTGTTTGCTCCCTGGGCCCTCTCTGGGGGCTGTGTGAGCATCCCTTGAACACACTGACATGGACAAGGGGTCACAGTGTGTCCCTTGCACACACACTGACATGGACAGGGTGTTACAGTGTGTCCCTTGCACACATACTGACATGGGCAGGGGATCACAATCTGTCCCTTGCACACACACTGACACAGACAGGGGGTCACAGTGTGTCCCTTGCACACACACTGACATGGGCAGGGGGTCACAGTCCCAGCACAGTCTCACTGGAACCCACAGAGGGCAGGGAGGTGATCCTCCTCTGATGCAGGTTTGGAGGATTAGACCTGCAGTTTCCTGCAAAGACTCTCCCTTTACTTTTCACTAATTGGCAGCCTCCAAACACAAGTGAGAATTATGTGATCTGTGGAAACCAAACTCCTGTTAGCCCGAGAGAAAGCTTATCCCTCCCTCTGCAGATCGGGGTTTAAGCAGGCTGACCAGGCAACGTGTGTTGGGAATCCTGCCCGGCTAATGAAAAAGGACTTCATTTCTCAAAGCTGCCAGCCCACTGCCTTTCACCAGTGCTGGGGACAACTGCACTACTTGCCACAGGAAGGCTCATTTATGTGAGTGTTTTGCAGGTCTGGTTCTGGTGTTGCAGATACCAAATTATGGGAGTGTAGGGTGGTTTTTTCTCCTTTTATCTGTTACAGGCTGCTGATATTTACTACACCTGTCCTAGCTATACAATTGTCATTTAGTGCTTTTCCCCTTTTTTCTAAAATGAAACAATTTTTCACTTTACTTAGAAGAGAAGGAAACACTGAAGGCTACAATAGAACAATACACACAGTAGAGCTTTGGTTTTCAAAAGAAATTGTGGGGGAGGGGACATCACTGGAGTAAACCTAAGGGCCTAGAACATCTGAATCAATGGAGAAGAAAAACTAATTTTATGTTGTTTAATATCTTTCATAATTCAGTAACAATTAGAGCCAGCTAAAGCAGGACAGACCTGTAGTATGGTTGTAGAGGAAACAATCTAAGGGGTTTTGTAGCAGTTACGCAAAAAGATAAAGTAGCTTTGCTCTTGCAAAAAGAGAGGGTGTCTGAAAATTGAAAGAACCCTGAGCAAGGAAAAGAGGGGGACAGTTCACCTGAGCTTAATGTAATGGATGAAAACCATCACGACTCTTGCCAAAAACTCCCTCTCCGTGAACCTGTTCTGCTGAGACATTTCCTGAGCATAGAAAAGGCCTTCCTCGTTCTTCAGTCTTCTACTTCTAGCTTCCAGCCCTTACTAAAATGGTTCATTAACTTTGATCACTAAGCTTGTTTCAACAAGTGAGATGGCATTAGCAGCAAAGACAAGTATGCTGAGAAACTTGAGGATAAATGTTTAGTTAGATTTAAAAGGCTTTAGAAATTGCTGCAGATGTTACCTGCAACAGATCCTACCAGAAATACCAGCAATGGAACAAAAAGGGACAAGTATTACCCAACATTTCCTATTGACTTTTTGATTTCATATAGATACAGCAATTAATAATTTTAAAAAAATTAATTAAAAACAATCTCACAAATCTTATGTGATTCTGGAATAGACAGGATATAAAGATGATAAGGACACTTTCTCAGAGCACTGACAGAGAAAGTGGCAGGAGGGCTACATTGCACATGGCCAAACACACAGAAAGAATTGTGTGCAGGACAGCACGAGGTGCACAGAGCACACACACACAGGCAAGGGAGTCACAGCTCACAGGAGAACAGCCACCACCCTTCGGTGTGCTCTTCACTGCCCTTTAACATGCCACCCTCTTTGGAAGCTGGGGTAGTCAATAAGGGCCTTCCACATGCACAGCTAATACAGCTGTGGAAATGCTTCCCTTCCAAAAGAATGCCAAAGTACATTCCTGACCCGGAGTTGCACAGAACCATAGGCTATGTCAAGCTGGAAGGGACCCGTGAGGATCATCGAGTCCAACTCCCTGCCCCTCACAGGACTGTCTACAACTAAATCATGACTAAGAGCATTCTTCAGCTCTCATATGACAGCCCACACTGTGGGGCCTGGGCTAGCCTGGCTGTACCACACACATGCCATAGGGGACTGGCAGACCTCCCTAGGAAGCTTTGCTAGCTCCAGTCCAGCAGTGGTAGAGGGTATGTTGCTGCAGAGATGAATAACCATGAGGGCAATGCTGGAATAGTATCCCAGTTACAGCTCTTCCTCCTGTACTACAAGTTGCCAGGGCTAAGCCACATTTGCTTCTGCTGGACACATTCCCCTCCCTGTGGTTTTGGTGTCCTTGCAGGAAAAAAGAAAGCAGAAAGTTCATAGGTTGAGGACATTCAGAAGAGCCAAGCTTGAGTGAAGCAAGGAGTAGGACACCTACCAGGTCTTCAGTACAATTCTGATCATGTTTATAGACCAATTTCAAAGAAGAATTTAAAACATATGCATCTATCACTTGTAATGATATTCTGTGGCATATCTCTTAATGGTTTACAAAACTTCAGTTAATTAAATTTCACAGTAGGACAAGAAGCTGCTTCCACTGGAAACACATACAGCCTATAGTACCTGAAAGCAACTTTCTCAAAATTATGCACCCATTAAGCTTCAGCAAAATCAGGCAGACTAGTAAACTACATGTATGGAACCTGAATATTTGGCAGTAATTAAATTAAACACTACTTGAACAGCATTCTCTTGTATCTTAGATGAAAGCAAAATTAAAAAAACTAATAGGAGAGAAATAAGACAACTGTGCTGGAGGCACCGTGACTGGATGCAGTTTCAGTGGACCCTTTCCCACAACCTTTATCTCGAAGCAGAGTGGAAAGCTCATCAAACAGTTCATCTGGCATTTACAGTCATGGATATAATTATGTTTGTTTTAAAGACTGAGGAGCATTTGTTAACTAGCTAGTACAGCACAGATTCAGTGCAATCTCCTTCTTCCTGCTGCAAACTCCTCGTGTAAACTATGAGCTGCTTTTCATTGTTGGTTAAGCCTCTATTTCCACTTCCCTCTCCCTCCACTTGGATTCATTCCTTACTGGACTTTCTATTTCTGAAAGAAACTGGAGAAGCACACACCATAGGAAGTAATGAATCCTTTGTGCTTATCTGCACAGCACTATGTCCACAATCAGCATCCCCTGATACAAAGAGTAAGCATCAATAGCAAGGCCAGTTCTTAAGAATTCAATACTTTTGTGAATGAATTAAGGCACAAGGCCCAGAGAGATCCGCCTTTCTCAGCAAGCTGTTTTTGCTGCTGTTTTCTTGCAGATGGTTTTAAAAATTACTGAATATTTTCCTTTAGCCAGATGAAGCCCTTTCTCACATTCCATACACTTGCAGACAACCTCTTCCTCCCACAAAGGTAAGCTAATTGAATTAGAGGAGCAGCTCTGCCTGCCCATGTTCTCTGGAGAGTTGAAGGGAAACAGGGAAGAGAAAACTCTGATCCAAAGATACATTCTTCATGTCGAGAAAAGGGAAGGGTTTTTTGGTGAAGACCAGTAAATGAGACACCATTCCTGAAATCTTGGTTCACTTGCAGTTCAAAGTAAGGGTGGTTGTTTTCTAATTAGTTCTTGCTTCAGCATCACCTTCTTCACTGGTTTTACTCAGTAGCTGTTTCCTCAAATACCTCATTCATTATAGAATTCATCTGTAATACCAGACTGATAACTCACACTTTTGTGCAAAAAGATGTGTCTCTTTAAAAGTCATAGTAGGTGAAAAGCAGGTTAAAGCAAGAATAAATAAAAAATACCTTATCCTTGATAAAAACCCATGTTACTATTGTCTAGCTGATCCTTGTGCATGTGCCTTCATACATCTCTGTCAGTCTCCCAGTGTATTCCACCAGTAGCCCCTTCCAATACACCTTACCTGAAAGAACCATTCTACGTTGTTTGGCTCACTGGCAAGGTCCTAAAATCTCTCAGCATTCAAATGCATTTGGAAAGTTCACTTTCACACAAAATCACTAAGGAATTCTGAAATATGCAAGCAAAAACTTACCAGACTAAGTAAATCATCCTGAACAGGAAAGCTACAAGTTACCTCGTGTTACTGTGCATTGCCATGTAATCAATAAGCTGCTTTCTCAGAACTGCCTAGTGCATGTACAGGAGAGCACAGTCAAGGCCAAACACAAAGCTGCATATTTGCATGAGTCTAAAAAATGGCCAAGTCATATTCTTTGTGATTAACTTCTCCTAAGTATGTGAAAGCACGATGCCACCAGAATACCTGTGTATCCGAGGTGTGTGAGCAGAATCCCCACACTGACACTTCTCACAGACCCATCAGAGCTTCCCTTTCAACAGGAGTGGTGCTCAGTGCTTCCCCTCCCATTAACTCACAGCCTTCACAGCACCTTCAGAAACCACCTGCCTCTTCCCTCTCCAACACCCCCCAGCACCTGGGAAATGGTCCTGCACAGGTAGTGGGAAGCTCTCCCAGGCTCCCCACTGCACCACTGAGGAGCTGTGCCTGTACACCCTCTGATTTGCCTTCTTTTTCTCCAGGTCACAGAACTTGATCTTCTAGCTGGCTTAGAGACACAAAAATTACCTTCCTTGAGCATGCACCAAAAAATTACCCCGACTATCAGTATAATCAAGCAGCCCAAACACACGGCAGAGCCATTACAGCTTAGATGAGCCTTACAACTGAATTATGCCAGAAATGCAGAACTGAAAGTTGTAATTTTATTTAAAATAATTAGTCAGGTTTTACATAATTTGAGGCCTCATTTGATTTATATAAACACTTGTATCTCGTAAAATACCTTTATTTCAAGGGAAAATGGAAAGGTGTCTGCCACATCAGAGGTCACCTGGTATGCCCAGCATTAGAGAGAACACATTCTGCTGCCTGCTTTAACCCTCTGAGAGCTTCACACTCCACAGCAGAACAGCCTGTGGCTTCTACAATAGCGAGTCCAAAATTTGATATATTTTATAGAGACTAGAAAGATTAATATGAAGCTTCAAATATCGTGCTGAATAAAGAGCCCTTGGAAGAGGAATTTGACGGCGAACACGTTCCAGTGTGTTAATGGAACAAAGGTACAGCAAGGCAGTAGAGATCAGATTGTCTCTGTGTTTGGAGATGAGAGGGAGGAGGGCAGAACTATTTAGCTTTCACTACTGACGGCTCTAATAGTGTAAAAACAAATTTGGCTGTTGTTAGCGCTGCCTTCGTGTTCTATAAAGCACCAAAATCCAAAAAAAAGCCTTGAAATTTTTTCAGCTTTTTTTCGTGTGATGAAAAAAAAAGTACTTTATAATCAAACAAAATATTTAATTAGACCTGAAATTAAAAGATGTATTTTGTGCCTTGATTTTTTAACTTGCTGAAAATGAAGTTGAGATATGCTTCAAAGTAAAACAATGTTTGCCTTAAAATAAAGAAAAAACAAACAGCAAACCCCAAAACAAACTCCTGAAACACGTTTATAAGGGAACGAACATCAAGGTCCTGCATATTTTTCAATTTCCTCTTCTTCAACTGAATAAATCAATCAGAAATTAGAGTTTGTTAAATTGATCTGACCATGGATTTTTGTAGCAGAAAAAGCCCTCAGGTGTGGGTATGGCAGAGCTGGGGAGGGTTCCTTGCAGCCTTTGTGCCCCCAGCGTGGGGATTCTGCCACAGTTTCGGGCAGGGAAGTGC
Organism: Scytalopus superciliaris; assembly: GCA_013400415.1. Taxonomy (NCBI): domain Eukaryota; kingdom Metazoa; phylum Chordata; class Aves; order Passeriformes; family Rhinocryptidae; genus Scytalopus; species Scytalopus superciliaris. The sequence continues at coordinate 528,976 of VXBX01006417.1, read as the reverse complement.
AAGTGATGCAAAGCAACAGCACCAAGACAGGCTCAGCGTGCCTGAAAGCAGGAGCTCTCCTCAGACCCATTTCCATACCAACACACACTGGCACACTCCCTCCCCCTCTGCAAAGTCAAGGCAAAAAATTATAAAACAGGCATAAATAAAAACTATTTCTAGTGTGGATTTCTTGATAGCTTATTTGCAACCATCTTTAATCTAAATAAATTGGACAGGGCTATTACCCAAAGAGTTACCTTCAATTCTTTTAACAAAGCTTTTTATTTACGTCTTGAATTAAGCAAATTAAATATCAAAACATGATTTTTTTTCCTTCTTATTCAAAGAACACAGAAAAAAAAAAAGCAAATTTCAGCTGAAGTAAACCTGGCAGTGCAAGATCCCAGCCCTGCATTTCTGACTCCTTCCAAGCCTTCAAGTGCAGTCCTGACTGAGATCAGGAAGGCATTTCTCCTCTTCTTGAAAGATTCTTCACTTTTCTTTAGAAGAAAGCCATTATTTACAAGCAAAACCAGACTATGTAAAATATCCCCACAAATGTATTTACACACACTATATACTCTTCATTTAGGAAAATAATTGCCTTGCAGGTTTCTCGTAAAAATAGAAAGCTCTTTCCTACTCAAAGTTTGTTTTAGCAGTTGAGGTTTCAATCTTGTGACTGGGAGACTTCAGGATAACCCACACAGTTGTTTTGAAATTTAAAGCAAAAGTAGAACCTGCTGTACCCCCCATAGATTCTTGGAGTGTTGTCACTCACAGCAAATGTTATGTTATGTTTCTTTCTGTCTTTGCCATCTTCCATAATGTGGAAATTATGGAAACTCTTTCAAAACTATCAAAGATTTTAAAGAAAAAGAATCTATGGAAGTAAAATCCTGGGTGGTGAATAACATGAAAATCACCTCCTTACAGAAAACAACACATTTTTCCACATCGTTATGAATGTGTTGGCCCATGGACACGTTAACAAAGTGTCCACAGGACTTCTCCTGGATCCCTTTGCAGTTCCCACCACTCTCCATCTCTGCCTCTCCTCATAACCCACATGATTTTTCCAGTACCACTCGCCTGTCCGCACCTTGCCATGGTTTGGAGGCATCATTTGCCTCCAACTCAGAGGTAAGCAAACAATTTGGTATTTGCAGCAGCAGCTTTCCACTGGTACAGCTTTCCTCTCCATCCCCAGCCTTTCCAATACACGGATATTTTCCCAACACTGCACCAATGAAACCACTGCTGTGCCTCCCCCAGCCACACTCGCAGCTTTGCAGGGTCTTTATTGTGCTGTTCAATTACCGGGAGGAACAGAGAGATCAGAGAAACGTTTTCAAAGGCACAACAAGTGGTTCACTTTAAAGTTCATTAGTAATGTTTGTGGCTTTTCACAAATCAATACAAACGTGCAAAACCAAAGCAGCTCTACTTAAGACTTTTTGATTGTCTGAATGTAAAACTGCACTCCTAACAAATACTAAATTTAAATTCTCCTTTTGTTTTCTCAGTGTTGCAAAATTTGTCTGAGGGGAAAACGTTTGAGATCAATCAGTTTAGATTTTGAGAGCCAAAAGATTTCTATTTCTCATTAAAAAAAAAAAAAATCTGAGATATTTTCTGCCTAGTGATCACCAGTGAATTTTAATTTTTCCCCACTTCCTATCCACACCTCAAAAAATGTCAAAAATCTAAAAAAACCTAGGAGAAAGAAGTTTAATGAATAAGAAACCATTATTATGGCTTTTATCATCAGTGCTTTATGCCCCCCTGCTTCAAGCAGACACGAGGCAAGCAGCAGCACAGGATGACTTCCCAAAGTGAATGGTCTTAGCTGTTCTGTAATTTCAGGCTCACAAACCCGGGAGAGCAATTTCTTACTTCGAATTCAAAAGCCCTTAATGCTTTTGCACCTCCGAATCCTCCAGGTCCACAGAGGGATCTGCTCTCTGCTCTGACATGCTGGGCCCCCGTCTGGTCAGCTCTGGGCTTGTGTTCCAGCACCAAAAAAAGCAAAGCATCAGCCATGCCCTTTGCATCGGTGCTCAGAGCAGAAGCTTCATGTGATATAAAGTTTATGTTCCTTCTAATCTGATCTCATAACTCTATTCCGTGGGGACTTCTTTATCAAGGAATAGATTCTTGGCCTAGGATGCTGAAATTAAAAATTCCTTACTAATTAATTTTTAGCTGGCACAAATCAGAGTCTTTTTAAGTTCAGTAGGAACTGTAAGTCTATTCTCCTTGTTTAACCACTTATAATTAAAGATAAATAAATAGCTCAGCTCTGTTTTTTCCCCAGATGAACATACTGATTACCACAGTAGGTTTTTCTGCAGAACTTCAGTTTGTGGATGTGGAATTTTTAAGAATCCAGCTCTCCAAATGCTTTCCCCTGAGAGAAGAGGGAATGGGGGAGGTGGATAGTTCTGAAACCGAGCATAAAATTTCTGCAGCAATATTTTTTAAAAGCTCATAATTGTTTTAATACTCAAAGGTGGAATATTTGTTTAAATGACCATGCTTGCATATGCTTCTAAAACCCTTTTATATGCAAATCTGTGTACCCTCTGGACTGATGCACAGACACAGGACAGCCATCCATTGCCCAGGATTTTCTGTATCAGGTGATTCCAGCTGTGTGCCCCTTTGGCTACACACAGTTATTGGAGTGTGTGCCTCAGGCTGAAGGGCAGGCAAAACATCCAGAAAGCAGAAAATTCGCTGTCAGTGGGCTTACACATCTTTGTACTATGAAAGATTGGGATTTTTTGAGAAGTAAGGCTTGGGGAAGCATGTAACTAATGAAGAGTAAAACTAATAAAATGCTTTACATGACACATGCTCAACAAGGGCCAAATAAACACCAGGAATATGGTCCTTAACAGTGTGGATTTGAAAAGGGACTGTGAAACCACAATAATTTTAAATTACCAAAGCTCCTTTTTGAGAATGAAAAAACCCCTGAATTAAAATATAGGGTCTGTCACTTTTTTTCTGTTTAAATGTCCCTTCTTTCTGAAGTTTTGATTCGAGCTGAAGAAACTGAGTGGTACCAAGAGAGTCAGAGAGTTGCAATGAAATACTTTACTGTTGGAAAACTCAGCTGTCTTTTTTGACTGGTCACATGATACCAATTCTGTTCCCCTGACAGCATCTACAGAATTATCAAGGGGAGAATTAGAAGAAGTCATGACAAGAACAACCCTCTGTGTGATTGCTGTGCTCACCCTGAAATATGCTGTGTGTGCATATACATGTGTATCTCTACACTGTGTGATCAAACTGCTCGCTGGGTGGGCTCGGTGGTTCAGTTTCTGGACCATCAGCAACACAGAAGACACAGCCCCTTGCTGGAAACACATGTGGAAGGATTTCATGCTTTCAGAATTGGCTACAAGGAAGGTTCAGCCAAGTCACAGTACTTGTTTTGCCAGTACTGGGAAGCAAGACATCAAAAGGACCACAAATAGTTAAAGAGCATCCCCCTGTTCCTGCCAGGCAGTGACACAGGTGCAGAAACCTGCCTGAGCTTCTGAGGCAGTCAGGCCAGGGAAAAGCCAGCCCAGGGATGAGAGACCTGCTCCTCACAGCCCTCCCATGGCACTCACCACCTTCCCTCCCTCTCCTCAGCCCCTCTGGCTTTGCTCTGTTTCTGCTGTTAAAAACCAGCATCCCAGTTTAGAAGAGCTGCCCAGTCAGCTGAGCCACAAACCATCAACAGGAATCACTGCAGCTATTCAGATCTCCATCTCAGCGTTTCAGAGAGCAGGACTTGACCTGCAGCTGGAGAGTTTTGGGAAGCCCTCAGAGCTGGGAAAGCCCAGCAGTGTACTGAGAGGGGCCAGTCCTGTCAGGAGCCATTTAACCAGGATACCCATCAGCTTTTTCAGCACCCTGATTCTTTCTCATATATGTGATACTACAGGTGCATGTATTTAAGCTCTTATCCAGATGCTCCTTGGTTTGTGACTGTCTTGAATTCACACTGTGCCCACCTTCCAAAGTGCTTAAGTGGTGGCAGAAAGCCATGGAGGCAAACAGAAGAATGAATGAGGACATGCATGGTTTATATTGGTTTATATGCCTGTGGTATTCAGTGATCTGCCCTTTGTGAAGCACTGTTGTCCACAAACACAGGAATTCAATAAATAGCTTTCAAGTTATTCATTACATTTCTGGTGTAGATAAATAATGAATAAGAGCCAGTTATTCATTAGTATGCAATACCTGAAAACTATCTCTTATCCCTTCTGATGACTCTGACCCAAGGTTTCCCTGCTATTGGAGGCAACCAAAATTGTAGCTGACAGAAGTGTGCTTTAGCTATAAGAAAGCAGAAAGAACAAAATGAGTTAATCACCCAAATAAGCAAGCAGTTTACCCCAAATCTGTAAAAAACTATGGAAAAAATTCCATTTAGGAAAAGAGTTTAAAGCGTGCCAGTGCTGGTCTCATACATCCAAGCATCATGCAGGCCCTCCAAGGTGCAGAACAGGTGTCAGCTGTTTGTGACTTAGTCAGCAGCAAGTTGTCTGCCTGTCCATTAAATCTGTTGCCTCTGAACGCTCCCTGGTAACAGGGAAAGAGGCTCCTGCATAAAACCCTCTTCATAATGTCAGAACTTCAGTCCTGACTCATCCCTGCCACAGACTTGCTTTTGGTTACAGAGAAATTGTTTTGTTTGATTTTAATTTCATTCTGAATTAGAACAGCATTATTATTCCTCCCAGGAAGCAGATGGGGTTAGTGTGCAGCTATTTTATATTTAAGCAAGATTGTGCTTAATGCTTTCAATTTGAGTGCCATTGCCTCTGCAGAATCTGTGATACTTCAGTGTTTGGTCACTCCACTTTCTTTATCCCAGCAGGTTCCCAGTGCAAGCAGTTCACAGGCTGCAGTGCCAGCTCAGCCAAGCAGGACTCGCAGCTTTGTGTTTGTACTGCTGTGTCTAACTGGACCAGCAGCAGCTCATGAACATTCTGAAAAGCAAAGTCTCTAAATGCTTGAGAAAATATTTAAAGCAATTGGCTCTCCAGAAAGAAGAAAAGATCACATTGCAGTGCAGTTCCAAAAGTGCTGTGAAACCCAGAATGTTCTCCACGCTCTGCAAAGACGAAGCAAATGAGTCAATTTGTGCAGTTACCCCCAAGAACTGTTGATTACTAACAGGGTCCACAATACCACTGGCTTCAATCACAGATGTAAATGCTCATCTGAGAATGGTCCTTTCCCAGGGTGTTTCTCACAGTTGTTCTGATCCTGGGCCAAGAGCCATGCTTGGAAAAGTTTAAAAGAAAAGTTTGCAAGCTCTGCGTTACCCCCCTTCCTGTTTTAACTCCAGCAAGGATAATTTGTGGATGAACTTGTGCACATCTCTATAGGTTCATGAGGAGGAGAAGGATGGCTGCTCTCCCTGAGGCTCCTCAGGAGGCAGCTCCAGCCCTGAGCTCCAGGCAGGACTCCCCCCCTTCTTATGCAGGGAAGGCCCATCCACCAGCGAGGTGGGAACACACCACCCCAAGCCTTGGCTCAGACAGTGCTGTTTCTTCCTCCTACACCCTCAGAAATCAAGTGTTACTGAGTTCCCAGCATCAGCATTACCTTTAGAACAGGCTTTTTAACCCCATCTTCTTTTTCCTTGCAGATTAGTGGGACAGGGGGATCCTTCTGGAATCAGGAACATGCAAGCCTTAAACCTACATGCTCTGAGAAGCTGATGGCTCCAGCCCCTGGGACACAGGCTCTCCAGGTGTACCTGGGACAGCTTCTATCCAACACAGCCTTGATGACTGGGCAGTCTATTGAGCTCAGCCAAAATTAATTTGGCCACTGCAATTCATTTGGCAAAATTAAATGAGGGCACTTGCTCCAGAGAGAAGCAATCCCAAAATATGTCTTTCTGTGAGAATACTCTGCAAATCCTGTTGCAGGCAGTGTTCTGTCTGGTCAGTCAAAACACTCAGAGACATCCATGAAATAGAAAGGATCCTGATCCTCATGTACAAACAGCAAAATTCATGCCCAGAAAACACAGCAGTCAGACATGGCATAATGCAGACCTGTAGTGAGCATGTTAAGTTGTTCTGGCAGTTCTTCCACTCATTGAAATCTTACAGTTGTTTTCAAGCATGGAAATTAAGACTGAGATTTGCATTATGTCCTGGTTGTTCCCCAAACTCAGTACACTTGAGATCATGTGAAAACGAAAGAAAGGAGTAGAAAATCTAGAGCTGGGTTCACCTCAAGGAGACTTCTCAAACACCAGGCTTTTCACATGTGCAAACAGTCTCAGCCTGGATACATACAAGTCAAAACAGCAAGTTTAGACCACCTGAGAAGTTGTGAACAGCAGCAGAACCTTATCAGAGGCTGGCTCTTGTCAGGCCCACACAACAGCCTTTCACATTAAGCTGAGGAGGTGCTTTCAGATCTTCAGAACAGCCCAGCTAGAATTACTTTTGTGCTGTATGTGGATTTATCAAGCCAAAGATGTTCAGAAACTGGAACTTGCCAACTGCAGCTTGCCCAGCTCAAGCTGCAGTGGGGACTTGGACTAAGAGGTTGGGTTGAGTTTGTTCTTTGTTAAATCACCTACTTCTGAAGTGCCCAGAGAGAAGAAAACAAAGTGCTGAGCTGGGCTATTACCCCACTGATGTGCTACAACCACCTCCTCCATTGCAGAAGCACCTCTTACACCCTTAGAAGGATGCTTGAGCTGCAGACCTTGAAGGGCAATTTCAAATCACACTTGGACTTCAAGAGGTCCTGACAAAGCCTGGGGTTGTAGATGCACAGATTGATGGATGCTTCAATACTGGCTATGAAGTCTTCTATGTTATTTGTTTCTGTATTTCTGTTTTAACTCATTAGTGGGTTCAATTATGCTGCACAAGCTAAAAATGCAGCTTTCTCAAGTTATTTCTCCATAGAAATGATTCGGAAGCTTTTAATCTTTTCTGGTCAGCTCTTTCATATGATGTGATAAAATAAACAAACACAAGCTAGAACAACAGCCATATACTAATCTGTTGAGAATTCCCAGAATGGAAAAATCAGCTCTTGTTTCAACTTTTTAGCAGAATTAAAGAACCAGAAGAGGCAGATGGAACTGCATTCTGTGCTGGAACCTTAGGAAAGCAGGGTTTAGTCTTCATAAAGGGAGAAAGGGATCTACTGAAAAATAGATAAATAAGAAACTAAATGGCACTTTCTGGATTCTGGCAATCATCATAAACCACTCATTTTACTCCTTTTTTCCCCTTTATCCCTTCTCATAGATAAAAGTAGCTGGAAACACTTAATTTCCATCCATCTCAACTCCATTAAAGTAACTGAGGAAAAGTACACTGTAGTCAATGACCATATATCAGCTGGGATACATTATGTATCTGGAGATACAACTGAGGTTTGACACTTAGTCAAGTTTTCAATCTTCATAAATATCATCAAGGTTTATATAAGTCTATTAAAAAAAAAGAGTTTTCCCGAAACTCTTGTTTTTCAAGGGAATTTTCTGAGCATTAATTTTCTGACACATTTCAGTTATGTCTCCTTTACTCAGAACACAGGTTTTTTTCTGCTGATTTATCTGGGTTTTTCTCATAGGCACAGACACAGTGTATGAAATGGGAAGATGAGAATAAAGACTACTTGCACAGGTCATATCAAGATGGAGTATCACATAATAATACCGAGACTGGTTACACCGGAGCAAAACCTGAGAATTATTTTTGGATAGTGCTGATTGCAGATCATGAAGTTCTACTCCCTTTTCCATAGAGGCACCTTTGAAAATCAGGCTTAGGAAAGAAATTGTTTTCAAAAGCAGCTGGAGCAGCATCCCCAGAAAGGTCTCTGCACAGCGAACACCCCCTCAGTAAAGAAGGCTCGGGAGAGTCCCCAGTGGCCGGCTCGGTGCCCGGAGCTTCCCCGCCGTGCAGAGGGAGGGTCACACACACGGACAGAGGTGTCTTGAGCGATCCCCACTGCGGGCACAGCGCTGGCCCCTCTCTCTCAACTCCCAGTACAAAGGCTTTTTCTGCCAGAAACCAGAGGGCACACCAGTCTTTTATGAGAAGCTGCAGGAAGAACTCTTCCCTCCTCTAATAGCTCAGCAGTTAGAGCTCTCACAAAAGTTTCTGTGCACTTCTAATTCCTCCCCTCCTAAGGTCCACATCCTTACACAGGGGAGCAGGAGGCAGAGACACTTTCAACGTCTGTTTTGAAGCTCTCCCTGCTTTCCAGAGGATATGGGGGAAAGAGAATGGTGTGAGTTTATAACCCAGCAGTTCCCTACTGCTCCTGAAGATACACACCCACAAACTGTTTACTGCTCTAAAGGCAGGGAACACACTCCATTCCTCAGGGGACTTACTGAAGTGCCATGAATTAAGGTGCCAATATCACTGCCATCACTGCTTGCCCTTCTGGGGCACAGGTGTTCCTTCCCTGCCCCCCAACACCAAAGAAATCCATCCTGTAGCATCACAAGGCTGCAGTCCCACACCCACAGTGGCCACGGGGCAGTCACTGCTGCCACAGACACAGGTTTGCTGTTGGCACCACCACCCTGATCTCAAGTGTACCAGGTTTGGGGAACGCTCAGGACATAATGCAGATCTCAGTTTTGATTTCTGTGTTTGCAAACAACTGCACAATGATCACTGTGACGGGATCCCCCAGCTCCTGCAGAACTCCTCATGAGCAGAAACTGAGTGCCTTTTGAGAAACAAATCAACAACACTCTTCTCTGAGAGCCAATGGCCTGCACATCCTTCCCTATTCCAGCTTCTGCCCAAGTTAACATCCAGGGGGAGCTGGGAGCCAGGCCAGGCTGTCTGCCAGGATGCCACCCTGCAGACAGGGGTGCTGAGGGGCAGGACAGCCCCACAGTGCCCTCAGTCCAGCCAGGAGTTTCAGGGGCAGCTCTGCAGAGCAGAGATCCCCCCCCGGGTTTAGATGGGAATTCCCCTCCCCACATGACCCACCGATCCAGATTTGGCCACAGTTCAGCCCATCCCAGGAGGCTCCTGGTAAGTGGAGGAAGTTCTGCTCCAGGGCAGTGGATGTGCCCTTGATGGGCTGAACTCTCATTTCAAATGCAATGGGGCAGCTCCAACTTGTTCCTCTCCAGTATTTGCAGAAAAGTCACGACACTGCTCAACACACCCATTTATGATGGAAACTGTTGTGCTGGAAAGTTTAATGTTCAGCATTATTTCATTTCTGACTCAAAATATGTATCGATGCTACTTTTTGACATAGAAATGAAGTTTTTAAAATCTACTTTAGGGAGAACTTCCACACCTGAAAGTTTATAGTATAAAAACAAGATGTAATTTATGCTCTTGGCTGCTTTAAACCTCTTTCAGCTGAGAAAATTATAGTGAGGAAAGTATTTGAAATGTCAGACAAATAGTATTAATATCACAGGCACTCTGAAAAAAGCAAATAGTTTTTTAATTAAAATATGTTTTAAGTTTCTTGTCAAAATAAGGAGGTTGCCTGGGTCTTAGCTGTATTTAGGCAAATGTCAGTAGAGTTTTCAGGCCTGGAGGAAAAGAAGTTTATTAAGAGTTTGGTGCATCTGGTTTGGCCATTCATGTTTCTCATTTGATTGAGTTCTGGCCCCAGCAGATGCTTGATGAAAGAGCTCAGCTGCTGCACATTTTTACAAGTACTGTAAGTCTTGGGGAAAAGAAGAAAAACCCAACACGAAACTAAATTGGGAAAGGTAGAAGAGAAACAGAGTGGGAGACAGAGAGACCATGATCTTCTCGCTTTCTCTGAACAGATACAGAGTTAAAAGCCTTACCTTCTTAGAAACTGGATATATTGATATACCTGAATATCATGGACAAAGTGCAGTTTGTCAAGTCTTTAAGAACAGCCACCCAGGCCAAGCTGAAGTGCTGGAAGGAGCCCCTGCCCTGGGGGTGCCTCTCCTGGGAAAAGCACCACCCTGGGCGCTGCTCCACAAGTGTTTTGACCTCAAGCTTTGGGTGGAAAGTCTAATAAATACCAAGGCCTTGTCTCAGCTCCACCTTCCTGACCTCAAACTCCCACTGCCCTGAGAGGTGGGCAGGGGGCTGGTCTCTTGGTGGGAGTGAGGCACATCAGCTCTGCTGCTCTCCACTTCCAGCCAGGAGGAATTCCAAGGCTCTCAGTCGTGACATATGGTTGTAACAGGTTATTTTGCTGCACACACACCTGACATTCCACTCTCCCATTCCCCCACCGTCCTCAGGCTCTTTTGGTTTTACTCCATACTGGATTTCTACTTCTTGACTAGATATTTTCATCAAGAAGCCACGTTTTTTAAACTTGGAGAGTTTTACCTTTTCACCATGGCCTTTTTTGTGTGATGCTGTTAATAACTGTGTTACAAACCAAAACATGAACTGCCACCACCAGCTGGTATAAATATGTCTGACTGTTTATTCCAAAACCATAAAATGTGACTTTCTTCATAGTTCTGTTCATTAAGACTTGTAAAGGCTTGTTTAGTTCAAGATCATTATCACTTATTCAGTGGTGAAATAACATTAGAAAGCCATTACTAAACAGTGAGTTTTAGCCTCTAGAAAAGAGAAATTCCACCAAAGATTGCAAGAAAAATCTCATTTCAAAAGATGTCACTCTTTGCCAGCTTGCCATGAAGGTAATGTCTCACCCCTCCTCTTGCCTTTGTTTCTGGAAATTCTACATGAACACTATTACTATGGGAAGTCATTTTACAAGCATCATTTTGAATTTTTGCATTATCTTCTCTTCTGAGCTTGTGTCCACAGCTGGGCTTAGCAGATTGACTAGAAAGAATCTGTTTCACCAGAGAACCTGAAGGACACACCAAGTCCAAAGATACCTGACTTTCAAAGCTGTGTACACCAGTATTGAACCTGAGGATTTATGGTTTGTCTTCAGGTTATTTGCAGGAATATTTAAATTTCCCTAATAAATTCTGCTCTAGAGACATTTGCCTGACACATGCAGAGGTGATTCTTCAGGTGAGTGTTGTGGGTATGAGCCCGTTACCTCCCCAAAGCTCGCTGGGTAGTTTAACACATTTTCATGTGGAGAGTGTCTGTTTAGGTTGGGAATCTGAATTTGACCAGCATTTCCCACCCATATCATGATCTGTCTAGGGCAGATGGAGCTACCAAGCTCCCAGCTTACTGTTCTCCTCTGTGCCTCTTTGTTTAAATCCTGGCTGAATGCAGGAGAAACACTTCCCAGACCTCTTGCTACATTCACACACAATTCTTATCCTACAATTAAGAGTGTAAGGAAAGCAGGAATTGTACAGGTGTTCTCCTGTATATTGCACTCAGTCCAGCTGCAGCAAAAGGGACCAAGCCCAAGGCGGGGAAGCCTCTGAGCTACTCCTGAGTGAATGGACACAAAGGCATTATGTGCTTACAGGGCTGAGGAGTCATTTAAAAGCAAAAAAAAGGGATTTTCGTGCACCAGACTCAAACTTCCAGTGTTTGAAGGAAACACACGGCAACAGAGGTCATGACAGTTCTCCTCCAATTTATCCTTAACTGCAAGCTAAATTCCTTTTTCTCTCTAAAACCAGACATAAATGAGCCAACAGATAAACTTCTACACGTTGCATAATTTGTACAGCTCATCCTGTTCTTTAGTGGGAAAACTTGGATGCAAATGCTTTTGACTCTAAAAAGAGGTAGGGCTGTGATCCCAAAGAGAATTATTTGAGTGCACCGAGTTAAAAGACACATGGCAAGAACTAAGGTTTGCTGTATTTCCAGCACTGGAGTGCAACATCACAACAGTCTGTCTAAGACATTCTTCAAAGAGCTTTAGAAAAGGCAAAACTTCTCACATTCTTACCCTAAGACATGAATGTTTCTTTTTCCTTGTGCAAAAACATTTCCAAATCACTACTTTCACAGGCTGTGAGACTTACCAGACTCTTCACAGAAGAGCTGACTTTAGATCAAGCACCAATATATTCATTTTTGGGTTTTAAAGAGCACTCACAGCAAGAATTTTATTTGTCCTACCTGCCGTGTTATCACAGCCTCATCTTCTACTCTCTGCTGCAAAATTAAATTCCATGTGATTTTCATACAATATAGACAAGAAAGTCCCCAAAGGAACTTTTTACTGATTAGACTTCTAAGAAAGTCTTGTCAGTCATTATACCAATGACTAAAGACTTCCAAATTCAGGCCCACAGAAAGCAATCCCAGAAAACCTTGAACCGTATAAAAAAATGTCATTAACACTTTGCGTCATCTTTCAGTTTTAAAACTCTTTTCTAGATTTTCTTAAACATCAAACTCCTTAGATGTGTCTTAAACATTGAGATGTGCTCTCGACTCAGAGTTTCTATCAACATAAACTTAGATAAGGGTGGGGTTTTGGAGGTTGACTTGCTCGTTACGCCACAGTGGCATGACTGTACACATACCCCTCGAACTGAAACCACGCTGCCTTGCTGTTACTTCACCTGCTCTGAGCAACCTGAGGCAGGTGAACTGGTTTTCAGAAAAGGAAGATGTTTTCCTGTCACTTTATAGCAGCTGAGTCCTTACTGTTCACTGTTGGGTTTGTTAGTGCTCCAAAGGAGGACTAATTTACAGCAGCCCCCTCGAGTGTTTCAGGGAGTGTCCACATCCCAGCTGGTCAAATGCCTACCTTGATGTCCAGTAGGATTGTTCAGCTGTGCTAAAGTGCCATACTTGATTTTCATAAAAAAAATGGGGCAGAAACACAAAAAAAAGACCAAAATGAGGACAAAACCCCCAAGCAATCCAAACTATATCAGTTTTTAAAAAAATCAAAGAAACATCAGAATAAAGAGCCACCAGGTTGCTCTTGCTCTCTAATGAGAAAATCCAGCCTTTGATTATACAATAACACACTAATTTTTTAATGAGGTTCTTACCAATTTTCATGCTATGAGTGTAACTCCTGCTTCAAATGTCATGTAGTCTTCAAGCTTTAAAGAAATTATCACATTTGCATTGTTTTAAAAAATATTCCTACCACTCTACATTCCCAGTGCTTTTTTCAGTGCCTGCTTCAATTAAGGTGTAGTTCTATAACCACATTTCTATCAACACGTACAACTATATAAGCAGACAGACACCACAAGAGTGCAGTAAGAACAAATGCCAGCAAAATTGTGATGAATTTGTGGCTTTAAAAATTATTTTCTAGGTAACCTTTATGCTTAAGAACTTACACTTCTTCCAGATTCCAATACAGTTTAATCACGCCAGTCATTTTCAAGAAAATGAACTTCGCTCTATATCCTAGTTGGTCTTTCTGGATTAGCCTTTATTTCTTGCCATTTCTTTTGTCACTCACCATTTATCACTGGTCCTCTTCCTTCTCCAGTTATCTTTAGTGCATTTTACTCTCCTGAAGTGTTTTCTCCATCTCAGCTTTATTCCCCGTCTCCTATTTCTGGTTCAGCCTTGAGGTTCCAAGTTGTCTCATTTTCACAACAGAGTTTGTGTCACAGATCTGCATAATCTCAGCTGCACCCTTTTTCCACCCTCTTGATCCCTGCAACCTCCATTGTTTCTCTGAGCAGAAGGCTTTGAAAAGGAGCTCTGTACTCCCATTCAGAGTCAGAGATGCCGCTCTCCTCTTAATTCCTCTCAAAAGAAGCCAAGAAGGAAGATACAGAAAGGTGGTGTTTTTTCCCCCCTGATTCGTCTAAACTTGGGAGTGCACGAAAATAAGAGTTTAACTTGAAAGAGCATCTTTGTATCTCCACTTCAAATTTTTGGGGCTATAAGGTAAAGCTGAGGAAAAGCAGACCCCAGGAACACACACAGCTTAAATAAGGTGCAATACTGGAGTTCTAACATGCACTGCTTTGCCACGGGGAGCCCGTGGCTGCCTCGCGTCCCCCAGAGCAGGACCACCATCCTTGTCTCCCTCTCAAAGTCTCCCCACAATTCATTTGAATACTTGAATTTGCTGCTCAGTGGAAGCAGCACCTTAAGAAGTCGATCTGAAATTCAAGTGTCTGCATAACTGCATTTTGATCTGTTCAGATCTGGTCTCTGATACCCTGAGGAACGTGCAAGCAGCTTGACGTGCTCACAGATTCCAAGTTGTCCCTTGCAAGGCTCCCTTTGTGTTCAGATACCAAGTGCCAGAGGTGTGTAAAGTCACACAGGAGGATCTGGCTCAGGAGTAGGATTCTTTTGCCATAACTGATAATGGCAATGATAACCACTTTCTGTCAGGCTCTGATGCAAGACTTACATTCCAGAGACATCCTAATTCCATGGAAAAGGCAAGGTTTTTGCAGGAAAAAGCAAAGCACGTTCTCCAGCTTATTGCTGTAGAGACCTCTCCTAAGGGACAGCATTCATATTGAACTTATCTGCAGCATTTCAGGCCAGATGACTCCTATAGATGCAGACTGAGTAACATCAGCAGTAGCATTTTTGGTGGGTGTTCAATCCCATGTCCAACTTTCCTTGAACAAGCACTCATGCTGCTTCTTGGCTGGGAAGCTCAAAGGAGATTATTCCTCCGCCACATATTTTCAAGGAGATGGAAGCATTTGAGAATCATGTCAGACCACAGAGCAGCATTTCATCTCCACTACATCATCATCTCGGGGCCATCTGAAAAGGCTCTTGCCAAGTAGTTGTCATTCCCATGTCAGGGAGCCCTCGAAAAGGCTGTTTACACTTTTGTCTTGCTTCAGGATTAGATTACAGTAATTCCTTATTGACTGCCTTGCACGACAGGGCTCTGCACGGGCTCCAGCAGGCACAGCCTCCTGCTCTTCCCTGGGACACACGGATCATTTGAACACACTGTGCTGATTGGGAAGCCTTTCCATCAGTTACAGCAAAGTCAATGAATTGATTGTAAAATTGTCCTGTTTACTTGTGGCACAAATTATGGTCACTGCCTTGTAGCTGGCAAGTTTAACTGGAACTAGGTAGTTGAAGCCTTACAGGAATTCTGTATTGCACACCACAGATCACATCCTCTCCTCTCCCAGCAGAGCACCAAAGCTACATGAAGCAAAATATGGCCACTACAAGCTCTTAAGACCTACTGTTCTCCACCTCCTAGGATGAATGGGGTTTATCTTTTGAAAATTGAAGCTGAAAAAACCCCCACTTTGTGGCAGCTCATGGTGCTAAAATTGATTTTATGGTGGGCTATTTCACTCAAAGTACTGATTTTTCTGTGTTTTATTAGCCATGATTTTGATTGTTTACTATATTCACTTCAGACTGCAGGGTTTGGGTTATTTTCTACCCTCTCTACTGTCTACCAAGATAAATAGCCAATTGCATTTAATAGAGCAGGAGACTCATTCCACCCCTTACGGATCAAAATATCATTTATGTTTACTCTGATAAACCAGTTAATGCTTCATTTATTGCTATAAACTAAGTATTGCTCAACTCAAGCTGTTTCCATCTAATGAATCTAGAGCTAATATTTATTGTCCCAGACAAGGTTTTAGCCTCTTCTGGCTATCAAATTGTTTGGCATTATTATTATTCATCCTGTTAACCACAACAAGGCATCATGTCTCCAGAATTGGGAGGCTGATTAAGAAATACACACATACATATAAACACCTGTAATTAGCTGCACTGAGAATATTCACCAGCACTAATGATGAATAGAACTGTGTTGGAGCAGGATTGGGCCTCGTCTCCATCAGCCCCAAATCTGTGATGAGCAGTTCACCTTTCCAGGTTCACCACAGGCTTTTCCCAGCACTGGTTCCTTGTTGCAGTTTGTTGTCCCCAGAATGCCAGCCCATTTCCCACGAGGTGCCCCAAACCTTGTCTCATCTGGGTCTGGTTGCTTCTTTTATGCACAGACTCTCCTGCCTGGTTGGCTTCTAATTGATTGTAACGTGGTTTGAGCGTTTCCCAGTATTTGAGAAAGCAACAGACAGATTACTCCAGCAAGTCATCTACCTCCAAACTTGCTTTTGTGATCCTTTGCCTGTATTTTATCTTGTTTAGATCTTCAGTTCTGTGCAACAGGGTCCTTCCTGCAAGGCACAGCACACCAGTGTGTGTAGCAAGGAAGGCTGAGCAAGCCAGGAGGACTCAAAGGGCCTCTTAACACATTTCCAGTGAAGATTTCCTGCAGCATAATAGGCTTGGTGCCCACTGACACCCACTAGAAAGTTGACTGGTGACAATTTGTTATTCTAGTCAGACTTGTTCCCAGCCACTCCTGACATTCAGAATTGTAGTAAGAAAGTGTATTTTTATTATACTGAAAACACTCTTTGAAACAGATTCAGAATTGCTGGAGATCTATTGATGTAATTCATCTCAGCTGAAACTACAGAGCAGTTTGAGGCTTTTCCTTCCCTTCTGTGTTTGCATATTTGACAGTAGCTGTTTCTGTGTGCTTAAAAAAGTGATGTCTCTGTCAGTTATTATTTAATTCTCCTCTCAATCACATTAGGCTGAACAAAGACAGGTCAATTACATACTCTTCTTTAAAAGACACTTTTATTAAAATCAAGTTTGATCAAGAATCAACATTATTTGAAATCTTTTCTCCTGTCATCCCCAAGGCACCCAGAGATTAGCACTGAATTTCCTTCACCAGCAGCAGTGGAGAGATTTCCTTACCTTTTCTTTCTCTGAAGAAGAGGACACAGCTTGCATTTAGTATAAATGCCTAATGCAAAATGCTGTTAAAGAGTAGAGTTTTGGTAGGATGGTACTATCTCTTTTGGATACATTTTGATCATACTGAAAATATATAAAATAATATGAAAAACCCAAACAGTCATGGAAGATGAGCCCACTCTGGAGTCCAAAAAGTATCTTGCACAATTTAGTGTACTTTCTGAATTAAGATGTTTTCCCCAAAGCCTATGTAAGTATTAAAACACCGTAAATACTCCTTATATGCAAATGGATTCCTAAAAGTTGAAAACTGCAAAAGATTAAGATCTATAAGAATTACTTGGGAAAAAAAGAAGGAATATCTGTTTAATAAAGAACCCCACCAGATTCAACTGACACAAGTTTAGCATATCTGCTTGTTCCAAGAGTAAATCTGCAGTCAGAAACCCTGCTGTGAGCGGGGCTCTGAGATTTGGGATCCAGAGTAACAGAGGATGACAGAAGATCGGGGCCCTTTCATTTAGCTGGTAGTTCATGACCAGACTGCATTACCTTCTACTTACCCACTTTTAGTAGGGAGAGCAGAATACATTTCCTTTAAGCCTGATTTACGTTTTCAGGCTGCTCTCATGCATTTTGGAGAAGTTTTGAAAGACAGAAGATCAATGGAGGACTTTAAACAGAAGATCACCACCTCTGAAGGTGAAGCAGAAACTGGGACAGTTTCCAAATGTTTAACAGAATCATCTAATACTTCTGGCAGCTCCAGAGATCATTACGGTCCTAAATGAGAAAGTAAATCAGAGAAACATACCCAGGACATTTAAGAAAAAGACCAGCTATTTAGAAAATTAAATGCAAAAAAAAGTATTAAAATAATATTACATGCCGAAGAAATAATTATGCTGATGTAATCTCTGGCACCTCAAATTAATAGAACTAAATAAGAGGACAGGAAAGACCCTCCCTGTGTGCCAGAGCACCACTCAACGTGGCAGTGGGGAAATGGAGTGGCGTCAAATTCCTTGTTACAGCTCCTTATTTCCGAGACAGGTTGCCCCAATTTATTATCCTGGCTCCTTCAGGTTCTCCAATTTATGCCATCCATGAATGACAAAGAATCACAGGCCAGAGCAGGATCAGCAAACAGAAATGGATTTCTGTCCACTTAGGATTCTTTCTTTCTTTCAGACACTTGCAGATGAAAATCTTTCATTGGGGCTGATAATGTGGCATCCAACCCAGCCTTACACCCAAAACCCTTGGCTCTTTACCATGAGAGGCTTTTCTGTTTTAAATACAACACTTGAAGAGGTTTACATTTACAGATCTTTCAGTGTAACATGTTCTTTGCTCAGAGACTTGTCAGAGTAATTTAAGGTATTGGTGTAGGTGATGCTTGAAAAGCGAAGAGATACCTTGCAGAAGGTCAAAGTAAGAGAGAGATTGCCTGAAGATTGACACAGTAGTGAGTTTCACAGAGCATGATAAAAAAACCTTGCAGAGTATGCAATGTAGCTGCAGAAGAGTAAATTTAAATAGTGGAAGGAAACAAGGACAGAAATACAGCTGAAAATCCATTGTAAAAAGTAGCATTCTAGTACCAATGAACTACTAATCCCAGAGAGAAACAGGTTTGATCATGGTATATTCTGTTTTCTTTCCAACTTCCTCCAAGCTTATGTAGATTTTCAGAATTAAGCCTTCCAGCTCCTCTGGTGTAGGTCAGTGCCACACAGATGCTAAATCTCCTGAAAATCCCACCGGGAACATGCCAAACTTGGTTGAAATAAATTCTTGATGCATGCCTCAATAGAGCCAGAACAGCAAACCACAATTTCTGTGGAAATATATAACCTTTCTAGCATTTTGATAAGTATTTAGATGAAATAACTTACAAGCTAAAAATCCCATTGGTTTTGACCTCTGTCCAAACACACTCTGGGGCACAGAAACTCAGCTTGTGCACAGCAAACGGCCCTTCTTGTGCACACAGAAGATGTTCCTCTCCATCCAAGGGAGAAAAGGAACATGTGCACAGGCAGAGATGACAGTGGCTCACAATACAAACAGATGCCTGTGAATACTGCCTGTGCAGTCATCAACAAGCTTAAGGGTTTCAAGAACAATGCATTTGCAGAGTGGTTTTTCTTATTTTAACATGCCTAGCTGTAAACAAAGCCCCTTCCATTGAGGGAGGAATCGTATCTATTTGTAGTACGACGTCCACGGGACTCCTGTCAATCACCAGCAGTATAGAAACATTCATAGGCTAATCATGGCTGAGCTAATTTTGGCTCTTTCAGAGCCGAATTATGGTGGTTTGTGCCAAACCTTATTATAAATTAATTGCAGTCCTAGTGCATAGTCAGGAATTCGAAAAGCAGTACAGAAAGGTGTTGCTGCACCTGGACACCATTCAGAGTTATGCTATTCAGTTTCTCATCTTAAATAGAGAAAACAAAGCCCAGCAGGCAGAATGCCATTAAAATTGATACCCAAGCCATCCAAGAGAATACTGCAGGATGTTTTGACAAATTAAGCATTACAAGTCTCCTTTTGCAACTCAGATGCTTCAGAAATAAAGACTGAAGGACAGTCTGTGGTTGAATTCCCAACTGGCCTCCCAAGACCTAAAAGCAGATTGGCATTGTTATATAATTTCCAGCTAATTACTCTACCCCTGTGTTGTGTGTGAGTAGCAGTAATGGCAGTCCTGTTTAGGCTGAGCTCTTTCTTCAGACATATGTCTGTTGGAAGCTGGTCTGTGCCTTCAGCAAACTGGGGTTTCATCCTTTCCTCTCCTCCTCCAGGTTCATACACAGGTTCATACACAGGTTCACACTCACAAGCCTTCCATTCCATTCCATTCCATTCTTCCCTTCCTGCTCTCCAGGAAAGGGCCATGCAGCAAACACGGGCAGTGCTTTTGGGTGAGCCCCTGCGGACCTGCCAGCCCTTCATGGAGGAGACATGTCAGGTGCCCTTTGAGAACCACGTTTCATCAACTCAGGTGGGTTTTATCCACTCTTTATGCTTTTCTTCTGTTATCTGTGCAACAGAAGCTCAAGAAAGACCCAGTCCATTTTTCTCACAGTTTTCTCAAACCAGCTGGGTGTCTACTGGTTCATCACTTTGACAGCACTGGAAGCCCTGAACACACCTGACAGGGCCACTTACTGTCAACAGCCAACAGGGACTGGGCAAAGGCTTGGAAAAGGAGGGAGGATTCTGCTACCAGACCTGCACTGACTCAGCTCGACACTCACTCCAGTGAGGAGCTGAGGGCCAGCACGGCATGGGATGTTAAATTCAAAAGGCAGTGGAAAAATCCTTGCTAACTTGCTGGAACAACCTAGAGAAGTGCACACCACAGCAAACATGGGAGCTTGCTTCCATCACAGCATACAGACTGAAAAGTTGTGAGCACGTGGCCTTTTCCTGAAAGCCACCCTCCATCCTGGCTTGTTTTGAACAGTATAATAAAGAAATGGGGAACCACACAGACATTCCAGGCTAAAAAAAAGTGCTGGGGGAGAAAAATAACTGAGGCAAGCTTGCAAGGATTCCAATAATGTGACTCTCTTCACCCCAAACTCTATACCCAGCTCCTCCCCCAAAAGCAAAATCTATACTGAATACAAACCCACAACCACAGAGTAAATACACCAACCCTTGCTGTGGATGCAGAGTGTATGGACCTGCCTGTCCCTAAGTGTGGCTCACACTGCAGACTTCTGGAGCTGCCTGGTGCTTCTTTTGACAGGAGAAAGCAAAGTTGACCTATTTTTGACAGTTTTTAATGAGATGAGGCTAAAAACATTATGAGGCAGTCTTGCTGCAAAGGATTCCTCCATGGAGACATAAAGGTCCTAGCAATTGTTCCTCAAGTGGCCAAGGGGTTTGAGCACTGCAGGTCGAAACCTGCTTAAAAGCTCAGGCAGGAGAGTGGAGATCAAACTCATCTGAGTCCGGTTCTTTATCCAGCAGTGCATTTTTGTTATTGCTGCAAACGGGAATGCTGAGCAAATCAGAATTGCCCCCGTAGAGGAAGAAGCCCAGAGAAGGATTTCAAGCAGGTAGAATGTGGTGTCCCAGTCACAGCACAAGCTCCTCCAAGTTGGTTTTGGCCCAGCTGCAGAATTCGGTCTTTCCAGTTGTCTGAACAGAACTACCCATCCTAACCTTAAAAAAACCCTCCCCACCCAATCAATCAGAAAGGCCACGTAGAAAAACAGCAGGTTCTGAACCACGAGTAAAAGTGAAAATAAAACCCAGAGAAAGAAGGCAACGTTGTGACCTGTGAGTGACCCAGCACTCCCAGTTTGCAGTGACGGAGTTTCAAACTTCTATAATTATCTGCTAAATTAACAGAAAGTTAATTTTACTTCATAAAAGTCTTTGGCCTCTTGATCTAAAAGCAGCTCTGGTCTAACTACTCCTTACATGCTAAAGTCTGAATCAAGTACTGCTAAGTTTGTCTTAACAACAGCTAAACATAAATCTAAGCAAGCTCTTCAGCATGTGATTCCTCTCTAGAAATATTTTTTTGCCCTTTAAATTTAATGACTAACTCTATCATTAACTCAACAGCCTAAGAAATGTATTATTAACCTCCTGAAACATCAAACTTGCTATTAAAGCCAAAATTGAGGTCACTGTTTTTTTGACTGCCTGACTTTTGACGAACTGATCCTAATAATTTTCTTGACTTTACTGGAATAACACAGAAAAAAAAATAGCTTTTTTATTTTGCCACAAATACATTAATCTCCAGATCAACTGTTCTGATAAAAACAGAGTTGCAAGAGTCACAAAAAAACCCAGAGACAAAAAGAAAAGCAAGTTTGAGGATGTTAATGGCAAATCAAAATAAATAAAAAAATAACTTCTTCACCGCCTCCAAGGTCTCACTGGCTTTTTCTGACTTAAAGGATAAAAAAAGAATAATCAGGAAAAACCAGGAGCAAACTGAAGTATTTGGCAGGTTTATTTAGGAAAAGAGCCTATTAAGCCACTTAAAAGTTAACTGATCTGCATGAGTTATCATATACTCCTTGTCTTCAAGGTTATAGACTGTTTAGCAGAACTCTGCCAAACGCCAGTTATCTGAAGGGAGCTAGAAATCATCTCTGTTGATGACAGACCTCTGAGCAGATGGTAAGTAAATCAAGGTCCTGATGTGAAATGTTAAAGCTTTTATGCTGGAAGACACTGTTAAAGCATTATCCAGGTTAA
Source organism: Scytalopus superciliaris (assembly GCA_013400415.1). NCBI lineage: Eukaryota > Metazoa > Chordata > Aves > Passeriformes > Rhinocryptidae > Scytalopus > Scytalopus superciliaris. The sequence goes on along the minus strand of VXBX01006417.1, from coordinate 507,122 downwards.
ATCAGATTCTGTAAAATACCAGTTTACCAGGAGGCGGGCGTGAAGTCTTCCACCAAGGAATTCTCCAAGTTTGGAGGCTTGGCTTGGTTGGGGGGATTTTTTTGTTTGTTTTCTGAAGACACTCTAACAAATAATTTAGATTTTAATTTTTTTTTCCTTTTGAGTAGTCACTGCAGCAGTTCCAGCAAAAGGGCAGGGTGAGCAAGGGAAGGGAGGACTATTCTGTTGTCATTAGAATAATTTCTCCTCTCGTTCCATTAGGCCAAGAGCACACAATGCAGTTCTCATGAACACCACTGAGAGTACAGTTGGGTGACATAATAAGAGATTTTTCTTCTAAAATTTCTACCTGCATATGCCCAGGCAAATCTGAGTTTGAAAAACCTTTCCAAGCAATGTTTTGGCACCTAAACATTTGGAAAGGATCTAATACCACAGAAACAAATAAACACCTTGCTCTGCTTTAAAGACTCTACAGTTGTCAAAGGGCATCTGCCTGGGAAGCCTGGGAAAAGCTCTGGGAGGAATTCCATGTGACTCCAGAGGGCTGAGCCAACAGACCAGAGCAGAGGAAGCAAAAATGCTCCTTCCATTTGCAATGCATAAATCAGCTTGGCCACCCAAGTTAAAGCACCAAAACTCAGTGTCTTCACAGGAAGGAACGACACATCGATTTGTTCATTTGGACTGCTAAAATTCCTGAGTGGCTCACCTACATCAATCAGGGAGTATGACTTGGGGACTTTGCTAATTGCCCTTGTGTTCCTTGGCTGATCCAAGCTACTCACACTGCAGAAAATTGCCTTGAAAATCATGTTGAATTGGTCTACAAAGTTGAACACCTGATTCGAGTTTATGGCTTTACACCCAGCTAAATGCAACCAAACCCCTTTCAGCCCCAGCCATAACATTTAATTCCTCCAAACCTCAAAGTCCCCATGGGAATATTAAAGAGAAGTTCTCACTGTAAAAAAAAAAAAAACACAAACCAAACCCAGTCACAAATCATTTCTAGAACATGCCATTCACAGAACTTCTCCAGAGGACTTGGATTTGAACAATTACACAAAGTCACAAGCTACTAGAAGACTGTTCTTCTGTTGGAAAACACACAAATTCCTATTATTTTTCTTTAAAGTTTTCTTTAGACCCTTAAACTTGTAACCCAGTTATTTGCCAGCTTCAGACATGGCTTTTGCATACTCTTTTCAGTGGCCTGAAAAGCTTCACATGATTAGAGGCTGCACTGTTGCTTTTCCCGATGTCGTGGTGCACGCTGGTCTAGCCACAAATTTTAAATTTCTCTCCTGCCAATAGCCAGCCTCTTCCTTCTCCCCCAACCCCCATCCTGCACAAGAAGATCCATAATCCCTGTGCTAATGCTCCCATTGTCCTTTAACTTCTGGAGTCAATTCCAGCTTATGCTCCAAGGAATGGGGGGAGGGAGAAAGAAAAGTACATTTTTGACAAAGACCCTAAGTGATGAATACAGCTACAGGGGGGAGAGATCCCCCCCCAAACCTTTAGTCTTTTCACTCACTCTCCAAATGCACTGAGATTAATAATGCCTCTGGGCCACTGTATGCAAACCTCCACTGTGCACGCAGAGAAAGATTATAATTGAATACCCTATTATGATGGGCAAGGAAAAAGAAAAGCAGACAGACAGACAGGGCTCAAAGGCTGAATTGGCCTGGTTTGGCTTTCAGCCCACAGCACCTACAATTATCCTGCAATGATTTTTATTTATCTATTTAGTGTTCCCACTAGGCAGGGAGAGAATCTAGTATTAATTTAGTGCTCGTGGTTAGACAGAGAGCTTTAAATTGAAAAATGTTATTCAAATGGATAATGAAATGTGGCTGGAGCCCTAATGTCCAGCTTTGAATGAAAATAGTACAAACCACAGCTCTCTGCAAATGTATTACAGTCTGAGAGTTCATGCAAGAGTTCTGCTAAATTACATTTTTACAGAACAGCCTTACCAATGTAGCACCACTAGACCTTTACACAGACAAGCAGCTTGCTGTTGCCAAGCATCCCTGAGCCTCAGCAAAACAAGAAGTGAAGGACAGGAGCTGGAGAGAAAAAGCAGCTCTGACATAAATAAAGGGAAGGATGAAACCTGAAAACCAGGATGGCACCTCCACAGTTATTTGCTTATGGCACCCAGATGAAGTCATCTGGTTTGCTCCTGAGCATCTCACCCATCCATGGCAGAACATTCCCTTCCAATTGGTGCAGGGGGTCGCTGGGAATTCCTGCCTGATGGAGACCTTGCCAGTCCCAGCACCTGCCTGTGACCCTAAAGAGCACAGGCGACAGGAGTGGGGGAATGAAACGCCAAACAAAATGCCCTTCTTTAGATCATGGCAAATTTAGATGAGCTACATAAAAGCACCTGCTCAAACGAAGCCAGTGCTCTCTTCAAACGTTTGGAGCTGCTCTTCAAGAGAGGAAGTCACAGCACAAGGAAAGTACTTGCTGTATTAGCTGCAATTAATTTCATAACAGTGTTCCAGAAAGTAGGAATATAAGACTTGTTAGGAAAAAAAGAACTTGAACACATTCAGGGAGGTAACAGAGTGCTGAGTGAGCAACCAGCAACATGCAAGGGTTGATCAGGACAATTCAGAATGGTCGCCTGAACACACACAGGGACATTTCTCGACTCGTCTACAATGTGAAGTTTAAAACATGTTCCATAATTCTAAGGACAAGCTTAACTTCCATGGAACACTAATGCTGCATTCCAGAAAAATAATCTAAATTGATTATTTTAACTGTATTGTCACTGCTTTTTTGAAAAGACACTAACCACCACAATTGCTCCATTACTTACCGCAGTGCATAAAATGTCTAAGGCTTTGGAAAGCAAATAACAGAAAAATATGGATTAAACTGATAAAAATGATAATTCCAGACATGATTAGATTCACTGTGTTGTGTAGCCTGCACAGCAGGTGGGGGATCCTTCAGAAGAATTAGAGAAAGGTTTAGGGAAAGCAGATTAATGGGGAAAAGATTAAATGTGCTCTAAAAGCAGGACAAAACATATTTTTAAAATGACAATTCTAACAGCAGTGCTTAGGGATGCTCTGGAATGCAAAGTACACATACTCCATTTAAATACCAGATGCACAAATGTCTCCTCCTTACAATTATGCAGTGCATTGTATGACTTTAAATCATAAGCTGAATAAGCATTTGACATTAAGTGGTGCTAGTGACAAATATTAATCAAAATATAGCCAATAGCTTCTAGCACACAGTCATGACGCTCTGTTTGCTCCTTCTCTGCATGTGACTTTTTACAAAACTGATCTTTTGGATGAAGGTCTACCAATCTGTTTCATTTTCAACAGTAGTATATTTCTGGATATAAAATGAGACACAGAAATAGCAATTTCTAGAACCCTGAATAATGCACATTGATGCCACTGCCCTGTCTCCACTGCTGAAGGTTTTCTGTCTTTTCATGGAAGATGCTGTGCATTGAAACTAGGTAAGAACAAGGATAACAGTGGAAAGGGACCTTCCTGACATCATCTCTCCGAAATAACTTTCCCTGTTCCTCAGAATCATCCAGGGTACCTCTACCACCCAGGGCTGACTAGTCAGAAAATGCACAAAAGGTAGCTTGAGGTAGAAGGACTGGATCTGGTGGTTTCTAGTCCAGCACACGCTGCTGCCTTGCCCCACACTCACTCCTGTGCCTCAGCCCAGTCCCACTCGTGCCAGCCTTTCCTTTTTGTTATCTGTGGTAGATGAGCCACTTTTAAACTGCTCTCTTCCCACCAGTCTGAACTGTATTGCTGCCTAACATCCCTTTACCTGTGTCCCCGATGCTTCTCAAACCTGTCCCTGCTTTTCAGTTCCACAAACGTGACATCACTGAGAAATCTCACATGGTGCAAAGTGCAACCCCCAGCCATGGCAGCAGGATTTGCATATCACTCCCAAAGTGACCACATGGCCTTGCAGCCTCTCTCCTCTTTTCATTCTCCCCATCTCTTTTGTTCTCCGTATCCATTTGTTCTGTTGTGTCTGTTTGGATGCTCTAATCTCCTCCAGGCAAGCGTGTCCTCCGTGTGCTCTGCAAAGTGCTCTTCCAGGCAGTAAAGCAGAAATGATGTGTCTCAGGTTCCCCTTTTGCAGAAGCAGCACACTCACACAGGGCTCCCCTCCCAGGACAGCTGGCACTCAGATCTGTTAATGACCCCGGGGCACATGGAGATCCTCTCATGGAAGGCTCTCCACAAGGGACAAGCGTGTCACAGGTCAAGGGTGAGGCTTCCAGCTTGAGGTGCTTTCCCACTCTGGGTACCAGTGCCTTTCCATAATTAAAGGGGTTTAACTGCAGAGTAAAAACTTGGCCATGGCCACATTAGCTGGGAAGGACATAAGGGCACTGCTTAATGAGTACCCAGCTATCATATGGTCAAGAAGGAAAATAAAATGTTTCCTCTTTTCCTTCATTTAACATTAGGGCACGGGGAAAAGTGCCTTATAGGATGTCAGTAAACTCAGATTAGGTTTCTTATCTAACAGTGTTTTCAAGAAAGAGATCTAGACTTTTCTAGCTTCTGTCTAAAATAAAACCCATGTAACTGCATACTACATTAGACATGCAGAAAGGTATGTTATTGTTACAGTCCAAGGGATTTCAGCCAGACAGTCTGATTTTATAATTTATTTTTTCATAATTAAAGTTGAAAGTGCTCAACTTGCTATTTCCTTAAATTTTTCATGAGAGTGTAAAAAGTGTTTGGAATAGGTCCAGCCTCACTCTAAGCTCCTTATATTCAGCCCTCCCTTATGGTTACTATTATATGACCAAACACGAATTTATAGGGGTCCACCCCCTCAACTCATATTTTTATTTTATTACTGGTGAATATTCTAAAATTTGAAATACGAGGTTTGCTTCAGTCTTAGGTATCAGCTATTCCCTATATCCATAGTAGCAAAGGACATTAGAGGCAGTACAGCCAGAACACTCAATTAAATTGGGCCCCTCAAGCCTCTGCTAATCCCACAAAGCTGTAGCACACTCTAAACTCTGATCCACTCCCCCCAAAACAAAGCAGACCTAACGAGCCCTCTGTGCTGCCGCCTGAGAGGCAGGAGGGGCAACACACCCTCCTCCCTCCCTTTGCTCCCCCATTCAAGCAGGCAGCCAGGCAAAGCTATTGTACAAGGCACTATGGCATGACATCCACGTTAAACAAATAAGGGGAACTCCAGGGCACAGAGAATGAGGAGGAAAACGGGCATGTGACAGTGAATTTGCTGGGCTTTGTACCATTAAACTACACGGAGAACAAGTTGTCCTTCTCCCCCACCCAGTGGGTAATGGAGTAAATATTTGCAGTACTTATAATTACACACTGCTGAAAAGCAAAATCAGAAAATATACACGAGACACACAATATTTATACAAAGTCTTACCTCTCTTCGTTTCCAGCCTGTGGCTTTATTTTCATACCTTGCTATTTCATATCTTGCTTATAACAACTACTCACCATATACAAGTCCTCAGCATTCCAGGAGAACTCTGCTCATAAAAGTGGGACGTGTTGGTCCACAGTGAGAACCTCCAACTTTAACAAGACTCTTGCCACAGAGAAAATCCTCTCTTGCACTTGCACAGATGATTTCAGACAGGCTTTACCCTGCAGCGGGCGAAAAAAAAGCAGTGTAGAATATAGTTTACAGGAACACAAGTGGCTTAAGAGAGCTGTGAGCAAGGCAACTCATTTGAAGGCTGTCACTGATGCTGACAGTCCAGGTGACAGCCAGTGTCACCCCCATGTGTGTATAGACCTCTCCCTTTGTCACACTTTGCCATTTTCCTGGGACAACTGCCACGTTGCCATGAGGCTGCTAAATGGGACCTCTCTGAAGCCACGGGAGAGCCCCGATCCGGTGTGAAAAGCCTGGCAGCTGAGCCACACATGGCCAGGAGACACACCACAGTTACCAGCTGGAATAACCACAGCCCAGAAGTGCTATGATCGGCTTAGACCCCACAGAATTGAGCCTGGGGCCATTTAAAAGCCAAATATCTGAAGAGAGGCTGCCCAGGCTGCCCTCCCTCCAGGGCCATGGAAGGTGCAGAGTCCCTGGCAGCCCCCAGGGTGGGTCAGTGACCAAACTGGTACCAGTTTCAAGGGTGGCCTGATAATCTTCTTTCAGAGCTTGTAGAATATCCTGTTGAGTCAACACCTCATTTTTGTGTTTGTTTTGCCACATACTTGGTAATTAATTGCCAGTTACTTCTTGGGAAAATCAGTGAAATTCAGTGCCTGGCAGAGCTCCCCCGAAGCAGGAGTGACCTGGCAGGGCCAGTGTGAGCACCAGCACCACTGCATGGCCTGTCTGTCTGTCTGTCTGTCTGCTGTGCCCACCCTGAAGGCCCAGAGGGTCTGCAAAGCTGCCTCTGAAGTTTTCTGAGGGAACACTCCCAGCCCGCACTACACTTAATAAAAGGCAGATGAGTCTGAGAGGTATTTTCTGCATCCTGGCTGGATGGAAGGACAATGAAGCCCTCTTGATAGAGCTTTATTTAATAAACCCCACCCCCCTTCAGTTTCTAATGACCAAAGGAACAGGAAAGAATCACCTTGAACAGTAATTAACACAGACTCACAGAAGGGGTAAGTCTGGAAGGTGCCACAGTGGGTCATCTGGCCCCACCTCCCTGCTCAGGCAGGGTCATCCCAGAGCACATGGCACAGAATGGTGTCCAGAGGGGTCTGGAATGTCTCCAGTGGGGGAGACTCCACACCCTCTCTGGGCAATCTGTGCCAGTGCTCAGTCACTGCACAGCCACACACACTTCTCGTGGGGTTCAGTTTATGACACAGAAACACAGGTCAGCAAAAGCAAACATTTACATTTAATTATCACTTTCTAAAAGGGTTTATCTACTTGAAGGTTCCTCAGAGTTCCTAAAGAAAAAGCAAAGGATAATGCCCACCCCATCCCCCCCAATAATACATCAACTCATTTCCAAGTACTTCTGTCTGTGTGTATCATTCCACGCCTTGCAATTGCCATTAAGACCCAATTCTCAGAGTTAAAAAAACACAACTGCATTTGAACTTGCTGGCAAAATAAGCATGTAACCAAGTGTGGTAAGGTTATTTTTCACCTTGCTTCTTTTCAGAAGGATACAGAAACCATAATGCTCAGGGGACAGTATGATACTGAGCTTTTTCTCCACGGCAGCTCCAGAGTGGCCAAGTGAGTTGGGAGTGGCCAGGCTGGGAATGTGGGCACAGAGTCCTGGTGGCACCCAGGGCAAGGCTCCCTCCCTGGGGCTCAGGAGGTCTCTTTGCCTCTGTCCCCCAAGTGACACTCCATCCTTGGGGAGGGCTCTGCTCCGTGCTCGCCCCCAGACACCCGTGCATGGTGCAGACATGGTTCTTTGCTTCCTTGGATAATTGAGTTGCTTCGCCTTCCAAGACGCTTTTGTGCTATTTTCGAGCTGTCTTGAAGACGACCATGCAACTAGTCTCAACTGCAACAGTATGAAACATCTGGGAGCAGGATTATTTCTGTCATGTGCTGCCAAAATAATATTTTGCTTATGGAATTAAAATTTTAGGGATTTTCCCAAATCCACATAATGTTCTTGAGTGCTTAAATTTGCATTATGACATTTACATTAGCATATACACGTGTAAAAGACCATCTTGCCAGCCAACTCCTATTGGTTATTCAAAAGCTTAACTCCACCTAAAGCTAGGATTAATGCATGCTCCTGAAGCACTTCAGTTACAGCAACAGATTTTCTTCAGCTAAGTGCCTTTTCCCATCTGCTGTTACAATCACATCTGCAAGAGTCTTCAGTGATCACCTTGCCATAATTATGGATGTCTTCCCAACTCCCTAGACAGGGGCTGATTCCCTGTTTTCTAGATGTGCTATTTCTGTATACACTGAAGTTTCAGCTCCTCAGTAGAAATGACCACAGCCAAATGCTGATTATGATGCAGTAAAGGATTCTACTACTTGTCCTTAACTCTTTTCAAATACAATTGCTTACTGAAAAACAAACCAGCTCCTGAACACTTTACCCCTATATCCAAGCTACTGCAGTACACGGGTAAAGTTACTATGAAGTTGCAATGCTTATTTTCTCTTGCTGTAAAAATAAACTCTTCTGCTGAAATTGTTTCTAGGTGTTTTAACAGGCAGACCAAGAAGCCAGTGCTCCCACTTAGCTATAATCCCAGATGAGAGAACAGAAAAAATTTACCCTTAATTCTCAGAGATAACCAAGAAAATACTAATTGTATGAGAAGCCATTCAACGGAGCCTTATTGAATTTGTTGAAAGTCTAAACAATAGCAATACAGAGTGTGAACTTACCCATGCATTTCAATTGAATTGCAAGATGAAACTATATTGTTTGCTCCTTCAGTGTTAAAGGCAGAAACAACATGCTCATGCCCAGCTTCCAAATTATTTCCCACACCACTCCCAACACTGATAGTTCCCAAACACCCTTTACTCAGCTGCCAGAACTTCTCAGTTCCCTGTGACAACCTCTATGGTGCAACTATATACATCAACACAGATCTGTCACATCAGAAACAAGGGAGGGGAGATGGTGTAAAATAAACTCAGTTTACTGTCCAAATATCTGACAGAGGGTGTATCACAACCACAGCACCTCTCCCCAAGCCCAGGCTGTGCCCATCACCAGACCCCCCTGTGCTTACTCTTTCTTACAATGGCTTCATGTGCTTTTGGCTTTTGTCACCGAGGCAGATGCTCTTGAGAAGTTGTGTTGGAAAGTAACTGTCCTGCAAGGATCTCCCAGAAATGAGTCTTCCAGGGCCTGGTACTCTGCTCTGCAGAGCTGGGAGCTGGTGCCACTCAGATCTGCAGCTCCAGGCTCTGCAGCCCAGGGGTCATTTGCCTGTCCTTTCTCACCTCTCACCTCAGGTTCCTCTTACTTTCTGCCTCCTTTGCAAGAACAAAATCAACTGGCAGACTGATAACTGCATAGACAGAACAACAACCAGGAACTCTCTCATTCCCAACTTATGCACTGCAGTACTTATTTGATTTGTTCTTTTTGAGCAAATTAAAACAGACTGTCCAGAAACACGTGTCAGACCCATGCAAGTGTGAGATATATCTCCTCACAGCCCTGGAAGGAGCATAGGCCTGGCTGAGCACTGACAAGGCTGATGGTCAAATTAATTGACTTTGGAAAACTAGCAGATTTCAAGGTTCATTATTAAATCCTGCTGGCAAACCTAAAAATTCAATCATATTTTTCTTTCAAGTCAAATGGTCTCTCTACAGAAATGTGTTTTCCCCAGAAATTACTCTCATTCACGTGTGTAGCAGAGTCCTTACTCAGCACAAGACGTCTTTACCACTCAATCCCCCACAGCCCTGCCTCCTTGTTTTAAGATCTGCTTAAAGAGCATGGCCGTAATTTTCTGAAGCACTATTAAATGAGATAAAACATTCACACAAGTAGAATTCTTCTCACACTCACCTCCTACTATAACTCAAGCAACATATCAATGTTTTTCATTATATATTACCTACTGCTCCTGTATATTTTTTGCTCCATATTTGATTTTAATACCCTATGTACATATTGTTCTCAAGATGGAACAGTTTGGGGGTTTTTAAATGCTAAAAACATGCAGCCAACAAGTCTCTAAATTATCAATGCTGTTACAAAGGTCATATTTGCTTTTGTTCCCTTAAAAATTACACACATCTTTTGGCACTTTTTGTTCCTAGTGGTTCCCATTTGACATGGGAAGTGTATGACCTTGTAACGCTTATTAATAGTTTATGCCACATCACATGTGTATTCCCCACTCTCCTCTCTTACTTACCTGAACTCAGTGAACTTTGTCATCTAATTCATAGGCCTTTAAAAGGCTCCAGACCTCACATGCAATATCCTGTGTTCTGCCATGAATTATTCAAGCCCCAGTGTTCTTCCATCATCCATCTCTGGCTGGCTCTGTTTCTTCCCTTCTATTGAGGTCTTGACTTATGAGCAGATTTGTGTTATTCTTTCTTGATTGTCACACTTTATTACAATTAATATTAATTATGTGGATTCTTGTCCAATATGTAGCTTCCTGGGCATAAAAGATTGTCACGTTGTGAGGTTTTTTCTTTGCAAACTTTATGTAATAAAGCATTCTCCTGTCAGGAGCTGTCAGCACCACATACATCTACTTGATAATAACTGTAGAGTAATAGAGTTAGCTAAAGAAGTTGTGTGCAAGCCGACATGAATTCCCATAGAGGAGCCAATCTTGGAGCTTACCCGTGATTTCCTATGGCTGACATGCAGGAAAACACAAAGTGTTGCAAACAGCCTGCTTGACAAAATGAATAACCTGTTACAGCCCTGAAAGAAACGCTGGCCTTGGATGTTAAACTTCTATTGGAGGCTTAGGTATAATAAGTAGATTCTGACAAATACTGTTCACACAAATGTTTGCAGAATGAGAGTGTTCCATGAATATTAATGAAAACATTCTCCTGAGTATTCGCAATCCACACAGTAAACTAGGAGTCTGTGACCCTTCAAGTGCCTTGTCCCCATTGGAGAGACAAATCTGAAGTGATTTTAAGCTATTTTATCCCATGGCTGAAAAAGTAGGAACACTATTTAGTTATAGAAATCAAAACCCACTGGAGACCTAACAACAGTTACAGGAAGAAGTGGAGGGAAAAACTACAGTTGTTAAAAGACAAGCAACAATTAGATATTCTGCACATTCTCCTGTAACATCACCCACTTCAGTGGTGGCCATCAGTGATGGATTACAAGCAGATTAACAATAAAAGAGCAGACTATCTATTAAGCCTGATTAAAGGGTCACACTTGGACTGAAAAGAATAGAGACAAAAACCAGTCTAGAATCAGCTGGTCAATGCACAGGAAGGGCAGGTACAGAAAAGCCCATCACTGCAAGGAGATGGTTGCCAGGACAGGAGGTTAAAGGTGACATGGAATGATGCAGTGGGATGACATGAAATGGCATTTAAACTCAAGAACAGATCATGTTGCATGGGAGACATCAGGAAAAGTGAGGGTTCCAGCAAAAAGGGACTGAGAGATGAAGGTTCAACTCACCATGTGGCTGCAAATTAGAAACAAAGTGTGATTAAAATAATTCAAACTGGACACATGGTGAGTATAAGAAGGGAAAAACAAACACTGCTGCCCTGTCTGGTAAACACAGAGTAATCCTTTCCCCTCATGTAGATCCCAAAATTAAATCAGAGAGCATCACAGCCCAGTGATGTGTATTGGCATGGTGTGGCAAGCAGCCAAGGAGAGAAAAAGAAATAAAATCTGTATTCTCTAAAGCTATTTTTAACTACTAGAATGAAACATTCCTTCCTTGCTGCAGCAGTATTTGCAGGGAAAGGAGTGATACAGCTGGAGAGCACTAGTGCAAAAGCAGACTGAGCACATGGAGCTGTGGGGACAAACAGAGATCAAGTGGAGATGTGCTGGGCTTTACCAGCTGAGCTAAACATGCAATACCCTGAGGGGGAAAAGTAAAGCCGAGCACATGATATTGACAGTCTGTTGCAGTTGTCACCCTGCCAGCCAAAGGAGCCACAGCACACACAGCAATGATTCCCCTTCCCAGCAGAGCTAACGGGGGGGGGGGCTCAGAAAACCAGTGGTCTGTGTCAAACACTGTCACCCCACGGGGCATCTGCACCAACAGCACCTTCCCTGCTCAGGGGTCAGCACTGTTGGTTTGGCTGCTCTGGAGCTGGTTATACCTCTGAGGACCCTTTTCCTCCTGCTCATGATACCTCTGAATTGTGTGCTCGTGGTTAGGCTGCCCGTTCACTTCAGAGGCACAAATATTTTGAGGGAACAGCAAAAGGAAATAAATCAAGTCCTAGATCAGAACAGCAGTTACAACTTGACTGCCCATGGCTACATTGTGAGAGCAGGACCAGCGTTTTTCCCTAAATGGTATCACAAAAATTCTGCCTTTGTCTTTGCTGTGCGTGAAGTCCCACTTGGACAATAAAATTCAGCTTTTTTCATCCATCCTTGACTTCAAAACTGCTCAAAGAAACAAAATTCACTGAGTGGCTGGCAGTTTCCTCAGCTGAAAGCAATGTTCTTACCACTTTGGTTCACATCATATGATTGAAAGATCAGGAGTGAAGAAAAAGCAGGAACAAACTCATTTGTGGGTTTTCCTACATCAAATAACCCTTTCATAGACAAGAGACACACCCCAGAAGTCCTGCAGGTTCTAATGTGCTTCATTAACACCAAAGAGCAAGGCAAAAATGTGTTAAATTCTTACTGACTAGGCAGTTTCTTTCCATCGCAAAACTAAAAGAGCAGAATGGCCTTGAAATAAGTTTAAAAATGATTGGGGTTTGTGCAAAAAATATTCACTAAGGTTACAGTTGCACCAGCACCTTGACAATGTGTTGTCCCAATGTCAGGTTTCTCCACTGAACTAAGTGACCACAAGTGTGGGTCTGAAAGCGTGACCCCTGCTGGAGACCCTTCCCTTCCAGGAGCCTCTCAGGGCACAGGCAGAAAGGCTGGCACACAGAGGGCTTATCGTTCACAAGAGGGAAATACTTCCCTTCTCTCCAAGAGTGAGTTTCACTGCCAGCAAGCACACCAAAGCTCCTACCCCAGGGGAAGGAGCAAAGGGTCTAACAGCAGCAGGAAAAGTGAGAATAGATTAAAAGTAAAGACAGTGAAATATATTAGAATGCATATGCCAAAATGTAATGGACACTTTCCAGCACATTTGCCAGTCTGATCAGCCCCCAAAGTTATAATATGCTTAGCTATTTTTAAAGACTGTTTTTGAAGATTGTCCCAGTATAACTCGATAGCTGCAAAATTTATTTCCTCTGAAATTCACAAAGTATTTCTGTTGCAAATGCCAGAAACCCGGAGTCCGTATGCAAATGAACCATTGCAAAATCAGCTGGGGTGTGAACTTACAGCACGTGGGGCTCTCGGGTGTAACTGGAGAGCGGAGCTGGTGCTCTCCCCCAGCTGGAAACCTGGTCCAGCAGCGCCTTTGCAGGGTGAGATACCCACCCAGCAAGGCCTGCAGAGTAACCAATGCACTGTAACACACACCCTGCCTTCTCCCTCAATGTTTTATGTGCCCCTGTCCATGATAGCACCCTGTCACTGGAGCAAGGAGATACCCTAACGACCGGGCTGAGCTTCCTTTCCAGGCAAAAACCCGTCCCTAAAACCATGCCCCCTGCAACAACTTAGAGACATTCAGCTTTTGACATTCCTGTGCTTTTGATCAGTCAAAGCAGTTATCTTCTTTAAATTAATTTTCAGTACTTACATGCGTTTTCCAGGTAAGAGACATTATGCAAATATTTAATGTTATTTAGGCAGACCTCAAAAATATTATTGTTAAGCAAAGTGAACACAGGTGTAGATTGTGTCCTGGTCCAGAACACAGTTAGAACCACAGGTGGTTTCCATGAGCACTGGATGGATACCGTGATTATGTCGATATCAGCACAGTAATTAAATACTGCATATCTTTGAAATCCAGCCTGTGGTGTCTTGTCTCTTGAGTCAACTGTGATACTCCTCTTTCCCAATGTGCTGTTTAGAAGTTTTCCACAAACATGTTAACTTATCCATTAAAGGATAAGTTACCCTACCCTGCCTATTTTTAAATGCAGGAGACTGCTCGTATCAGGCACTTCCAAAATGTTGTCCTTTCCCTCCTGGATGGAGCCATACCCAGAGCCTTTCCTTCCACCCCGCTCTACGGACAGCTGCTGCCAAAGGCATTCATCTGCACCTTGCCAAAAATCTGGCTGTACCAGTGAGAAAGCCCCATCTGGCGCTGCCTTTGCCCTCGTGGGCTCAGCCCGGGGGGCTGCAGTGCAGAGCACAGTGCCACGCTGGCACCGAGCCCCCGGGGCCGTCTCTGCGCTGCCACACGCGCGCCATAGGGGCCGCGCTCAGAACGGGACGTGCCCAGCCATACATCTGTGCTGATTAAATCCAGGCCTGGCACACGGTGCCCAGGGCACCCGGAGCAGGGGCAGAGCCAGCAGCAGCTCACGGGGCTCCCTCAGCTGCAGCCCAGTGTCAGTGCCCACAGCTGTGCCCCGGAGCAGGGGGAACATCTGCCTCACGCTGCATTCCTCCCAACCGAGCCCTGGCCGCTCTGAACATCTCCCAGTCCCCTCAAGATCACAGCTTTTCCTTTAAGCTAGTACAAGTGGACACAGCAATGCCTTTGGAGCCTGCCAAAGTTTCTCTGATTACAAGCTATTCCTTCACGCTGATACACTCCAGGTTGTGCATCCATAAAGACTTCTCATTATAAAACTCTATACATTTATTTCTCAAGACACACAGAAAGCAGCTGAGGGACAGAAATTGTGTGTTTCAATGCATCTAATTTTAAAGCAAGCATACATACATGAAAGCAAGTGAAATATGCACAAAATATGATCTGGTATTTATCAGCTTCTTGTATTGATGAGTGGGCATCCACTGGCCTTCCCTTGACAGTGTTGGCCAGGCAATAGAGAATGAAGCAAGGAGCAGATTTATTTTTTTAATCACTTTTCCCCAGACTCTCAGAACAGTGGAAATGGTCATGTCTGTTCCCCATTCCAGGCTAATGGGGCTGATGGTCAGGACTTAGGACACTGCCGTGGAGCCTCTCACTGTGATGTGGCTGCAGCCTGGCTTGAAACCACCAGCTTTCAGGCCATAAGGCACTAAAACACAACCAGTACAGAGAGAACAGGACTTGGCCATCTGGGCAAGTCCCACCTGCTGAAGAAGACCTGCCCCTCCTTGTACTGAGCTCTGAAAGAAGGCACTGAAGAGACCTGTGTTACACATCTGTCCCAGGAGTTTTATGTGCACCTAAGCAAATGCAGTTATGCTTTTAGCAGATCCAAGAATGAGATTTTTCTTCTTCAGCTGATGTTTTAAACTTGGCACAACCTGATACTTTATGTTGATAAAATACATCGTCTTTTTTATATTGATATCTGCTTAATCTGCAAATTCAGTAGATGCACGTGACACTCAAAGTGTAATGAATCATGCATTTTTATAATGAATCCAACAGAGAAGGTGAAAAACAGTCTTTGATCTTTCTTCTAACAGCCCAGTTATTCCTGGATTTATACATAGTAAGTGTTTATGGATTACTTTCAATTAAACAACCTGTTTTACTTTCTGTTCTGTTATGAAAATAAACCCTTTCAAGTCTACAATGAGCTAACACATGGCTCAGTAGTCCCACTTGAGGAGGTGGAATTTTAAGCTCCTGATCCCCAATTTGCCTTACCGTTGCTGAAAGAATGCCCCAAACCCAGCAAACCATCCTCAGCAGGACTGGACAAAGAGGGCCAGGGCACAAGCACAAATCTACAAGCATTTCACCATTTCTGTGCTCGTTCTGCCCCACCAGCAGTATCAGAACAAAACTGACAGACAAATACTCCATACATTTCAGCAATAAAAGAAAATTTATACCATGCTGCTCTGACTGATCATGGACCTGAGATGAAATACCACAGGGTTATGCACAAATGTGGAGAGCATGGAGAAGATGAGCCACCACAATGGTCTGTGACAAGCTGCACCTTTAACATAGGCCAGTATCTTTCTTGTCTGCTCGTTGTTGTACAGGGGTCTGTCCAGCCTGCTCTGCAGCCACGAGGGCTTTACAGCTCCTGGCAGGTCTCACTCTCCCCCAGCCAGGGCTGGGACCCTCCCAGCTGAGGTTTGCTAGTCCCTCTGTGAGCTGAGGCAGTGACCAAAAAAGGCTGGAAGGAGTTGGCACAATGAATCAAAGCAGAGTTGCTCCAGCTCCTCCACAACATTATGGGGCAGATTCTTTTGAAGCAGTTTTTCTTCTGGAAAAACATGCTGTAGTACCCTTTTTCTTTGACAGTTTTCTCAGAAATTCATGTGAGCCATTCTGCAGAGGGCAATTTATATTTGCAAGCACAGATGAAAGATATTACTGAATTTCTAATGTGGATTGCAAATTTAAGTTCTGATGAAGTGTCAGTGCCATTTGTTACACAAACAAACACCCACTGATCGCAGAAAGCAATAGGGCTCTTTCACACCTGCTATTATGTTGCTACAATTGGTTGCACAGGAATGCAAACACAACTCACATTTCTCTGAAGTTATTTAATTGAAAAATAATGCATCTTGTAGATCTTAGCATGGAATTAATTCAGCAGACTGTTTACTAGCAGAAAAATGTGGGATCCCTGTTGTCATCTGTGCAACACTTACACTGTGAGATCCACTTTGTTCTGGACATGGAGAAGAAAGGACAAGATGCCCAGGCTGTGATTTGAGGAAATTCCCATTTCATTAACTCATTGCATCTGGGAATTACCAGCAGTAACTGGCAGGATGCTGATCGCAGATCCCACAGCTGTGGAGAGCTGCTGAGTCCCACTCACCTTCACAGCTGACTTGGGCCCTGCCAGAGATGTGTTGGGAGGTCACCTCATAGTGACACGAGTGCTCTTCTCCACAGGGTGAGGTTTCTGAGTGTGGCTCACCCTCAAACACCTTTGAGTTACCCTTTGTAAGCAAGAGATCACACATGGAACAAGTGCCCCCTCTGCCCACCCAGCTGTGCTCGTGGCTGCTGCAGCAGGCAACACACTCAGAAGCTGGAAGGAGACGTGTCCTTGCAGTTCCAAAGCTGGGGGAACTCCTTCTTGAAGGGATGTCAGAAAGCCAGAGCAGTGGGATTGACCTTCCCTCCCCCCGTAGCACACACAGCACCCAAGCTGCTCCACACACCAGGCAGCTCCAACCACGTACCACAGGAAAACCTGACAGGGATACTCATTTGCACAGGTTCAGCACAGTCCTCTACCTGAGCACTGCAGGACTCACGCTGAAAATAAACTCTCATCCTCATCCCAAAGAGGTTCTCATTGCTTCAGGTGTCCTTATGGCCAGTCACTGCCCAGCCAAACTCAAAGATCACAGAGATGGAAAGACACAAAACATGTATGTATGTGCATATCCATAAATCAGCTTAAGCTGTGCCTGGAATCAGTATGAGTGAA
This sequence comes from Scytalopus superciliaris, assembly GCA_013400415.1. Classification (NCBI taxonomy): domain Eukaryota; kingdom Metazoa; phylum Chordata; class Aves; order Passeriformes; family Rhinocryptidae; genus Scytalopus; species Scytalopus superciliaris. The sequence goes on along the minus strand of VXBX01006417.1, from coordinate 490,010 downwards.
TAATGCATGTGGGTGTTCAAAGTGAATAATACCCACAGCCATTCAGTTCCAGTGATAGTTACCCAGTTGAGTTATACAGTTATTCAATTCCAGCTACCAAGAGCAGTTTATACTCCACTCTACTGTAACGAAATTTTTATCAAAAAAAAAAAAAAGATTTCTAGCTAAAACCCAAAGCTTAGTAGCAGTTACCTTCTAATTGGAGTAATGACTATAAAAGATGAAAAAAATTCTGCATAACTGCTAAAGGTAAGGCATGCAGTAAATCTCAGTCCAAATGGCATCTTGTTATGTGGAACTTCAAATCAAGTGGAACAAACAATGGTTAGAGGCATGTTATGTTCCGCATAATGCTCTTTTGTATCTATTGTTTAGCTTATACACAGATCCATCTTGAATCTAGTTAACTAGTAATTAAAGCTCTGCAAAATTCGGCTCTGTTGAGGTACTGCTGCAATACACACCAAGGCATTTCACAGGCTTTTGCAGTGGCCCTCTTTGGCTTATTTGCCATTACTTGAAAACAGACATCTCATACTGCAATTTGAATTTAGAAAATATATGAGCTTTACTTCTTGTGGTTGGTATGAGAGACTTGCACTTGAAAAATAGAACCATTTTCATACCCAGAACTGTATTTCACAAGATATTAATTTTCTTCTTTTCCTAGAAAATTCATGTACTAGCAACAGTGCAAAATTGTCCATTAACACAGGTCCATTAGTGATTTAATTTGAGAAGCTTTTTGAATTCTGAGTAGAATTTCATCATGAATACTTTACATAGCATGTGCTAATTTTGTGGTTAGGACCAAATGTGTTTGTTTCTTTTAACTAATTTCAAGGTCAATAAATATCTACTGACACAGTACACTGTTTTTTTGTTAGAGTTACCTGGCTAAAATCCTAGTTAATGATATTGACTCTTATTTTTGGGATCTTAAATGTATTAGCTAACATCAAAATGCAATTAAATAATTCTTGTATCTGATGAACTCTCCTGACAAAAATTCTAAATGTAAAAAGTATTTGTGATAGAAACAACAGAATAGCCCCAAATTCAGTCAGACATTTGTCTCTCTTGTAAGAGCTGAGTAAAGAAAAGAATTCACAAAATATTCTTCATCCCTGGTCACTGCAGTTTGAGTAGCCAAAGTGGAAAAAAAGAGTTCTGGAAAGCCCCTTTCTCGCTTTAGTTTAGAAAATAACTATGGAATGAAATCTGAAAGCCTTGCAGCTTTGCCCAGGATCTTGGATTTTCAAAAGCTTTTGCATGTGTCAGACCTTTTAATGTGCCAGGTTACCCCAGTATAGCCGAGAACACCCAAACAGCACCAGAGGCTTTGTTATCTAGTCTGACTGCAAGGCTGGCACAGGACAAACATGTCCCGGTCTTCCCACTGTGAACACCAATCACATATCAAAAGATCACCAGATAGAAATCTCCTGATCAATGTTTAATTACAAAACCAATATATTTGGTGCACCCCACACAACCCTGTTATTTTCTTGCAGTATCTTGTATGACTAATAAAACCATCCCTCGGCTTTTCTGCTCTGTTCTTTACACTGATTCTGACTGCTCAGCACATGCTAATTACTGCACCGTCTCCCCAAACCTTTAATATAGTATTAAATATTTAAAATCATTCATTCAGCATATTTTCAGCCATTGCACTCGCACATTCCAGTGAAACACAAGCCAGAAGCTCTGAGACACAGTCAGATCTTAAAGTCACGAAAACAACACCTCTCCCTGCATTTTGAGACCAACCTGAGCCAGCCAAAGAGGACAGGAGCACACTAGAGGGTCTAACACCAGCCTCCTTCTTCTCCTTCTCCTTCTCCTTCTCCTTCTCCTTCTCCTTCTCCTTCTCCTTCTCCTTCTCCTTCTCCTTCTCCTTCTCCTTCTCCTTCTCCTTCTCCCTCTCCTCTCCACAGGTCCCTACCCCTGGCTGCTGCACTGAGAACATACCACAGGCTTGGAGATAACGGAGATAAGCGGCACGTTGGCCCAAACACGGTGTTGTGGCAGTGCCATGGCTGTGCACGGGCAGGCTGCTCCCAGCCCAGGGGGAGGGCAGGGGCTGTGCCAGCCCCACAGCAGCCCTGCACGCCCTCCCAGCTGCACAGGCAGGTGCCCGGACAGGCTGCCAGGCTGGAACGGAATGTGCGTGCCCAGGGCAGCTGAGTCAGCCTCGGCTCCTGGGCATGGCCAGGGCACCAGAGCAGCAGAGAGGAGATCCTTGGGGTCCTGCCTGAGAGCTGGGGCACTGCAGGGTGTGACACGGGGTCTGCAGGAGGTTTTAGACTGGAGAACCTGCTGACAGCCCTTCCAAGGGTCCTGTGAGAGTTCCAGGGGGAGCGGGTGGGGTTTTGACTCAATATCTTTCTTATGTTGAGCCACTACAGAGCATCCAAAGGAGGGCACAAAGATGGTTCAGGGCCTGGAGGGACAGTGTGTGAGGACACTGAGGGCACTTGATGTGTTCAGCTGGAGAAGAGGAGACTGAGAGGAGACCTCATTGCAGGCAAAGCTTCCTTGGGGGGGCAGGCACTGAGCTCTGCCCTGTGGGGACCAGGGACAGACACAGGGATTGGCCTGGAGTTGTATCACAGCGGGCTCAGGTTGGATCTCAGGGAAAGGCTCTTCCCCCAGAGGGTGGTGGGCACTGACCAGGCTCCCCAGGGCAGTGGGCACAGCCCCAAGGCTGCCAGAGCTCCAGGAGGGTTTGGATGATGCTCTGGGGCACAGGGTGTGACTCTTGGGGATGGTCTTGTGTGGAGCTGAGGGCTGGACCTGATGATCTTTGTGGGTCCCTTCCAGCTCAGCATATTCTGTGATTTTCCTCAGGCTGCAACAACTTGAAGAAATATGTTTTGAAGACCGAATTGGTTCACTTTAGTTATCCTGCTCTACAGGCAAAGCTAACCCATGATCCCTTGGTTTAACAGAGCTGGAAATAGTGGAGCTGTGGCTATGGTGCAGGAACCTCTAACAGGCCATCAGATGTCCCCTGAACTCCCAAGGTAGAGCTGAGAAGAGTATCAGCCTGTAAGCTCATGTCAAACCTGTCTTAGCAATCAAAGTCTGAAATAACAAAACACAAAATGATGTTAACATTTGAGAAGAAAAGGTCACATGCCTCCAGCCAAGCTTTGTAAGATTTCCCTTCTCGAGTAACAGCTGGTCTGTCACAGCCAGCCTGGCTTAAAGACAATTGCAGGACAAAAATTAAAGGACTTGTCTGCCTGTAGCAGGTCCATACCAGCCACCCACAACTACCATGGCAAATGTTGTCCTCCATTTCCCTCCATTGTCACTGCATTTTGCCTGCTTTAGCTGAGAGCTGAACATGTTCAACCTCACCCAGTCTAGAATTTCAAACACACTGGCATCTCATTTCTGTATGGCTGAGTATCAGCAGCTCAGAATCACGAGGCAGCTTCACAGCAATGGAGGTAAAAGGATTCCCACCACACTCAACCTGACAGTGTAAGGAAGTTCACCCCAAACCACTGTTTCCACCCAGTCACCCCAAATTCCATGGTTAACAGAATTAAGAGCAGCTGGCAGAACTAATTAAGTCATCATGGGCAGCTTTTCCTTATCTTTTACTAGGTCAAAGGAAGCTACCACTTACTTTGTGTTTTGGTAGTATGGACACAACACACTATAAAGCCACATTAGTCCCTGTATGGAGAAACAGTCCCTTCCCCCAGAGGAACTAATTGTCTAATTAAAAGATCCTGTTCTTTTTATGTTACTCTATCACAGTGCAAGAAATAAGGCTATTTGAACTTGAATATAAGCTTCATGTGTTTATGTATTGCAGTACAGGTTATTTATATTATGCAGCTCAACATCTAGCCAAGGTTATTTAAGCTCGTGCTCCTTTGAGGTTAGCTGGAAGGGAATTAAAGTTGGTTTGGAATTTAAATTCTTCTCTGCAATAACTATTATATATGCACCTGTCACAGAATAACTGGCCTCATTAAGGGAAGCTTAGTCCAGACAGGGCAGCAGACACTCGGCAGCCTCCCCCCCACTGCCTTTGGGCCAAGCAGAGGGACTGGAGCCCCTGCAGGCACCTGAGCCAGGGGAAGGCTGCGAATGCCCCTGGGGAGCAGCAGTGCAGGGAGGCAGAGGGGCTGACGGGCTCACACTGGGATTCCAGAGGGAGAGCAACAAAAGCTGGATGAGCTCTGAACAAGGCAGGAACGAGAAGACAGTGCCTTCCTCCTCATCCCTTCTAAAACACCAAAGGTCTTAAGGCAACCAAACACCCACACTTTTCATCCTTGAGCAAAAGGAAACCCTGCAGTGCAGACACTCTAGTACCTTACATGGCTTCAACAAAGTCTGCTCATTATGTCACTGAAAATAAATATTGGCTAATGAATATCAGATCAAGTGTGACCTGAGGCTCGTTATCAGTCATTCTGGTATGGAGAGAAAACAGTGCAGGACTGTGCTTGACCAGAAAGGAGCAACAAGAGCACGTCTGGCAGCATTTTAGCCTACCTTAAAGTTGTAAGCCATCCTGCACAAATATTATGTCTTTCTATTTAACCAGATGGCTGCTATCAGAAAAGGAGTCTTTGGTCCCTGTCACAACTTTTCATCACTGTGTACAAAATACAGCAAATATTTGCATCTTTTAGCATCAGTTACAGAGAATTTGCCATCATCTCTGGTGTGTACAGTAACATTGTATGGTAGCATGACTGGCCTGATGAATATTGCTTTATGCCTCAGAATACCTACCAGCAATTTTTCTCCATCATATCCCATTTGGATTACAAGGTAAATTCTTACACTGGGATAGCACCTGCTCTCCCCCTTTATGGCATTCTGACAGACTCATGTATTTTATTTGGTTCATCTTGCCCTGAACTGGAAAGCAGGATACATTAGGGGCCCAGCAATTAAGGTGACTGTGACACGAGCAGATTCTACACCAACTTCTACACTATCTTGGCCAGGTAAAGAGGTTTGTGAAGAGCCAACCTGCCAAGCAAACCCTGCCACTCTGCTGCAGCCACACATCCCGTGGGGAGAAAGGATTGCACTTGTCCAGATGAGAGCAATTTCCCACTGTAAAATACCATTCCTGAGTTAGCAACACTAACGCCAGTGCCAAAGCTAAATTAAAGGGTACATCCACATTATCCCAAGTGGGATGTTTATTCTCTTCCTGTGTGCAGAGCTGCAGGCCAGCACTGTGAACCAGAGAGCATCACTCCCACTGCTACAGCTCTGCAGAAGTAGGTGGTGTTGGTGATAATGGATGGCAGAATCACACTAAACATTGTAGTCGTGCTGCCAGAACTGCAGTACCTGAGAAGTGCAGTTAGCACCAAGAATATCTTGTCAAGAAGATGCCAGCAAATTTAACAAGTATGCAACTTCAGAACTTTACTTTTCCAAGAGCAGAGTACTGAATCACCATGGAACCACTGGTAGGAACCTTTTATAGCTGCCAGGATGTTTCATTAAACAGATAAAAATTGAAGGGTAGAACTAACAGCTGTTATAACACTGATATGCCCAATGCAAGGTTAGCTACTAGTATTAAGAAAACATCAGCCATCTTGTACAGTACTATTAGTAAGCACTGACTGGAATCAACACGTTGTTACAGATTATTATCACAAAATTCAATCATCAGCTTGCATTTAGGTAATTAAAAGCTTGTGTTTAGACTTTTTAGTTGCCAGAGATCTGAAGCAGGCCCTGCTGAGATGAAATTAAAACAGTCTACACCACTCAGAGTCCTCAAAGTGTTCCTCACAACTCTAATTTCTAAATCTTGCAGTTGCTGCTCGCATTCAAAAGGACTGAAAGCAGCAAGTTTAGAAATACAGACATAGAAGTAATTCCTTCTGTATCATTTACATTCTTCTAGGAGGAAGCCAGGAGAGCCAGAAAGTTCCTGAGGCTGCTGCAGAGCTAACCTGGCTGATGAAAACTCACTTGTTTGGGAATGAGCCTGCAGATTCATGCATGTGCATATGTCAAAATCTGGAAGAGACCTTTGCAAGATTGGTCACCCAGCCTAAATTTCAGCTGAAATTTGACAGAAACACAGAGCTGACAGGCAGGGGCACTGCCACACACACACAGGTGGGACTGGAGTCACCCCCCTTAGACTGTGCTGGGCAGCGCCAAGTGCTGCACTGCAGGGGCACAGCACAAACACCTCACTCCTGCAGCAGCAGCTGCTGCCACACAGGGCCAGGGGCTCCTGGAGACACAGTCTGGCTGATTTAGGCATCTCCTACAATACAGCCCTGCCATGAGAGCTCAGCAGTGCTGCATGGTCTGTGAACCACTGTCCCAAGGAGTCCCAATTAGACCCTGCTGGCACACAGTGCTGGCACTGTTTGCTGAGGAAACATCACAGACAAACAAGTTAAATGTCTGCCTCTGGTTCTTCTATAAAGCAAAGTCCTTTACCTGTTAAGAAAGGGAACAAACCCCCCTCTGACTAATTACCAACCCTTGTCACCTGTTCTCAGTTCTGCACATGGAAAAAAGTCATTCAGGCAAGTGTGAAACATGTAAGTGTGCTGTGTGCTTGTCACCTCCCTGCTTTACTCCTTAATGCTCACACCTGGTCAGGCTCTTGCTCTGTATTCTCCTCCAAGTTTTTGCCACATTTAGAATCCAAACACCAAAACCAAGCCTAAGGCCTAGGCAACTTCTTTGCCAGTGCTCACTGAATTCTTGTGGAAAAGTTATTTTATGCTTCTGTCTTTTGTTCCTACTTAGGTGAGTGCTGCTTTCCTAAGGATAAATCCTAAAAATATGTATTTGTTGGCTTATCATTTAAAGTTGCTTTGTCTGAAAATCAGCAGAAATAGATCTTACAGTAACAAAGGGAGATGTTTTTACAGCAGGAAGTAAAATACAACAAGAAATTTAAAGCATCTGTTCCCCTTACAGTTCAGAGGCCTGACCAGTACACCACCTGCAACAGAGCTGTGCTACAGTCAGGTAGTAAAAACACATAATTTCTGATGGAGCACATTAAATACAGAAAACTGGAAGCCAGGAGCTGCACCAGAGGTGCCATAACTGCCCTCGCTGTCAGATGTGCAGCTCCAAGCCCTGCTGACCCCACAGCCCTGGGGCAGGGGAGCTGCAGTGGGTGCTCCAGGATTGGGCCAGGAGGAACTGCAGTGGGTGCTCCAGGATTCCCCCAGGGCCAGGGGGAGCTGCAGTGGGTGCTCCATCCCACCCAGCAGAGCAGGACCCCCTGCCCAGTGCCCACAGCCCTCCCTTGGGCAGCACAGCAGGAAGACACCTCTGCTTGGCTGTTGCTTCTCACATTGCAGTGCTCCATCTCACTATAGCAGCAGTAGAGTGTTCTAAGTATGCAAGGCCGCCTAAATCCCATGAAAACAGTAATGCTGATGTTTTATAACCCACAAAGCAGTACATCTACATCACAGCCACAGGAATGCCTCTCTTAGGAAAAGGGCAGGAATTATTCCTGGGCAGCAAGCAAAGCTTTAAAGCACCTGCCTTAACTGTTCCCCCAAGCCCAGGGCAAACAAGCCCCTTTGCTGCTTGCAGAGCCCCTGGAGGGGCTGCAGCTCCTGGCATTGAGCAGGGGAGGGCCAGGCCCACCTCTTGAACTCAAAGGCACTGCTGTGCCATCACTCTCCAAAGCCCAGCTAAGCTCTGTGGAAGCTGAAATCCACATTCCTGCAGTGTCAGAGCATGGTGAGGGGCAGCTGCTCCCTGGGGTCCAGAGCAGCCCTGCCCACGGCCAGAGATGCAGCTGGGGCTGAGCTGCAGAGACACAAATCCAGGAGAGCTCAAACCAGGAATAAAGACCCCAGGCTGAGCTTAAATGGCTTCCCCAGGGCCATGGGCAGGTCCCAGGTAATGCTCATGAGGACGATCAAGGTGTGTGATGGAGAACCACCTCCAATCTCACAAGGCAGCAGCTGTGCTGGTACCCTCCCAGGCCAGGAGGATGGGATGTGGTGCTTCTGCAGTCCCTCATTCTCTCTGCTGCCAAGCCAGCTCAGAGTTTCATTGTTGACAAACATGTCTACAGCAGCCCATGCCCTTTCCTACCATGTTTTCAGCTTGCTTGAGGGTTCACTGCCCTTTGAATTTTGGCATCCCAAAGAGAACAAACTCCAAACTGAGTAGCGATTGAACACTGGACCTCAAGTCTTTTGTGTGTGTCTAAAGTGACATTTAAAGCCAGTTCTTCCTTCATTTGAAGTGATTCTCTTTTCTCCAAGTCCCTCTGAGAGTTACAAGCTTTCTGCCTTCGAGACATCCGAATTCATGGCTACCCAAGGAATTCTGTGCATCACCCATGCCAGCCTCTCACTCCTGCCCAGCACAGCCAGCCCCAGGTGCACGGGCAGCCCCGGCAGGCACTTGCCTGGCTCAGGGGGCGGTTCGGAGCCGGCCCAGCCCCGGCACTCACTAATTGCCTAAGAAGAAAGTAGGTTGCGAATGAAAGTGTGACAGGCACCGTCACACAGGGTGATGGGAAGGAACTGTGGCAGTAGAGAAAGCACAAGGATATAAATGTGGATAATTGGAATGATTTAATTTGCTAATGTTGCATAAGAGGCATAATTAGTTCAGTAACAGTGAGAGCAGCAGAGGAATCAGACTAGTAATCACAAATAATTACGTGCCAATTACACATAGTAAGGGGGTTTTGTTGTTATTGAATGGTCAGAATTTGGGAACTAGACCAAATAACAGACCTCACAATCTCTGTTTCAGTCACTTTTTCTTTCCTACAGCAGCAAAGCCTCTCTACCTTTTCTCTGGTAAAAAAAGTAAAAACAAACCCCAAGAAAAACCAAGATGTGATGCGCATCCAAATTGGACAGTGTTCTTCTCAGGAAAGATAGACTTGTGGTGTCTTTCCAAAGCTCCCTTTCTGTAGCCAAAATCTCTGTCTTGTCCACACTGTCAATACCATCTGCCAGCAGCCTCCTCAGCTCATAAGCCATCTGCCAGCCATTGACCTAGAGCTCTGTGTGCTCTCACTGCCATGCTTGCCTAAGCTTCTGCATTTCCACATCTCTCACCATCCTCCTACCCCGCTCTCACACATCCTCCCAGAAGAACTGATCCAGACAACTATTACTAAGCCAACAAGAATGGAAGGAGTTGAATACTGATTGTCTTTCCTGTGTACAACCCCCTCTTCTTCTTCCTTTTTTTTTTTCCCCTGGTTATTTCCTAGGTAGAATAAAATAAGGGTTTTGGGTTGTTCTGCTATAACAAAGTAATACAGTACTGGAACAATTCACTATTCAACATGAAGCATAAATCAGTGTATTGAAGTAGAATATTTCTTCTTAATTACAAAACTAAAATCAAAATCCAGAAAATGGAGACCTGTATTTTATTACCACACTGCATGACACTGGTCACAGATTTACCCCCATCTGACAGTCTGTGGCCGAGGGAAACTAGAATTGCCTTGAGTCCCAAGCTGGACACTTCAGTTTACTGCCATTATATAAAGTTATTATAACAAACTAAGAAAATACTGGGTGTGAAGAAGAACAATGTCACCACCACTGCTGAGTTTGAAATTCATATTTACTGAGGTGAACTTTTGTCCAAACCTGAAATGATATATTTAGGAATATGCAAACAGTTTTTGTGTCTTCGACGTTTGCACAGAAGAGAAGGATGTCCCTGACAGGCTCCACTCCCATTCCCTCACACCCATAACAGCACCTAATGAGATTCATTATATTGTGCTCCAGTGGGAAAAGGGCAGTATTTCAATCCCAGAGAATACACTGCCACTATCAAAGCCGGGATCTGGAAATCCAGCTTGTGATTGTTTTTACAAATGTAAGAAAGTACCAAGTGCCCTTTTCTTCAGAAACCTCTTAGATTGTAGCAGAAAACATCACCATTCACCCAGAAACCACTTCATTGGGTCATTTTGGGAGCAGCCCTTCTAATACCCCTTTTCCTTGCCAGAGTTTTCTTGAAACCAACTTTCAAACAAGGTTTTAATGTTTAAGAATGTATGTTGCTCATACCCTTTAGTGAGAGACAGTTCTAGGCAGCATTTAGGTTCTCTCCAGTGCTGTTTGTAGCACATCAACTCTTGAAGGTTTGGAACAAAGATGTTACCGTAATTTTTCTTAGAAATAGGAACAAACATAAAACAACATGGCACAACTGAAGAAAATCTATTTTCTAGCAGGAATATTATAAAGCAGTTTAGTCCCCAGTCACCAGCCTGCACAAATATATTATCTGCTCACAAATGCATGCTGCTGATGTAACCTCATAGGGGTACATGTCCCTGAATCTTCAGGAAAATTAATTGGGCCAGTATAAGATATGATCTAGTTCTTTGTTCATCTACCTAATTTGTGCAACTTTCTGGGAATGTGTTTGTTACACGTTTCCTTGTAGAATTGCACAGATGAAGCTGTTGTGTTACCATGGGATGGGAGCAGAGGAATGTTGTTCCTTCTCAGCCTGGGTGACAGAGCAGGGACAGCCCACGTTGCTGTGCTGCAGCTCACCATGTCCTGCATGGGCTGCAGCTCCTGCCTGGCCTGGAAACTCGTGCCACAGTTCCCTGCCTGCAGGAGCTGCCCAGGTGCTGCAGTGCTGTGCACAGGCATCTCGTGGGGAGCAGGAGCCTTCCTGCCCCTTCTCAGTCTGCCTACACACTTGTGCATTGCAGTGACACCATGAGGGCTTTCCTGCATCCCTGGAGCCTGAACCCTGCCTGCTTTCTCCTGCAAGATGCCTGATTTGGGAAATTTCAGATAGATAGGAGGTGTAATAAATTTAGAGGATGTGATGTAAGGTTGTGGGGGGTAACACCCAGCTCTGAGTGTCCCGTGCTCATTCCCCAGCTTCCCAGTCCCATGTCCCTGGGCACTCAGGGCACCAGGAAGCAATTCCTCTGTGTGTTCCCATCCCAAGGAGCCACATTCCCTGTGTCCCTTTTTCACCTCTCTCCAAAGACACATCCATGTTGCATGCTCTCACCAACCCTCCTCTCCCATCAGAGCTGCCCAGCACCCTCTGGGCTGCCTGACCCACATCTGTGCCATGGCACTGAACTGCTGCCAAAGCTTTGCTTCCTTCATTTGATTAAGGAAACCAGGGAATCAGTTTCACTGAGGCTTTAAAGAGCTTTATTGGAACTTATATTTGTAAGTGCCCAGGAATACACTTCCTGTAAAAAATGGTCCTGATTTCTACCCCACATTCTCATTTCAGATGTAAAAATGCTCCTTGTTGAATTTTGTCCCATGATTTCCCCCGGGGAGGTGCTGACACGACAGCTTGGTGGGCTTTGTGCCTACCGAGAGGCAAAGCTGTTGTGGTGCTTGCAATTCTTTTCTTACATATTTTCGTTTAGTGATTGCTTTCTTTTTCTCCCTTTATCCAATAAAAGGAAATACCTACCTACGAGAATTCCCTGGGAGAGCCAAGAAAGCAGAGTTAGAGGGGCAGAAACCTAATTTACAACATAGAAGGGAAAGTCACTTGGCCCTCCCTGCTCTGCCCAGGGGCTCTGGTTCAGCTGGTTTGGGGGCTGTTTCAGCCGCTGGGAAGGAAGGGTGAAAATGAGCCACGGCCCCAAGTTCATCACATTTTTATCCCACACCTCTGCCCTTTGTCCTGTGGCAAGTCACAAACATCTCCTCAGTCTGCAGAGAAACTTGTGATCCTCCTGCAGAGAGCATGGTACTTATATTTCCCTAAGGAGCACATCTACGGCCTTCCTGTTGCTTTTGGGTGCATGGAATGCTTCGGGCGTTCGACCCCAAGTCAGCTTAGATAATGGAACTCAGATATTGAAAAGGAATGAAAACCCCAAACTATGCAAATCCACAGCACCAAGTAATTCACAATTCCCCTTTCCATAGCCCCGCTGGCAGCTGCAGATTTCCTGTGTGCAGGGCAGGGGGAACAGATTTAATTAGAGGGGTTTCCATGCTCAGTGTCGGTGTTTGCAGGAGGCAGGCAGGGGGATCAGTGCACGAGGAGCTGCTGGGGGCCTGCAGGGTCTCCTGTGCCTCAGTTTCCTGCCTGTGCAATAATGATAATGTTTTACTAAAGGAGTCAATGTTGACCTGATTTATCTGCTGCTAAGAGAGTTATACAACAGGTACTTATATGTTTGATTGTTCCACAGATAGAACTAAGTAAGTGCCACTTTGTACCATTTAATAATTGGGTTTGGATGCCCCAGAAATTCATTTTCATCATGAAAGGCTATTTTCCTTCTGTTAAAAAATACCAGCATGTACAAGTTTTCTCCATACGTTCATTCACCATGGACAATTTCTTCACTACTTCATCATAAAGATTGAGGGAAATAATCTATAAAGCATGTCAGAGCCTTGTCCTTCCATCTGCTCAATAGGTGCCTTGTTCACCTTGATGCCCCGTGTAGGATGAGGCCCCACTGCTGCTGCTCAGCATGGGCTACATGGGCAGCTACTCCTTGTGTGGACAAACCCCAGTGGAGAACCCACAGCAGGTCCACACAGTGCAGGTTCCAATGGGACCACCTGCCTGGGCACTTTGCTTTGCCCCCCATAACTCCCTGTGTGTGTTCCACATCCTGATCAGGATTCCATGTGCTTATGCAGAAGGGTATGTGTGCCTTAATGAATTAAGGATTTCAGGGCTGCTTAATAGGCTATTAAAGCTTGCCATTTGACACAGGAAAGCCTGCAGGTTGTTAAACCCTGCAGTAAGTACTAGTCATGCAGGCAAAAGCATTTTTACCCACCATCATCTGTGGGTTGATGTACCAGCTCTTCACTCACATTTTCCAAGACTGCTCTGCCAGCCTCGTTTCACTGGTTGTTTGAACATGACAAAACGTATTTTACAATTTGTCTTGATACCGAACTCCCCATGATTTCCAAAGAGGTTCAGGAACACTCCTTCAGAGTACAGGGGGAACTGAGATGAGGCACAGAGCTGGTGCAATCTGCAGGGTTGCCAGTTCCTTTCAGAGACTGGCCGTGTCACGTCAGTGTCCCCTGCTCAGGGAGAGGTTGTGCCTTTGCACTGGGGACTGCAGGCCCAGGGGGCACATCCTCACTCCAGCTCTGGCCATGCAAGGGGCACACAGACTGAACCCCAGCAGATCCTTTGGCTCCACTGCCACTGTTTCTGCTTTGAGAAGCAGACAAATCTCCCTCCAACGTTCACTTAATGAACATCTACCTGAAACCTTACAAGAAAAAGACTTTAGAGTGACAAATGCCATGCATTTCACATGCAACACGGGAGGTGTTCACAGAGCACTCGAGCTCAGGGAAAAGAGTGACCATGAGAACAGCCAGTGTTTGATCCTGGGGTCAAGCAAAGAGCTCTCCAGGAAATCTGATGCAGGCCATGTGGTCGGGAGGCACAAGCAAGGGAAGGGAATGTCTTTCTTTTTGCGAAAATGCAATTGAAATTATAAAAAGGGGAAACAGTGGAAGCAGTTTGGATTCTGTCTGCTTGGGGCCAGTGGCAGCAGGAGGCTTGGGGACAGCTGGGAGCTGCTGCTTGGTGGCAGAGCCCACCACCCTATAGGGCCCACCACCCTATAAAGCCCACCACCCCACAGCACCCACCACCCCACAGAGCCCACCACCCTACAGACCCTACTATCCTGCAGACCCCATCACCTCACAGAGCCCCCCCACCCCACAGACCCCACCAT
>VXBX01006417.1:286624-476164 GCA_013400415.1 Scytalopus superciliaris | reverse complement strand
CCACCACCCGACAGAGCCCACCACCCCACAGACCCCACTATCCCTCAGAGCCCACCACCCCCCAGAGCCCCAGGGCAGGCAGGGACACACCCCTGGCACCAGAGCTGGCACAGGCAGCCTGGCTTTAGCAAGCACACAGGGGCTGGCACAGGAAAAGCACTGAGAGAAAGGGGCACTAACGTGGGACCAGATTTGAAGATTTGATTCAAGTGAGAACAGTTTCGAGAACAGTTTCCCTCGTCAGAAGAAAAGAGACAAAAGAAATGCCCTTCTGTAATTGTACTCTTTTGACTTGATAAGTCTCTTTTTTCTGACAAACAAGTCTATGTGGTAGCTGTCTAAACAAAGAGATTGGAACTAAGAAAATAACGTGATGGAACTGGCCTCCTGTGACAAAATAGCCAGTTTCTTCATAAAAAAAAATTATACTATTTTTAGGGAATAAAAAGTTAGAAAATTAATTATGAAGTATAAATAACTGAAATTCCCTGCTCAGTATATTTAGTTTAATTTACAGCTCTCAGGTAAGTCATAGGTTTTCCTTTCATGACACAATAGCTTGTTAGTGCTTCTGGTGCAGCTCTTCATGGAAACACACCACTTGGTTCCCACATGTCCTTCCACATGAATCTAAAATTCTATCTCCAAATATTCTTCCTAGTAAGGCTTGCTCACCAGCATGCTCACATGAAGGTAATGTGAGCTGTGGGAGTACTGTAATTTCAATATCTGAATTGGGATCTAAAATAGATAAAAAGGGCAAACAAGAATTATTATATCCACTGTGAACAAAGTCGTTTGAGGGAATAACAGCTTATGTTTATTCAAACATAACTGAACCCATTAGTCTTCAAAGGTCAACAAAACCTTAGGAAGAGTTCTCTGCTCTGTGGGGTTCCATGCTCAGAAGGTTTCGTTTTAATTGTGACTCAAAGCAAGGGTGGTATATTATATGAATCACCTGGGAGGGCCACAGTCACCGTGGCAAAGCTGAGCTGGGCATGGAGTGATTTTATCAACATCCTTTCACACTTAACCTTTGACAAATATTCTATCAAGAGCTCTCCAGGCCCCAAATTGACCTGTTGAAACCAGATGTTGACAGATACCATTTCTTGTCCCTTTTTACCCTCCTCTGCTCTTCCTCCAGCTGTTTCAGACAAGCTCCTGTGAGTGTGGTGTTCTATCCACAGCCAAATCCCACCCTTGCCAGGTTCAACTAAGTTAGCAGGTGAAACAAAACACGCTTCCAGCTCTTTGCCTGGGCTTCTCCTGTCCCTTCCACCTTCCTAAGTAGGTTTGGCCTTTAGGACGTGAACAGCATCCTCTTCTCTGGGCCTCAGACTGGGAGTCTGTCCTGGACCTTCGAATTTCTCTTTCTCTCTTTTCCTGGCACTGTCAGACTGTTAGACAGCTGCCATAGAGATGTAACTTTTCCCTGGAAAGTAATATGGAGCAATTCCCACCATGATCCTCCCTTTTCATCCTTCTCCTTCAGCTGTACTTTGACCTTTTGTCTTAAAACTCCCACCCACTTCCAGCATCTAACTTTGATTTCTCCCCAGTCCCCAGGGCCACCTTGAAAAAATACCTGCCATCAAATGTGGCAGGTCAAAGCTAATAAACCTAAATGTCCTCTCAAGTGTGTAAAACCTTGTTGCATTCAACATGGGGAAAGTAATTCAGACTTAAAGCAATATTATTTCTCCAAAGATGGCAACTGTAAAATGTGTATCTACAAGGCCAAAAGAAACAGTGGGCATGATTAATGTCTTAGTCTGAATCCAACTAAATAACCCTCAAACTTCTCTTCAAAGAAGTTGTGTGGCAAAAGAAACAAAGCAGCATCTTGAGTAGCTTTCAAAAACTGAGAAAAACTGTTTTCCCTGAGGAGTAGCAAGGCAAGAAGCTTCTGGAAGCCAATGCATTCACAATGAGCAATAAGTGAAGAAGGTTTTGCAGGAACAACAAACAGCTAAAAATCAAAGAGCATTTGCAAAGGAAAGACTTTTGATATGTTTGTGGCCCACGTCTCCACCCATCCCATAATCTTTAATCATTAATATAATGAAAATCTCTGCTGTTTCGGGGAACTGACTACTCTGCTTGGCCAAAAGGGAGAAGTGGATACGAGCAGACGGTACAAACTGTAGGTGCCCCAGGAAAGGCAGATTACCAAGAGTTTATTATATGGTAATTCTGTTTCCTGAGTCACAGCAATGAATCTACATGTTTGGATTGAGCACTCATGTATGTCTTATGCTCAAAATATGTCAGGTTGGAACACCCAAAATATATAAATTAAAAGCCATAAAGTGACATTGCTGATTTAAGAACCTGAGGGCCAAAACTGTGCTGTCATAAAAAAACCCCACCACTACTTACTATCTTCAAATGTGAAATTGAGATAGACAGATATATATATTGTCATTTAATGCAGACTCTCCTTGAATCAGCTGTAATAAATGACTGGAGTAACATACAAGGGATTTTAAAAATGTGTGTGAAATAGAAGACTGCGAGAAAGAAAACGAGAACATTATAAAGGCTGAGCAAAAGAAAAATGCCAAAAAAGATGACTGGGGTCATTGGGTCTAAATAGCAGAGGGCACTGGTAGCCTTGTGGGGAGGGCACAGCAATGAGGCTCAGGAGAGCACTGGGTGTATTTTGGGTTTTGTTTCCTTAACTTCAGTGAGGTCATGTCATGTCTCTTTGCCTCAGCTTTCCCACAGAGAAAATAAGGAATAAAGACACTGAAACTCTTACTGAAGTGTTTAGAAATCTGCTGATGGGAGAGCTTGGCCTTATGACTTATGCAATATCTCCAGCTGATCTGGGGATGGATCTTCTGAATTGGCCAAAAAGGCAAGGAAAAGGTTAAAAACTAAATTGGATTTTGGACTAGATTATCTTTCAAGGTCCCTTCCAAGTCAAACCATTCCGTGATTCTATGCCTTACCAACCCACAGAGGAGCAATGTGTCCCACACTGGGGTGGAGCACTGCAGGGCAAGGCAGGACTTACCCCCAGGAGCTGTGCCCTGGCCATTTCTGGGGCCTGAGGCAAGCACTCCTGTGCTGAGCTCTGCACAGTTCTGGCTCCTGTTTCCTCCTGAGGCCCCAGAGCATGAGCTCTCTTTTTGCAGTGTTTAATAGTCACAAGGCAGTTGTTTAAAAGGCTTCCTGGATCACTGAATCCCACAACTGGGAGCACATCCCTCCAGTAACTCCAGAGAGGTTCATGACAGTGCTTGCTTCTCTCAGCCTCTCCTGGTGGGTTTATTGTCACTGCTCTTGTCTTGCCCTGGTGTCTCACAAGAAGTTATATGCACCACAGACTCATTTGGTGGAATCTGCTTTTCCAGTGCAACCACTACCCAGCACTCTACCCAGCCCACTCAGATCATGCAGGGATTTGTAGGGGATGGTTGTTTTTATTTATCAGTAGCCAAACTCCCAACAACTTCAATGGGAGGGTTTGTCTCTTGGCATAGAAGTTTTATTCCTCTCATTAGCCTGCTAGTGCAAAAAGACTCGAATCAAACGTGAATATACGGATACATTCAAAACAGATGCTCTCAAGGCTCTCTTAATCAAAAAAATTCACAGCTCCTTTTAAAAGATTCATCATTGTTTTCAGAGCTGAACAAATAATTCATGAGTAACTTACTCACTAAATTCAGCCTACTTTGGTTCAAAGATTATCAATGTGAAGATCATGATTTCCTCAAATGTATTCATGTTTGAATGTGATGAATATGTTAGCACATAGTTTGCTCTGTGGATCCTGATAATCCAACTGTAAACTGTATTCTTTGCCGTGATTTGTCAAAGTAATCAGATGGCATTTAGTGCTTGATCAGGGAGTGTGAAGGTACTGCCAAACAAGCAAGATCCTTCCCATGTTTGTGTCCATAACACTGTAACACTCAATCTGAGAACTCAGGACCTGGAACAGGGAAAGTAAAAATGGCATCAAAACAGAAAACAAATTGATTTTAAAATAGATGCACTTTACAGAAAATAAGGTGTATGGCTCAGAAGGAAAAGTCACATGCACATTTCAGACACCTTCTCTGCTCTCCGAATTCAGTCTAGGTGGGTATTGAGGCCAGTGTGTGTTTTATCCTCTGTTACTACTGTAACACTACTTATCTCCAAATTAGAAAGCTCAGAAGGGCAAAAGGAGTCTCCAGTCGTGTCTGTGGCTACGCAAATCTTCAGCTTAATTAACAAGCTTTAATACCTTTTCCAGATCTAGTCTTTTATCAGTTTAATCAAACACATTTTAATTCAGGTGGTAGAGCTCTGATCCAGAGACCAAAGAGCAAGGAACTATTTTTATAGCTCTTAAAGAAGGGCTATAGTGATATCAGTGTAAAATGCCTAACAGAGACTATAGTCACAGAACTACCCCTATTATTATACACTTCCAAGTCTTTAAATAGAAAAAAGAACAGATGCCAAAGCAGAGCCATATGTTTTAATTGTAGCTGTATACAAGCATGATTTTATTTTTTCTGACAGAAAATCTATAACTTGAGTGGGAAGTTACTGAGTGGAATCCTCAATGCCATATTTCTGGCTAAAGAAATAAACTCCCTATAGAACATGTCAAAGTCTGAACTGAGAGATTGAGACATTTTGATAACAATTCAATACTTGTCTCAAAACATCCAATTGCTTTGAAGTAATTGGTGGGAGGAGACAAACTATTAATATTGGATTTACTTGGCAGAGTTTGTGTCTTACACTAAAAACAACCACTAGCTCCCTGTGAAGGTGTTGGCAGGTAACATGCATTTAAATCCAGGGTTGGAACCCAGACCACCCTGTTACTGCAATAGCCCAATATGCCTCTCACTCATTAGTTAAAAACCCCCTTCTTTTCTGAATGTAGATGATGGGAAAGAAAATGGTTAAATAGATCACAAATGTCGCTGCAAACTCCAGTCCTGGTGGCAAAAAATAAGTTTTTCTGTCAGTTCTTCCTTCCCTAGACCAGCTTCAGAGGTGTGATGAACACACTGATGTCTACACTCAACTGGCTGGTGCGAAGGGCTGCTGCATTCTGCCTCTCTAAACCCAAAGTCTCTCTCTTTAAATTGGAACACTCCACATGCAATCTGTAGCTGAGACCAGAGGGAAAAGTCTAATACAACTGGTGGATGAAAAGGTTGTATGTGTGTGTAGGTAAGGAGGAACAAGGGACCTTATCTGGAACTTAACTTGAACTCAATTGAAATATTCTAAACCAAAAGACACAATCCAAAGGTGAAAAGGGGGAAGGACTTGCCAAGTATCTGTTACCCAAACACAGCCTTCTGCCTTCAGTTGTCTAGTTCAAAACTCACATTGCACCACAAAGAGCTATTTCCATGCCAGGGCTATTCAGCAGCTCCTGAGCTGCAGGGACTGGTCCAGTTTCCAGTGGGCAGATGTTGAGAATGAAAGCCACTCCAAACAATCATCCCCCGCTCTGGCAGCTCCACCAGAGATGCCATCAGCTGAATGGAGAGGAAGCATCAGCTGGGCTTTGGCCAAGGTCTTCTTCAGGACAGGGTTTGTGCTGCCGTGTGGGCACAGCCAGCAGGAGGGATTTGCCTCTGCTCAGGCCCTGCAGAGCTGGACAGATCCCTCTGCTCGCAGGGCTGGGGATGTGCTGACAGCCTGGTGGCTGCTGCAGGCGGGAGCCTTTGGTACCACCTCCCCTTCCTTTGGAGCTGACCCCGTGCTCATCTCCCCTGGGTTTCATAGCCCCTCTTAGCTCTGGATCCTTGATCTGCAGCCAGGACTCCTCTAGAAGCTGGAGCAATGAAGGAAAGCGCTGGCTGCACGTGAAAAATAACCACAAATTAAGCACAGACAAATTCATTCAGAAAACATTCTCAGAAGATTAAGGGTATGGGTGCACAAATGAGAAGGTAAAGCGGATGCATAAACCGGGAGCAAATACTGCTGCACCAGCTGTGTTTATTTGAAACTGCAAGAAATGAGCAGGCTGTGTATTGAAAAGTCCATCTGACAGATTAACAAATTCAGCATGGATTTGTCCAGAGTTAAATCTGTCACTGGTCCGATGGTGCTAAATTGCTTTTAGGAGTTCGTAGCTGTTTGAAACTGGGACAGCTTGACATGGAAAAGTGAATGTGTTAACCTGAGCAAGGGTTTAGACCAAACTGTTTTTGTGAAGTGTCATTTATACAAAGATTTGATTTTTTTTCCTTTTAAAGGAAAAAAAAAAAAAAAAACAGAATAAGAACAGTACAGAAAGAAAACTTCCCATATGATTCAGTAACACTTCCAATGTAAAGCTGGGTTAAAAACAACCTGCATAAATCAAAACCTTGCTGAAACCTATCAACATCCATATTACTAAAGGCTTGGAGAATGATCCATTTTTTACCAAGGAGAGCTTTTCCTATTGATGTACTAAAAGGCATCTACTGTAGTAGTGTTGTTAGATCTCTGTCAGCTCCATCAACTTCTCAACACTCTGCATGTGATCTGATACTTGGACAACACAACTAATGACAGGCTGCAAGTCAGAATTGTTGCCAAGGATGCAATCCGACAAATTATGAAGCATCCAGGAGGTCAGAGCTCACAGACAGCATCAATTTGTGGTACAATATGGGAGAGAAGAGCAGAGGGGTTTGCAGTTGCAGCAAGCTGAGCTGTTTACTTAAAGAAAGCAAAGGGTGTTTTCTGCTCTTGCTGTTGATCATTCTTAAACTGTTCAAATTAATGTAATGACTAGAGGGTCTCTGACCTGGAAGAACAAGGGAAATTCTCTGTCAACATGAGCGATTACCCAAGCACACAGACAATAACAGAGATATGCACATGCAGTTAAAGCTAGAAATGGGGTTTTATAAGCCTTGTACAACTGACAGCAGCAATCAAAGGTTGCTAAACAGGTGAAACAGCACCGAGGAAGCACAGAGCAGCTGCTGTCTGCCATTGCACACTGCTCAGCAGGACACCTTGTCTGCAGGGGGGGTCAAAACACTGCTGGGAATTCTTTCTTTCTGGGCTAATAGACTTTATCAACAAGATCTGGAAGGGGCAGCTGCAGACATGGCACTGGGCATAGCAGCCTCAATGTTCCACATTAAGAACCAGAAGTAAACTCATGAAGTTTCAGATTTGAGACCTGCACTAACGTGGCTGGCCAGGCAACCCTGGCTGAGGTCACTGTGACATCAGCTCCTGCAAGGAGTACCTGAGATCTTTTCCCTAGAACAAGAAGCACATTTTGGAAGGGGGGAATGCTGAAATTGCTGCTATTTAGATCCAGAACACAGGTAAAAATCAAGCAGATATCCAGCAGGCTATTGCACTGAGAATTTTTCTCTTTCAACTTTTGTGCTTTCTCTGCTTCAACACAGGTTTTAAGTGTTAGTGACAAAGGTATAATATCCGTGGCAGGGTGCCCTTTTCTTGAAGCTGGGAAGATGAAAGTCATGCAGACCTTCACATGCTCCAAGTCTGCAGTCTCACAGCAGCCCATCTCGCTGTGGAGTCAGGCTGTGCCCTCTTCAGCAGAATGTGAGAAGGAGTGCTTCGGGAAGCAAAAGTTGGAGGGAGAGACAGAACCAACCATTTGTTTCACTGTTTTGTCCCTTTTGCAAGCCCAGAACTGAGGACTCTCGGTGGCTGGAGGAAGTGCAGGGGCTGTTGCAAAGCAGAGGCTGGCTGGGGCAGCCCTCCCAGTCAGAGGATGCAGAGGTTTGGCTCTGGTGAGCCCTGTGGTGCTGCAGGGCCCTTTCCTCCCTGCCCTGGTGCAGCACAGAGCAGGCACAGTCCCCCCTGTCCTGGGGGAGCTTTGCTCTCTGACACAACTACACTGGAGCATGGCAAGAGGGGCCCTGCTGCCTTTCACATGGTGACAGAATCACAGGATCATTTAGGCTGGAAAAGACCTTTAAGATCATCGAATCCAGCCATTAACCCAGCACTCCAAGCCCACCCCTAAACCATGTCCCCGACTGTCACATCTACACAGCTTTTAGATACCTCCAGGGATGGGGACTCCACCACCCCCCTGGGCAATGACAGCGACAGCTAGACCAAGACCAGGCACGAGGGAGCTGCTGCCCTCTGGGCCAGTGTGAACTCATCAGTAGCATCAGCAGGACAGGGGACACCACACGGGGATGGACAAGCAGCAAGGGACAAAGACCCCCCAGAGCAGAGTCCTGCTCAGTTTGTTGCTGCTCCCTTTGCTGTGGGCACGTCCAGCACAGCTGGGCTACAGCCCTTCCTCTGACAGCAGCCTTTCCTCCCTGGGCTGCCAGGGCTGGAGAGCCCGAGCACGCAGGATGCCAGCAAGCCTCACAATTATGTTCCCTCTGTGAGAGACACCTGCTGCAATTCCTTTGTCATAGTGTGGCTGTGATGTGAAAAGGAAATTGGGTTTTATTAAAAAATTGAACTTAATGAAAACACACCCTCCCCCTGCTATCAAATGCATTTCTACAAACAGAAAATCTAACTCTGCAGTAGGGTTTTTTTTGCTCTTTCTGGATCTGAATAGTACAGAGGAGACTGTGATATAAATGGAAACATTACAATCATAAAACAGACAAAGCAGTGCTAGGCTGTATCACTAGATCACTATGGTCTCCTTCATGAAAAGGAAAAGCCTGATTGACTATAAAAGAAGATATTAAATAGCTGTAGTTTACCTAGAAAGCCTTTAAAGCACAGATGGCCATTATCTAGGGGATATTGATGTGGAGAGATAACATGGGTCATGCACTGTTAAAAAAAGAACAAGACAAGGACCACATCTGACACTGCTGAGCAAGAAATATCTGCTCTTCAGGGGTGACCAGGCCAAGACACGGTTCTGTTCTCAGGGCTCGTATCGTTTAAAAGCACCTGTACCCTCCGTGCAATGCACCTTTGCTGCTTTGTGCTGGACAAAGTAGCTGGGCATTCTTCTTTTCATCTTAAGAGACGGTCTTTAATTTCTGTTCAGAAATTATTTTTAAGTAGTTTTAGGCGAGTGCTTGTTACGCTTCTGCACAGGTGCCTGTGAAGCCACGAAAGCGCGGCCGAGCCTGCCGTGCCGCGCCCGCCTCGCCGCCACACAAAGCGCCCCGTGATTAGGCTGAGCCTACACGGCATCCGGGAGGGCACACGCCTATGGGAACTAGACAATCTGAAATTAAAAAAACCGAGCTGTAAAGCTCACAAAAGTAGATGTCTTTCATCAGTATGACATTTTTCCTTTTCTTTTCTCTTCTCTTTCCTATTTTTCCTTCTCTTTCCTTCGTGCATTCTTTTTAACAATTCTGCCACTGGTTCAGTTTTAGAAAGGGGTTCCAGGCCGGACCAGTGCCAAGGAGGAAGCAAGCCCATGGAAAAGCAGAGTATGTGGCTGGCAGTACTTCTTGGTCTGAACTCAACTTTGAGAGATTTTTTGATAAATCTGTTGAAACAGTCTTTAGGAATCAATTTAATTTTCATCAAAGGTATCCTCTCTCTTTGCCAGAGAAAGATGCTTTAAAGCAGGACCAGCTTCAACTGCACAGCTGTCAATTCTCACATGAATCACAGGAAAATGCGTTACTTGAATCCCTGTTTCACAGATTTCTGCCATTTCTTGTGGAGTTGTAGGTGGTGTGAGTATTGAATGTCCCCATTCATCTTGGGAAGGGAAAACACAGGGTTTCCCTTCTCCCTTCCCAGCTCTGTGTGAAACAAGCCAATGTCTCTTTTTCACCAATACTTTCAGGAAGTCACAAACCTGATGTGCTAATGACCTGTAGCACAACAATAATCTTTCAGTATTTTGAGAGGGTTAAATTCTGTCCCCCCCGTCCCTTTTCACCCAAGCTTTGT
Organism: Scytalopus superciliaris; assembly: GCA_013400415.1. Taxonomy (NCBI): domain Eukaryota; kingdom Metazoa; phylum Chordata; class Aves; order Passeriformes; family Rhinocryptidae; genus Scytalopus; species Scytalopus superciliaris. The sequence continues at coordinate 466,312 of VXBX01006417.1, read as the reverse complement.
CTTAAAGGGAGAAAAGAGTTGGTAATACTTTGCCTTCCCCTTTCATGTTAGAATCCTCATGAGAAGCCTAAATGCTGCAGCAAACTATTTCAATCAAAAAGAGAGTATCCAGCTCTGATTTTATCCTATCATTTTATCATATTTGAAATCTTTGGTTCATGGGAAACTGTTTTCTTTCCGGTGTAAATTCCAGCCATTCTGCCCGCAGAGAAAAGAATGGAAGCACAAGCCCAGGGCACCCTACAGATACAAATATCAGGAAGCAAATGAAAATAATCTGCAACATATAGAAATTGTGAAGTTTCAAAGAACAATAACAACTTAGTTAATGCTGCTCCAGAAATAGTAATTTTTTAATTGCATTCACTACCCCTAGGAATGCCCAGCTAGGACTTTAACCCCCGTGTTAGTTCCAAGAAGCCTTTTAGAAAATGCCATTTCCTTCCTATGCCACATAACCAGTTCCCATCAGTATATTTGCTGCCATTAATGTCTATTAAATGCATCCCTTGGTGGCAGAACAGTTAGGGGGGGAAAATCCACAGTATCTAGTCAGATCTGTGTATCCCTCCAGTTTCTCTCTCTTCACTGTCTGCAGCCTGTCTGAGAAGGGATTTGTGCTTGGGAATGTGCTCCAAGGGCTCTGGGGCAGGAAAATGTCATCACAGGTGGTTGGGGTGCCCTACCACGGCCAGGCCAGGGCCACTGAGGTACCCAGCTAAACAGCTGGCTTGTGCTCCTCACAAGCACCATTTGATGGTAAAGGCCCCACATTAATCACCAGCAATAGAACTGCATAACCCAAATTAACCCTAAAAATAACCTCCACTACGGAGAGGCGAAATACTCGGCTCCTGCGTGTTTCCATTTCACGAGAGCCTTGTTACACCAATTACTCTGGTTGGCTTGGCAAAAGTTACATGTGCTGAGTGCCAAATTCTGCACACAGATGTATGTGCCTGGCTACTGCTGAAATAAAAATCAGAGGCTTTGACTTCCACTTTTCTTTCTCTCCCTCTGGTCTGGAAGGCAGCGTGTCAATCACGGCGAGCTGAATGTGATGCACACCCACAGGCAGCCCAAGTGGCTTCGCGCACACAAAGGGACGCCGGGCCATTTGCATTCCCAAGTGCTTTCACGGGCTGTGCATTTCGGAGCTGTGTTTACAGCTGGGGCTGCGAGACGATGGCAGGACTGGCACCCAGAGCACTGAATGCAGCCCTGGCAGCTGAAGGAACGCTCGCAGCAGCCCGAGCCTCTCCTGAAAGTGGGTGGGATCCCTTTTCTTGGCAAGTCTGCCACACCACAGGGACCGTGCATGGTGCTGTTCCCCTTTCTACCCCTTCTCCGTGCTCTTTCCCCTCTCCCCATTTCACCTCCTTTAACATGTTCAAGGCTCTGGGCAAAATGGCACAGGAAAGGAATAAGATGCAAACAGGAACCCACCCAAGTGAGCCTTCTTTTTGCTTGGGTTTTGTTTTTCCCCACATTTGGAGGCACTTGAAGAGTTCAGCATTCAGCTGTGGGCTGTATCCAAACCTCCACCTTCAGGTGTGTTTTCTGCCCTGATGCCACAGTTTGGCCACTATGAAAGTGATTTTAAAGCACACTCAGATGCTCTTTCTTTGAGGATCAGAGCTAAGAAGTGCCAGTGCCAACGGAGGTGCCCCTGAAAGCAGTGACAGTGCTGTGGTGGTTCTGAGCTCACACCCACACGTGGGGAGCACTCAGAGCAGGGGTGTTGCTAAAGCACAGCGATGGTTCAAGTGCAAGGCCATCACACTTGGAACAGCAGCAGCAGCTGCTGCTTAATTGTTGAGTTAACTTTTAGGAATTTAGTCTGTAGCCACAAAACTACCCCACCATATTTGAATATTCCACTATATTTTGATAGCTGGAGAGGACTATCACCTTGGAGTCTCACCCCACATTCCATGTTTTTTATGCCACCCCCGTTGACTCGACCCGGAGCTCTGGAAAGCCGGACCATCACAAGTCTGCACAAACAGTGAGGAGCTCCCACTCCAACACTCGGCCCCTCCTCACAGAGCTGGGATCCTGTCTGTGGCAGCCTGTGTGGCTCAGGGGAGCACAGGCTTTGTAGGCCAAGTTAGCAGGTTAAGTACAAATTTGAGAGAGTCTGAGACATGTTAGGATGTAAAATTCCGCTCAAACTGTAACTGGGATGATCCCAGTCCAGCCCTTCCCCATCATTATTTGGCAGCAAAGGGTGAGCAGGAGACACAGAAAATAGGTGTGCTGTTCACCTTGCTTAATTTTACCATTTTACATGAATAAAAAAAAAAAAAAGATGAATATTTTATAACCTTCGCTTTCATCATAAATAATTTTGTGACAGTTCAGCATTCCTGTAGATTATTTACAGCTTTTTGGTTGATGTGTGCTCCAAAAGCATTTTAAGAAATGATTTTTTTTTTGGGATATTGCCACAGTAGCATGAGTACACCTTTCAGATTTCCTATATTCGTTTCAAGGACACTGCAGGCTGAGGGGCCACAAAGTCTCCCTTTGCATGGAGCTATTCTTTAATAAAGCACCAGCACTCTTGCTCCAAAAATGCCAAATATAGTTGAGAGAACTCCTTGATAACATGTTTTTGCTAAAAACTATTTATATTCATAGATTCCTGACAGTTCACTTCATTTTGATACAGTTTCTGCATTTAGCCTTCCAATTCTAATTTTTTTAAACCTTGTTTTTGGTTTAAGATTCGGAAAAGAAACAAAAGCTCTAATCGGGAAAAAAGATATATAACTACGTAAATGACTTATTTTGTGTGCACAATTACATGTAAATAGCCATGACTCCTTTTTTAAAGCAAGACAAAACATAAAATAGTCTGCTTAACTGTAAATTTAAACCTATTTCACTTTCAGGCTTCACTGCCTCCAGTGTGAATCAGCCTATTATCTTTAAGTATGAAATTAGAAAAAAAGATTTGCTGTTTGTGTACACCCAAAGATTAACATTTCCCTCAGATTAACAGTGTGTTCCTTGAAGATGGAAAGCACATAACACCACGAAACACAGTTTAATTCTGCTTCTCAGGAGCATTTTTGTTTTCACAGCAAATGCAGCTTGAGATTAAGAACATGCTTTAAAACCAACTAGTGAAAAAGTGATATAAACCAAAGCAATCAAGCTTTGTGGTGAAAGCAAAACAAATTATTACATGGCCCAAAAGTTAAAGACATAAAATTTGCAGTTTACAGTACATTTGCTTGCATCTTTTTGTGGTATGCAAAATAATGCATAAAAATTCAGGATTAAGCATATTTAAATGTCACTTGAATCAGAATTAGAATACTTGTTAGAATGTAATAAATAAGGCATCTGTTTGGAGCAGTCTGGGCTCTGTAATTGCCTGGTCAATATTTTTAAGTGTGCTGAGGAATATGTAGCCAGAGGGAAAGCAGAATACATCATTGTTCCTTCCTTCGTGTTGCCGAGCCTTCAGTCTTCCCAGGAACACTGAAAATATGAAAATACTAACAACATGTGATTCCTCTGCTAAGTTTGCTTTGGGCTAATTCTCATCACTGGAAGACACAAGGACAGAGTAGGCTGCTGCATTTGCTTCCCAGAGATTTACATACAAGACAAAAGTAAAATACACTCTTCACTTATTTCCTCCAATCTGCCTGATTTGCCCTTCTTGTCGAGCTCCCTGCTTCGTTCCGGCCCCCAGCGGGCCCTGCAGTGACACTGACACACAGACACCAGCCCGGGGCCACCCACAAACACCCACTGCTGCAGAGAAACACCGACCCAAATGCATCAGGAGTGACTGACCCCACAAGCAAAGGGGCAGCTTTGGTGGGAGGCTGGAGAGCTCCTGTGCTGCTGGAGGTGCAAAGGCTGCCAGCCCAGCCTCTGAGCAGTGCTGGGGACACCCACTGCACAAGGTCACCATCATTTAGCACTCGTGCTGAGCTCCCTGTGGCTCCCACACCCCCTGGCACAGCACAGAGGTGCTGCCAGGGTCAGGACCTGGCTGATGGTGCTGCCTGCAATCTGCAGGTCTGGAAGAGTTGGGACACCCTGCCCACGAGGGGTTGGTTGGTCACACCAGGACTGAGCACAGCTGGGCAGCAGGTCAGGAGAGGCAGGAAGGGCCATGAAGGTGCTTCATGCTCGTTCTGACTGGTCATCATCATCACAGAGCAGTGCCAGGACAGAGACTGTGGGGATTGGAGGGTGTCCTTGGAAGGCTCGTCTGGGATGAAGGCATTCACCCTGTGCATTGTGTGCTGGATGAGAGACTGGGACACAGAGAGAAGCTTGGGGGTGTGGGGGGTGTAAGGTTTGGAAGTCTCACAGATGCATTCCCTGAACTTTTTGTAGTCAACTCCTTTACTTATATGACCTGGATCTTGATAGAGAGTCCTTCGGACTGGGAGGCAGAATTGGAAACCAGAGGAAACACAGGTTGTTTGTGGTTCTAAGTACAGTTCATAAAGCTTGTACAGTTTGATCAGTGTCTGCAATGCTGGATAAACCCCTAGTTCCTACTTAACATGTAGAATTCAAGGTCTATGCATAATTTTTGCATATCAAGCATCCCGTGGTGCTTAAAGTTGCATATATGTGCAGCAAAAATAGTGGCTATCTGCCAAAGACTTTCTAAACTGCATGAACAGGTTCACACAGAGAACAACAGCCTGCCCAACACCATCCAGAAACCCCAGGAAAGGGGTTTAGCTCCAGAGGCTGGCTGTGTTGCCACAAACATTCAGCTGTTGTTTCTGTGTTCTTTCTCTCTTCCTCTTTGTTATTGAAATTGCAAAACAAACTTCCACCCACTTCAGGCAGTGGAACTCTGTCTGGAGATTTTTAGCAAGGTGTCTGGGAAAGGTGTACAAGTTTAACAGGGTATGTTACACTTAGATGGAAAATCTAAGGGAGTTGTTCTTTAAAGGATACAATTTTGTAATTCTTCAGAGCCATTCTCAGATACCACAAACAGCCACCTATTGGTACCTCAACAGAGAACAAATTCTAAGCCTGCAGCCACAACAACTCCACTTTCCCCGAGGAATTAACTCATTTAGTTGTGTTATTTAGTGGCAAAAAAACTAGAAACCAATCACAGCAAATAACTAGAGAAAGGCTACTTGACCTTTAACATCAATAAACTCGAAAGTCATGAGAGGGAATAAACAAGGAGCTCTATGAGGGTTTATTTGTTGTTCTTCTTCAGAAGATAACTATTTTGACTCATTTTCCAGGTTTTACAGTATCCTTTTTCTGCTATACCATTCTTGGCAGATTAATTAGCTTAAGTATTTAGAGAATTAGTTGGCACCAAAATAGGATTGATGGTGTAGTTAAACAAGATGAAAGATGAGCAATAGGTGATGCAGGAGTTCACTGGGAGATGTTCCCCAGACTGCCCCAAGGACCAAATGTCTGTGAGCAGGGGTGGGAACAACAGTCTCTTGGAAAGCAGAGCCAGTGTGGAAAGGAGAAGACCTGCAAGCAAGAGAGTTATCTGCTTAAGAATATTGAATCAGTGGAAGGAATGAGTGGGGAATGAGGAAATGAGGTAGATAGGAGGAGATTACAGACAGATGCATCACATATGGGTTTAAACTCTGCTGAAGAAGACAACCTGCACCCTGGATTTCCAGGCAAATGACCAGCTCCTTCTTTCATTGCCTCCCAGCCAGCCAAAGCAGCTGGAGAGCATGTGCCTGAGCAGCACTTGTGGGCAACCACTGCAAAGCAAGGCAGTTTACACATGCACACTCCTCCAGAGAGGGGAAACAGAGCCAGGAAACACACACTGCTCCAGAAAGAGAAAGAAAACAAACACACATGCCACGTCTCAGGGATGGAGGGAGTACCTCACAGCAGCACAAACTGAGTGCTCTGGAAGGTGGATGTTGGGCTTCCAGAATACATTATGGTGAATAGGAAATAGGCAGAGAACAGGAAAGGGAGCCACTGGTAAAGAGCTGCTTTATGCACCCTCTCAGAGTTTAGTGAAGTTCTAAAAAAAGGCATTAGAGCTCAGTTATGACCCAATATGCTGGCCTGTTCCATCAGCTTCAGCCTCCTCAGCAGGCAGACAGCATCCAAGGGGAAAGTGAACCTTTCTGCACCACAGCAAAGACAGGATTAAATCGGTTCTAAAGACTGTGCAATTAAATAAGAATGTTGCAGATTAGCACAGCAGACAGAACTGTGTCCAACACTGAGGAAGACTGTGCTTATTTCTGGATAGGGCAGCACTGCTGAATCCTGTAACAATTAAAACCCAAGGAGAACCCAGGAAAATGAAATTTGTGCCAATACTTCTCCAGATGCCAACTTCCTTTTAGTAACACTGAACTCTTCCTGGAATGATGACTTTCCACTTCCTAGAAAAAGCAGGATTTGGGAATCTTACAACTCAGAAGTTAGTTAAGATTTTCATTTGGAATTGAATGCTGGACCTGTTTCATGCCTGGGGTGCAGAGGGCAGGCCCCAGGAGCAGGAGGGATAAGGCTCCTGTTCCTGGTGTGTAGGTAACACAGGTAAAGCACTTTACTGTGAGACTATCCCACTGCCTATGTAATGCTCCAGTGGGGAAAAAGGGCCAAAGGTGAAGGGAATATAATCCTCCCAGGGAAGAGAACTGATTAATCCCTAAATGAGAAACATATTACAAATAGACTGAGAAAGCTCCCTTACAGAACTGGAGGTTGGAAATAATTCTTTGGAAACACTGCAGCCTCACCAACAGCACTTTTTCTTGACATTTCTGGAATTTATTTGGAAGTGGAACTTCAGGCTGAACCACAGGTGGACTTGGCAAGCCACTGTGAGACTCACTGATATTGCCACACACTGTCTTTACAGGGTTATTGCTAAGCAGAGCTGAAACCTTGATAACTGTTGATATCTGTTGTGTCTTTTCAGACGAGTCCTTTGTGAACTGAAATTTACCTTCCCCTTTGCTTCCCTCATTCATGGCAGCAGTGGATTCATTGCAGCAATATCCACGTTCCCAGGGAGTGAGACACTTCCTAATGCAGAGCAGTCAGCACCAGGTCTTTTTTGGAGCTGCAACCCCTGTGTGTGAGATGGATGGGACCTCTCTGCAGTAAGCAAATGAGTGTCAAAAGCAGACGTGTCACTAACCAGTTACTATGACTTACAAGATGAAAATAAATGTTTAAATGCTGTGAAGTGACAAAATGTCAAAAAGGGAGGCAGAATGAATGGCCTAAAATGGAGGGTCGTGTGAGTGCTCCAGTCCCAGAAAGTTCAGTCATGCTGTCCTGACAACACAAAATCCCTGCTAGTTTCTCCCATTGATCATCTGCTTTTTGTACTTGCCAACAGAAATGTATATTTAGTAACTCTCTGAAAGATTTACATCTATTACATTGACACAGAATACAAATGAGGCGTTTTAAGTGGCATTTTATGGTTATGTTGTAAAACAAATTGCCACATCTGTTTGAATTCCTGTTTTACCATACCCATCCTTCAATCTTCTTCAACCTGTCTTGACTCTGAGGCCCTTCTTCTCCCTGAGCCTCTTTCACACCATCCAGAAGCTCATGCCTATTTTTCAGCTTTCCTCAGTGCAATGGCCACAACAGCTTTGCCACTTGCCACACATTCCATTAGGTTGAGGTATTGTTCCTGCAACTTAACAGAGAACAGTGCAGTCACAGTTTTCTCAGATAATGCCACATTAATCAATCATTTTTAAATACCAACAGGCATAAAGTATAAAGTACTCAAAGGCAGTGTATATAAAGTGCTTTCTTAGAAGGTATAATTCATCACACACCTTTGCCATGGTATCAGTAATACTAATTTTGCCCTTGCATTTCAGTAGTGGATCGCTTCATGTGCCTTGCTCTGTGCACACTGTTCAGGTGTGCTGGCTGCTAAAATTCTGCATCCTTCCCTGTTCAAAACAGGAAAAGTAGCCAAGTGAGAACCTGTAAAAGCACCTGCCTGTATTTCTTCTGCATTAAGCACCAGGAATCATCAAACTTTGCATTTAATTCCTTCATTTAATACCTTCCATGCAAATATAATGGAGCAGGACACAGTAGGCAATTATTCCAATGCATGAGAGTGGCACCCTCAGTCCTGTTCCCTGAGTGCTGAAAGCAGATTTTCTCTAGACATTTGGTGGTCTCCGTGCTTGCTGCAGGACAGAGATGTGCTATGTGCAAATTGACATTTAGTTTGCCAATACTGATCATAAAAGAACTTTCAGCTTTTGAAAGCTGGGCCTATTGATACCTTCTTGTAACATAACACTCTGTGCAGGCACATGTAAGTTGAAGAGAAACCCAATAATGCTGCTGAGATCACACACTGCTTAGAAATGGCACTAAAAGACCTGGCAAAGCTTCTGAAACAAAACATCTGACAGAAATAACAGTACACTGAGCAGGCACTGCCCAACAAATTCCTCGGCAATTTCCACTTTCTCTCCTCTAACTTCTCCTTCCTTCCCACCCCTGCCCTTCTCTTCTCCCATCTTTCCAAGCTCAGTTCTCCAGTCAGACCTGCAGTGCAGCTGGGTGGAAAGCAGGCAGTGTGAGCACCAGGAGAGCAGAGAAGAGCAGCTCAGGAGCAGTGTTTTCTGCCTTCCTGGGGATTTGTGCTCCCCCCTGGGCACTGCTGCTGCCAGCTGCCCCCTCCTGTGACTAATGCTCCGAGCGTTAATGTGGCGGCACAACAGCCACCAACCAAGCACCACAAAGGATGCCCTCACAGGCTCTATGCAGGGCATCAGTAGGTGCCACCAGCACACTCAGCACCAACTGCTTCATAACCTGGCCAGAGAACCAATAAGAAAGGTCTCATATTTTGATTTTTAGTGGATATACACCACCAGTTCCATCTGACTCCTTCGCCTACAACTTTGCACTCAGGAACAAACCCTTCCCCCAGTCTGTGAACACAGCAGAGATCTCAAGCTGTCTGAACACTATGCCCACCTCACTATGTCCCAAAGAAGAGATTATAATAACTACTAATGAGTATTAATAATTGTAAAGATCATCTACTTCAGTGACAGAGATGCCATTTTCCTCATCCAAACTGCAGGCTTGAACTCCTTCCTTCTCTCCCCACAGCCTCAGGGAACATGAGCTTTCCATCAGGTCGTGTGGGCACCTCCCTGCCCTCACAGGGACTTCCCAGTGGCCGTGGCCAACAGAAGCAGTCATGTATTACAAACTAAAGTACATTAAAAGCACCCACCAGCCATTTGAAACACACAGACATGACTGTGATACATATCCAGCCCCTCGAAAGTGTTAGTTTTTGATTTCAGCCAGCTAAGGAGCTGTTTTAACCAAGAAAACCCATTCTCCAGCAACATAGGTCCCATTTTTGAGCAAGCCACTTGCCACCACAGCTGAAGTCGTGTCATGCAGAAGGGAACCCCGAGGTGCTCAGAGATCCACACACTCAGGTGCCTTCCCTCACCTCCTGCAAACACCTTTCAGCCCTTTCAGTGCAGTCTGCCGGTGTCATTTATGTGAACATGAAGGACATCTAGTGGAGTCTTGCTTGCTCCCAGCAGAACGCGCAGTTTTAGCCTCTCATCCCCCATTTCTTCTCCTGGCTCCTGAAACCCAGGACGTGCCTGTGCTCTCTGTGGCCAGGGAGGTGCAGGCCTGCAGGGATGCTGCTGTGAGCAGGGCTGTGCTGCTGTCCCTCTGCAGAGCAGGCTGTGTCCTGCAGCAATGCCACCCTCCTCAAACGCTGAGTGTCCCGGCACCAAGAAGGCTGGGATAGTCAATCCCACAACCTGCTGGCTTGCCAGGCTGCACTGGGGCACTGGTGAGGATGTTGTGCCTTTAACCTGCTCTGAACCACCAGGGGTTACAGCCATGCAGACTTATACTCTCTGGTCTCGTCTGCACTGGAACACTGGACAAAACCCTTTGAATTTTATCCCTTAGCACTGAGAATATGGAGGGCCTAAACTTTCCACAAAAAACAACAAGGCTCTTGTAGCTAGAGACTCTAACTCTCATATATGGCTAAGCACAATTAAGTCTGCTGTGGAAAAAAACCCAAAGGCTTATTCAGATTGCCTTGTAAAAGCTTAAACATAAATATTTAATTCAGAATATTTTCTAAATTCACTTTCAAAACCCATCACTCACAGTATTTCAAAGGCTGAGGCACAGAGGTGTTTTATCTCTAAAAAAACAAGTAAACAAATGCAAGTTTCCCCCTGTTCATTTAGCTGAATATGTCAAAGCAAGAAGTTGCTAAAAAATTAGAAAATATGTAAATAACAACCATTGCAATAGGTGGGTATTTCTCATGGTAAAGATGCAAACTGAAAGGGAGGAAGGGAATTCTCGGTGTTGTCTCTATCAGAGTTAAAGCAAATCAGCGTGTTTTGTGCTGGAGTTGATGTCCCCTTCCCACAGGGCATCTCTCTGGCTGGCTGGCTCTTATAGCAGGTGCCCTTCAGGCCTTGCTGGGACACACTTGCCCTGCAGGAATGGTGTTTTCCAAAGGCTGCCTCATCCAGCCCCATCTTTCCCAGCCCTAAACAGCAGCCAGGTCCATACAAGAGAAGCACGAGCAAATTGTGAGCACTTTGTTCTCTTAATTGAGGCCAACCCTATAGCCAAGACAGCTGAGCCCAATAAAGCCAGTCACAAAAGCATAAAGGAATTCCTTGTTTCAGGACTCAGGGATGGGGTTGAGTGCAATGGGTATTATGGTCCATTTTCCTCAGTCTGACCCTAATCCCTCTGTACATCCATAGAACAGCCTTGATGGCCAAACTGTGCTGGTCCTGGCCCTGCTGCAGTGCCAAGCCTGGCACCCAAGTGCCCTACAGGAGGCACTTACACCAGGCTGGGAACAGGCACAGCCTCCATCCCCAGCTACAAACATTTTTAGCTGCCCTAACAAACTCAACAACTTGTCAAGATGCCCCAGGGTGTGTTTGTAGAAGAAAACAAAATAGAACTTATGGACAGAGCCACACAATGAGGATCCCAAGACAACAATGCAAGAAGCATCTTGTTTTGAGGCTGGGATGCATGTCTGTATGTGTGCATGTCTGTCTGTATGTCTGTATGTCTATATAGATAGATGGATGCATGTCTGTATGTATGCATGTCTGTCTGTCTGTCTGTCTGTGTGTTTATATAGATGGAGACCTGTCTGTATGTATGTATGCATGTCTATATGTATGGATGGATACCTGTCTGTCTGTCTGTCTGTCTGTATGTCTGTCTGTATGTCTGTCTCCTGGCCAAGGCAGCCTGTAACCTCGAGGCCGATATTCCATGTACTCCACTACCCTTTCTGGAGGGTATTTCATTCACCTTGTGAATGAAAGAAGCATATTCATGATGACTAGGAAAGACAGAAAGGGGATATCCAGAATTTACTAAATCAGTGATTTAAACACTACCAGCAATGTACTAAATTTTTAACAGTTTTAAAACAGAGTGCTAATTTTTTAATAGTATAATTTTTTTTTGAGAGAGATCAGATTCAAGATTTGCTATGTTCAGATTTTCTCTCTGCCTCACTTGAGAGCAGGATTCAGTCCAAACAATTCCTCAGCAGAGTTGACCAATACAATGTTGGCTGTCCATCAGCTCCTCGTGCTGTCCTACTTTCCTCCCTTTCAAATTTGAGGGAAATCCACCTTTGAGTTTCTTAGTAAATGAAAAGCTCATTTATCTCACCTGAGTGCCAACACAAGTATTGCAAATTATTCTAAGGTGGGGTTACAAACCTTTTGTGAATTAATCATTCCACTGCACTGGTAGAAACCTTAAAATCAGGCTCTCTAACACACTGCAGGAGCTGGATGAGAGGCTGAGGTGGCCTCACACTGCTGGAAGCTGAACAGGCTGTGCCAGCCTCAGAGCTGAGAGCTCCACAGTGGCACCACTGGATGCTGGGAATGCACACCAGGAGGTGAGTGTGGGAACACAGATGTGGTGAATTGTGCTCCAGGGACTCTGATCCAGAGTGACCATCAAATCCTAAATGAGTAGAGGAGGCAAAGTGCAGAAACACCGTAACCACTCCTGTTCTCACACATGTAGGAACTCCTTTTGCTTGCTGAAGGTGCCCATTTCTTGGTGCTGTGACTCCTCTAGACTGTACAGTATTGCCACTTCTCTGCTAGAGAAGTCACTAATAGCAGTAATAAAAGTCATGAAGAATACATTTAACAGCAAGGTACCATATCTTGTGGAAATTATTGCTTTGTATTAATATTTATTGTTTACCAACTGTATAATAGGAAGGCTAAATGGTCTACTTGAGTCGTTTTGTGAGGATGCATTTACACTTAGAATGTTTAATAAAACATTTGCCAATAGCTGCCTGAATAATATATACGTGTTTTTTAAATTAGCCCATGGGCTAGCCTATAGAGGAAAGTATCCTGTGCTTAAGTCTCTGCTGTCATGCCAATATCTCTCACACAGACACACTCACTTCAGCTTAGCTAATGCAGAGCTCAGTGCGTAGGGTGCTCCACAGGAGGAGTTACATTACAAAAGTGAGTGCTTTAAAATTCTCACCTTGTCTTATGTTGGTGCAGCTTTCCCAGGGCCCAGACCTGTAATTCTGCATCACAGCAATTTTACAGACACGCTTGTAACACACACACTGCTCCTAATCTAGACAGAACAACCTGCACTATTGTCACAGGGCAGCCACGCTCTGGCCAGGAAAATTTAGGTTACTACATGCAAAAAAAAGAGTCCTATTGTTTCTCCAAACCCAAGGCTCACATCTGTGCCGACTGGCAGTTAGGCAGAGCCATCTGTCATTTGGGGGTATCCTAATGGGATTTGGCATCAGAAGATGAGGTTCTGTAACCAGGTAAAGATCAAGGGACAAGAATGCCTCGAGGCTTCAATTACCCACAACTTCACATTGTGGTGCCTTCAGAATTCTGTTCTGAAAACCATGTTAAGTGCAACTCATTGATGTTTATGGTTCACATTTGCTGTTCCTGGAAGCAGAATGGCTTGTAAAATTAGCAGCTGCAGAAAAGGGGAAAAGCCCCCACCCTGAAATAGTGCAATTTTTATTTTATTCCTTGATCATTCTGACTTTGGCACAAGTCCAGTTAAACAGTGCTACCTTCAAAATGCCCTTTATTTCCAGGTGACTATTCTGTATTTACAGGCTCTATAGGGTTTATTTATGCCCTGTGTACAGTCTGTAGCCAGACCTTTAGAGCCCCCTGTTTCTGAAACTTTTTATCTTTTACAATTCTGAATGCCCTCTATTTTGGTAGATATTTGAGCTCAGAGTTAGATATTTTGTGAAATGAAACAAACCAAAAAAAATCACCACTGAGAATGTACAGTTAAAAAAAAAAAAAAAGGTGGCTAATTTCCCACCCATTATTCACCAATAATCCAAAATGGATTATTCCAATTAGAGATGTGATTCTGTGGCCAAAGCACTGCGCTGACGCAGAGAGCTGTTTGTACAAATTGGAGCTACAAAATATTTTCCCTGCCCAGAGAAAAGCAGAAAAGTTCCCAGTAATATTAGTAATGTATAATATGATTTGGAGACAGGACAACTTGTATAAACTTGTGTAGGTGTTATGAAAAAAGCTCTTTTATGAAAGAATCCACATTTTTGAGTCTACAGAAATAGAGATGCTATTAAAGCCAAGGGAGTTTTAAAGAAAACACAATCCCCAACCCCCTGCAATGAGATGCCAAACCAAATATTGTTACTGACAGGAGATATCAAGTCTTGAGGCCTGAAATATCTCTAATATCTTCTATTTTAGAATAATCTGTGGATCTGTTTCCATACAGCTTTGCAACTGCCAGTACAATGAAGACAACACTTGTAACGATGCCTCAAATGTTTTAGTTGAGAAGTGCTGAAGTTCCCCCAGCAGATGTAAACCCTCTGCCCCACGAGATTGCCACGTGCTGTGAGGGCACAGCATTGGGTGTAATTCACGACTGAGAAACAAGGCCAAGGCACTGGTTATGTTCCTAATTTCTTCTGAAACGTTTCTGTAACAATTGCAGTGTGGATAAATGGGGATTTACCCACTGTTCCACTCAGAGCTTTGGTGAAAGGCAGCTTTAAGAGGACAACAGTTAACAAGCTCTCAGCATAACCTTTCCACACGTGGTTTTTCTCCTGGCCACATACTTTGTTCCCTGTTAAAACAGCTCTGCTGGGGCTCCCTGCCCTCTCCCTGGGTGCCAGGCTGGCTCTGCCCTTCAGCCAGCCAGGTCTGCTGCTGTCTGACCTTCCCTTCTGCACAGCTGTCAGGGATTGCTCTCAGCCTCCTGCTCACAGCTCCAGCCCCCACATCCCTTCTGACCTTGGGGAACTCAACTGGTTCCTGAACAGCTGGTCCAGCATTCCCTCTGCAGAATGGGATCCCCTGCTAAAATAGCTGCCAGGCCGTTGTGCCTGTGAAAGGAGCTGGGCTGGGATGTTCTGAGGAACCCAAGTCAGAAGCCTAATGCCAACAGACTGGGGCTCTGGGGCTTGGGAGGGCTCCTCTGCCCAGCTAAGCACCACAGGACATAAGAGTGCCCTGGAAACTGGATCAGACAGCAGGATGCTCAAGAGTATTGTTACAGAGTGACACTATCACAAGAACTGGGGTGCAATTTCCATATGATGGTAAAATATCTCAGCCTTTTTGGTATGCAACTGGAATTTCCTCTGCATTTTTCACTAATAAATGATTTTTAGAAGGCATTTTCTTACCAAATTTTCAAGTAGCCAATGGTCACGAGTAGGAAAAAAAGGTAATGAATTGGAAGAAGTCCAGGGAGTCAAGACTTTGGGTTTTAACCCCTCCAGTCAATTCCATAGAGCTATGCTCAAAAAGAAAGAAAACCAAGTATAATTGTGAGAGGAGCTCCTCTCTGTCACAGAGAACTGCAGCAAATGCACCTCACCAGCTGCAAGGTGAATGTTCATATACAGAAACAATGCTTAGCTCTGCTAGAGAGGGGTGTGTGGGGCAGCCTGGGCTGGTTTGTGCATCCCCCTGCCCTCCAGAGCAGGGCAGCAGCAGGGCCAGCCCCCACTGCAGGGCACAAAGGGACACAGGAGGGGATGCTGTGAGTGCCTCCAGCTTATCTGCAGCACCCAAAGCCCGCAGCCACCACCAGAGAGAAAAGCAGGTTGTCAGCAAATACTATTTTCTGCCTTTGAACCTGGAAGAGAATGCAGTGGACTTGTGAATGTTGCAAAGAAAGAGGAGTATACATGTCCAGTGAAGCTTTCCTTCAGGATTTAAATATTCCTTTTTCCAAACTTAAGAAAGCTGCATTGTTCGTGAAATTTAATGCTCTCACTTGGTTCATTTTCAGAAGGTAAATCCTAAAAAGCTCAGTGTGGCATTTTTAAACAACTGCCACCACAAATCTCCAGAATTTTGTGTTTCTAACCTTGCTTTTAAGTGCTTGCATGACTAATGAAGTGTGACATTGCTGAGATTTGCTAGCATTCTTTTCTGTAACATAAGTTCTAGCTGACAAAAATATGGCTAAATTTAGATACCTGCAGCAAACAAGAACCTTCAAAACAAAAGCAGGCTTAAGGATTAAAATTGGCTCTGACATGTTTGTGCTCCAACAAGGCAAGTTCACATCACCCCTTGTCTGCTGCCCCATGCACAGTCTCGGGCTGGCTCCGAGGAGCGCTTTGCTCAACACCGGCTGCAAAAGCATCGCCTGGTTTGAAATGCTGCTGTTCCAGCAGGTTGTGCCAGTGTGGCAGGTGGAGCCTGCTGGGTCTTTCAACTACTCAGCTTTATTTATTTATTTATTTATTTCAAATAAGTCATTAAGTAGGGGCAAACAGACAGGAAAAGGCCTCCTCTGTAGATAACAAACTGGTGTTAAGAAACGTTGCTTGAGCAGCAGAGGAGTCTCATACCAAGATCTCAAAACTCTAAATGCATTCAGATACTACACTGCACTTCCCCAGTTTTCTGTTGTCTGTGTGTTCCTTAACCGGGGCAAATCCAGCCAAATCCTTGTTTGTTTACGCTTGTACATTTCCTCACATGCCCCTGAAAAAGTCTCAGTTCAGTTTTGGTCGGTAACAGTCAAACCGAGGTCAATTGATGCCTTATCAGAGGTAGAAGGTTCTGCAGTGGGAGGTGCGCTTAGAAAAGAGAAATAAGAAATCCTGTAGCTGAATTTCAAATGTCCAATTGCCTCCTTTTATCTTCTGTTTTCTTTTTTTGCATTGTGCCAGACAGCTACCCTAGAAGCCAAACTAGAATGATATATAAACACCACTGCTTTCTAATGCTTCTGCTGGTAGAATTAACCATGTTATTCAAATGTCAATTTACTGCAAAGACAAATTCTTTTAAATCAAAGTACCATTTCAAATTGAATTTTCAAGCCATTAACTTTACTAGGCTAGTCCTGCTGGCATATTGAATGTCTGCTAGGTATTCTCATAACAAGGTCACTTTTTCTAGTTCAAACTTTGCATTAAAGCACCCTGAGAAAAACAGTCAGCTCATGCAACAGCAGAAAGTAAAGGAAGCCTAAATAATACAGCTGCTGTGGAAGAGCTGCCTTCTTTTTCCCCACAATAAAATTCAACCTTTCTTTTCTGAAAAAAAAAAAGCCACCCAGAAGATGGTAGGACCTCTCTGTAGGAACAGTGAATGAAAACTTACTTATTACGTTTCCTATTTATTTTCTTTGCGACTGTGTTCTTAGTCCTGGAGAGAACACTTCCTGCTCTAAGTACATATTTTGAATTCACTGTCAGATTTAAAAACAAACAAATGAAATACCCAAACAGAACAGTGCATCCAGAAGCATTTGTAGCCTCTTGTCCTGGAAAAAGCCAGAGCTGCAGCTCTGTGGGAAATTCCTGGCAGGTCTGATGGCTTTGTGTTCCCTGCGCTCCAAATTTATGCACAGTCCAGCACCTAAACAGCTACTCAGAAATCATCATTTTGGGGGACTATTGCCCTGCTGGAAACCACAGCTTTCCTCACCATCGACCCCCTGCTCTCATTGTCCTGCTGGCAGCTGGAGGACCTACATTTCATCAAGACACCTCTGGAGGTTTTAGAAATCAGCAATACTTTAAGGGTTAAATAATAAAATAAAATAAAATAAAATAAAATAAAATAAAATAAAATAAAATAAAATAAAATAAAATAAAATAAAAAGCAGTGATGTTTGGTTGCCCATCCCTTGTTCTTCCTCCTCCAGGGAATGAAAACGAGGAGCCAGGTGGGCTGGTCCCCATGGATGAGGACAGGACACAATCGCTCGCTGCAGGTTGTGTGTCACCCACCCCTGAGCTCCGGGGGTCGCTGTCCCAGGGTGCCTGTCCCGGGGTCAGTGCCACACCAGCACTGCCATTAGCAAAAAGCTTCTAAGAGCAGCAGCACACAAAGGCAGGCGAGGTTTCCTTCCCTTCCCTTCCCTCTCGGCTGGGGAACGTGCGCTCAACCCAAAGGGGATTCGCGAGGCTGGAGATGCCGAGTGGGAGGATGGCCCCAGGCAGTACACGCTGCCATCCTGGCTCTGGCTGTTCTAATGGCCCAAGAGCTGAGATTAACTCGTCTCCAGCTCAGCTCCCCCCTAGAACAGAGCACAGGGACACAAAGCAAGACACCTACTGCATAATCAAGCCTCTCAAAAGCGCCGGCAGAGTCCTCGGCAGCTCCTGTGATACCCGGAGTCATCAGAGACTTAGGGCAGTGTCGTGCCTGGAGCTTGAATACCACTCAAATCCATCCTACTGCCTCTAGGAAAAAATGCCAGGGGTCAGGAAAGGGCAGTGAGAACGGGCGAACCACAGAGGAAGGTACGACGTCCTCTAATGCAGAGGAAGAGCAGAGACACACCAAAGAAAAGCAGGGCTAAAAATATCAAGAAGAGGGCAGAGGTGCTCACACAGTGCAGGCAAACTGGGGCCACAGAAATGCATTTGCAGCGAGTTCTGACCTGCACTGATTGAAAGACAGGTACTTGTGCAGGGAGAGTTGAAAAAGATGTTTTATTTCCAAACTCTCTGCATTTTTTTCCCCCCGGTTTTGTCCCTGGCAAAAAAAAGAAAAAAAAAATAAAATTAACTCTTGGAACAGGGGACAGAGAACAAGGAGAGGGGGGGTTCTCTTAGAAAACCCAGAGTTTTTCACTGGAGGTTTTTAAATGCTTTGCTTTTAAATGAAAAAACCTCATCCAGTCCAACCCTAACCAGCTTGCAGAGTAAGAAGTTGTTAAATAGAAGGCAGAATAACATGCTGCCATCCAAAAGAACAAACCCAGGACCGGAGAGCATTAACTGCACAGCTCCATCCTCCATGGCCACAGCAGAGCTGCAACACCTAAACCATCCCCTCCAGAGCTGAGAACTGCAAAGCTGCAACCTCCTCGTGGAGGGACTGTGAGCAAAAGGCAAAGCTGTGCCCTCACAGCCAGGGTTTCAAACTACAACACTAAAATTGGTTATGGAGCAATGGGGAGTGCAATGCAGGCATGTCAATTTGCAAACTGACAAAATATGTATATACATATTTATTTTATAAACCCAAACAGCCCAACCCTTCCAAGGACCATTAAACTCGATCAGTTTAGAGTTTGCACCTTGATAACATGGAAAGTAGTTAACTGAATCCAACTCTCAGACAGTGGGCTCTGTTTAAGAATGGATTAATTCATGATTTATTTAAATTGATCTAAGTTCAGATTACCTCTGAAAGAGGTGGATCTGCTCTCCTCCTGCTCACCTGTGTTTTCTTGGTTGCTCCTTTGAAAAGGCTGTTCAGTGGGACCTGAACTGGTTGAAATCATTCTTCTTTATGGTTTAAATTTCACTCAGATCAGCCAATATTAGGGTAAGGACAGGAGGTGAAAGGGGAAGACAGGAGGGCTGAACTCCTCCTTTTAGTGGCAGAGGAGATGTAGAGATCCTTAAATCAACTCACATGTCAGCCACGTCCACAGCCAAGGTGGAAAACACCCTTCAGATGTTCTTGTAAGAACTTATTTACTTATTACCAGGTCCTTCACAGCCCTCCTTTTTGTTTGACTGTGTTTCTAACAGGGGCAAGGCCTGCCCAGGTGGACAGAGGCACTCCTGGCACTCCTGGCACTCCTGGCACTCCTGGCACGGGTGGTGCCCTGGGGACACTCCTGGGCAGGCTGCTCTCAGGGGGGCTCTGTCTTCTTGACCAGCTGTCCCTGGGAGCAGGGATGGGTTATGAACCTGTCTCTGAGCAGTTTGAATATAGTAGCAAAATGCTCATTCTGACTGCAAAAGAAGACGCTTTTCATCTTTTATCTTTCATTTTCATTGATGACATTCATGCCATAGTTCAGAAGACCACCCTTCAGCTTGTTCTTGGCTGAGACACGGTGCTTTTAATTTATAAATTATGTCTTCTTAGCAAAAGAAAAAAAACCACTGCGTTCTGCCAGTCATATTGTCCTTGTTTTTTAATTACCACCACCAAAGAGAAAAGGCTTTAATGCCTAGAAGAAATGTGCACATGCTTCCTACCACAAAGAGATTCATCAATGTTTAGCACAACGGCCCGTAATTAATCGCTGTACTTTAAAATTCCAGCAAGGCTCGCTGTAGTTTTCTGCCAAGAGATACAAACACTAGCACTGCCACACAGAATTTTTCCCATTGTTTTGTTTTTCTGTAGGTAGCAAGACTGTGGACACAAACCAGAACAGCATCACCAGAACAACCAGCTGTGGCAGACCCTTCCAGTGAGAAGGTTCACTGAGAGTGAGACAATGGAAGAAAGAACAGTCTCAAGGCTCCCTGCACAACTACCAGCTGCTCTCTGCTTTTGGCTTTTCATTCCCACTCTCCTTTTTTTCCCCACCAGAACATAAGGACACTTTACAAGTGCTCTGAACAAACCCTTTCCTCGGTGCTGCTCCCAGATCTGACCCCTGTTTTTTTCAAACAGCTGATGTTTGTCCTGCTAAACTGCTGTGGGATAAAACTTTCCAGCCAAGGCACTGGTGTTCACTGGCAGAGAAAGGAGGCTGAGAACCTCAGTGGTGCTGCACACACACGACTTCCATGAAGGGCTCCAGCACACAGGAGGGTGGTTTGGGCTGACATCAATGTCCCCTGCTGTGCCACTGCCCCTTTCCCCACCCTAAATCACTGTCCTACTGCAAAAGCAGCTGAAAGCCCATAACCTTACTCCAGTCAGTCTAAATTTTTCAGTTACAAACGTTTCCTCTAATGGCACTGATGGGTGCCAAAAGTACCTCTGCCTTGTCTATCCCTCACCTCTGCCTGCTTGTTCCCACCCTACAGATCTCTGCTCTCGTTTTCACTCATAGAGTTCTGTGTGAAAGCTCAAAAACAGAAACCCGCCTGGGTTAGGGGCAAGGGAGCTTTTCATTTTCATTTAAATCAAAGAGTGGGACCTTGCTAAGAAGGCAGGAATGAGCAGGGCTGGCTGGGGCACAGACAGACACTCCCCTGTGCCACCTGGCACAGCAGGAGCGGGCAGGGCAGTGGTGGTTTGGCAGTGACAGCCCCCAGTGCTGCAGTCACACCTGCCAGGTCTCACCTGCCACTCCGCTGACTTCCAAGAAAATGGCACAGGTAAGGGCTGCTGCAAATTAGGCCTCTTATTTACAGTCTGGTTTGCTGACCTTAATAATGCACAGAGAGCAGCTCTGAAGTGAGTTTTGTTAGCCCTGACTGGCAGGGATCCTCTGCCCAAGCTGTGCTTGTGTCTGTCTCCTGATGCCACTGTGATGTGGAGCTGACCCAGGCTGGGAGCCGGGAGGAGAATCCTTGTCTGCAAGCCACAGACACGGAGGAGGGAACAGCTTACTGAACACGATACCATATCTGAGCAGTTCAGATGCAGCAAGTTCATTTTTCATGCTGTCACAGTCATGGAACCCTGTCCATGTGCTTACACAACAGCTTTGCCTGTGCATTCCAGTGCCCAGTCACTCATCCAGTTGTGCTTTGGCAGGCAAGGGGAGCTTTGAGTTGGATTCCTATAGCCTCTGGAGTGACAAATCCCAGACATCATACACAACCAGATTTTTCAGTGCTGCTGCTTGCCTGAACTGCTTTAGACCAGCCTAACTTGTAACAGACTAATGGCATTGGCCTGGAATGGCCTCTGCCAGGAGCTGCTGTTGGTCCTGCAGGCGGTGTGTGAAGGGGCTCTTGCTGACTCATTGGCAGAGCTCACTTGCTGCCCCACACCGATGCAAATGAACCTGGAGCAGCCCTCAAGCAACCAAACCCAAACTTAGGTTTAAGGACAGGTGTGGGCAGGAAATGGCTCAGACTCTTTGGTGCAGCTAAGCCTAAAAACAAAGCTTATTGTTATTTTCAGAATATTGTTAATTTATAAATCGAACTTCAGAAATACGGCTTTGATCTTTATATGTGTGTAGCTTGAAATAAAACTGGGATCTCCAGCTGTTTACAAATGTGCTAGTGCAGGAAGCTGAAAAAAACCTGAATCAATTATTTGTTCCCTGAGTCCTCCCAGCTGTGTTTTGCCCTCCTTGGAGCTTCTACAGAGCAGGGGTGTTGTTTTCTCCTCTGGAGTTTTACAGCACGAAGAAGCTCAGCTGCTGGGTACAAATATGAATGTTACTCATCCTCAGGCACTGGTCAGGACAAACATAACCCCCAAAACCTTTTGCTGCCATCCAACACCTATTGCTCCTGGCTGCCCAGGGAGGGTGGCTTCCTTCCCACTCCAGGCTGAGAGGTATTGCTCCTGCTCTCCAGAGCTGCCAGCCCTCAGGCACTGCTTTTCCTCAGAAATATGAGCCATCTCATGGTCATCTCTGTTTGCAGTCAGGTGAAAAACTGAGGGTTCCCCAAGGAGATGGTGAGTGCAGAATGGAGAGACAAACATGGAGAAAGTATTTTCAACCTACCCAGCGATTTCCACAGCAGTACAAATATAACCAGGTAGATAAAAATGGCACTAAAAAAGCTTCCTTCAGGACTGTTTCTCTGCTCCCTGTAGCAGCATTCCCCAGGTGATAGTCACAGAAAGGACCACTAGAAGCAGCTCTTCTTTGTAAATCCCCAAACCAAGTTAGACAGTGAACTACTGAAAACAAGTAGTGCTTCAAATAATCTTCCTCTCCTGCCCTCAGTAATGATTGTCTGCTTTTTGTATTCAGATCCAACTAATTTTTAAAATAGGCAAGGCAAGTTTCAAGCTATGAAGTCTGTAATCCAGAGGTTATTAGCCAGAAGAGGATACTTCAGATTAAAGTAGTACTGGTTTTCCATTTTTGTAAATATTTAAACCCTGATTATCTGCCATTTTTATCTGTCTTAAAAAGTGGAGAGTTTGGCTGTTAGTCCTAAATACTGGGAAATCTATCCCAAAGCACCTTGTCAGGTTGGTCAGAGCTGGCAGCTGTCAGTCTTGTTGAGGAACAATGCAGAGCTTCCATAGAGATGAACATGCTGTACACATACCTATAAATAAAC
This sequence comes from Scytalopus superciliaris, assembly GCA_013400415.1. NCBI lineage: Eukaryota > Metazoa > Chordata > Aves > Passeriformes > Rhinocryptidae > Scytalopus > Scytalopus superciliaris. Next base: position 443,832 of record VXBX01006417.1, on the reverse strand, counting down.
CCCTCTATTTCGTTTTTGGTGAGCTGGAATTATGTATGCACCTACATACATCCAAGGCTATAAATAAAAATTAGTATCTTGTTCATGGGGTTGAGTTGGACTTGGATATGCTCAGTCTCTCTCTCTCTCTGTTTTTGCAAATACATACATATTGTTAATGTATATATATATAGAGAGAGAGAGAGAGAGAAAGATCTAGGACACCAGATTTCTAACCCAATGCTTATGGCCCTTAGAGCTCAGGGCAGGGTCACCTACAAGGAGCTTCATCTCCATACAGTCACTTTCTAAGGGAAATAAGAAAGGATGGAGGGAGGACACCACAGTAGAGAAGGTTCTTGTCAAACCCAGATGTGAAAGACATAATTCTCCCTGAAGCATTTGTCATGACAGGCTTTCACCTGGAGGGAGTGAGCAGTGACTGGGCCCAGTCCTAATGGGTGAGCCATTCCTGCAGCACAAGGCTCTGCTGAGCAGTGCCTGAGCCAAACTGCAAGGCCAAGCTGTGCATGCAGGTAAGGGCAGGAGGGTGTGTGGATGGAGACCTGCAGAAAGGAGACTCCTCCTTCATCACAGATGCCACACCAGGTGATGGTAAAAGGGGCAGAGAAAAGGCATGACATGACTCTGGCTGGCATCACCTGCTGTCCCCAGTTCATCTCCAGCAGCAGCACACACGACCCCAGTGCTACACACCTGATGAACAGCACTTACTCACACTGCTCGTGTCATTCCAAGGTGCTGGATCAATGCAGCCCAAATTCCCACTGCAGGCAAAACTCTTCAGGCATGAGCCAATGCCAGCCACTGTGGGACACAGCTCTGGAACAGAGATCACCACAGCCTGCTCACACCTGGGCATACCATGGGCACCTCTGCAGAAAAGAAAAAGATAGCTAATGACAACTCAGAGAATACACAGATTAATATAGACAATAATTAGACAATCAATACTAACAGACAACATCTTAAATGGCAGTGATGGGTAGGAGAAGATCAAGCTTATCTTTTCTTTGAACTGAACCTCCAATACCTCCTTCATTTCTTCACATTAGTCTTCCGACATTAAGATAAAATGTAAGTCATTCAGGTACATTACTGGCCACTGCTCCTGGAGGCAAATGTGTGCTTTGGTGCTGGTTGTCTTCTGCCTATCCCTAACACCAAGAGGACAGAGTGGGCCCTGCTCTAAAACACCAAGATGACAGAGTTTCAGAAGAGGTTTCAGATAATTTTTGTTTAAAGCATTTTTCATTTTTCCCTGTAGGACCTGTTTCTGCAAGATGCTTCTTGTTCTCATCAGGTTTAGATGATACCAAAGTTTATCTTTAATCTCTCTATTTTATTTCATAGGAGGTGAAATAAATGTCAGCTTGTGCTGGAGCCAACAGAAGCCTCCAAAGCATTACTGAGAGTTCCAGCAGATGTGGGCCTGTGGACACTGCAGGAACTCGACATCTGCAGGAGTCCAACCCTTAGGTTTAAAGGAATTTGTACAACTTTAGATAGGCTTGTAAATGTTTCTCATCATATTGGCCAGTGTGGCTTTTAAAGTTCATTCACTCCATCCTACAACTACCTTCAGTAAAATACATTAATTTGGTAGAAATCACATACCTGGTTTGCTGCTCACTTCCAAATAAACCAGGCATTAGGGGATTTTCACCAGCTCAGAGTCTGTAATTAAGTACATGTTCAAAGTATTTACCTCAAATCTTGTTAAACTGATAGCTCTGGCTCCGTTTATTCCAGACTCTGCTTTTAGAGAAGTCATTAAGGAAACGTGTCTTGTACATACAGCACCATGAAAGAGCAACACAGCACCACAATCTGAACTCTTGCTCATGCATTGTGCAATCTGGAACGTAGCACAGCCCAGCCAGAATCACAGATGGTGTTTTACATGACAGCACTCATGACTATTGGCCCTCGAGTCATTTGGAGGAAAAAAACCAAACCAAAACAAACCAACCAAACCCTCCACAGCCACCAGGGTCGGGTCAGGCAGGAGGAGACAGAAAGAGCAGCAGCACTGGTTTATAAACATCTGATTTACACCCTGATAGGTAATTATGCCACAGCTGGTAGGGAAAAATTTCAAACAAACAGTTAAAGTAAACTAAATATCAAAATAGAGAATTAACTTAATCCCACCATCATCGCCTTCTCAGTGCACTACCTTGATATGAGAAGGTCCAGAGCTAAAAACATATTTTGGCAGCTTTTTAGGGCCAAAGTCAGTCTTCACATTCCTTCTTCAAGCATTTGCATGTATAGAGACTTGGGTAGCTTTGGAACAGTTTGTGGTGCTGTGTGTTTGTCTTTTATGTGACAAAGGTATGACAGGACCAAATCTGGTCCTCCAACATCAAAACTGGGCCTGGAGCAACATTCATAGACTGGGTAAGGAGCATCTCCTTAATGAAACAGGAGTCTTCCCAGAACTACCCAAGTTCAAAGCCCCTGGCTCAGGAGTGGCCAGAGCACATATTGCTTTTGTTCTGTTAAATACATCAGGCTGAGAAATTCGTCAAGCTCAAGTTGATAATTGATGTGAGGAAGCACTGGCCTCCAGGCCGCTGTGTCCCCTGTGCTGCTCTCAAACCATTTGTAGCAAACATACCCGAGTGTCTCACACTCTGGGGCACCCAAACCCAAAGCCAAGGCCCTGCAAGGACACTCTGAGCACACCTTCACTTGCACAGGTCAGGCAAACCCCCATGCCCATGATAGAAAGCCCAAAGTGAGTACCTTTGCACCTACTTGCAGAGCTTTACTCCATTTAACTCAAGTACCTGCTTAGACAAAAGGACTCCATGTGAGTGTCTAACAGAGCAGAGCACAGAGGACGGGTGTGTATCCCGTATCCATCCCTGCCTCTGCCTCTGAATGCCCCCAGAAGAAATCCCCCAGGTTAAATTCACAGAATGCAAATGAAATAGGATGGTGTTTCTAAGGAATCCTTATGCCTGACACTTAGGAAAAATATCTACAATGCAAAGCATGTCATTCTGCTAGTGGGAATTGCAGGAGGAGAGGGAACATTTTCTAAGACATCTGCAGGGAATATTTTATGAATTGAAGTGTGTTTTCTCTTAGGGGACTGTTTCATTGCTTCACTTGATTATCCATATTTTAACAACCATGTTTTTAAAGGTTTTTCAAAAGAATGAAATTTTGAATCAAGAGGACATGTGATCCCAAAGGGGATGAGTGTTTTACTTAGGTAGCCGTCCGTGACATTGGGGGATTTCAAACAGAAGTGGGAAAAATAAAGGAGTCTATGCAAAAATTAAACAGACTGAAAAACAAAAATGGGGGGGAAAAAACCTGATATAAATGTCTCATTTGTCACATTGCAAAGTGTTCTGAGAAACTTACACCAAATGAATAAAACAGTTGAAAGTGGCATTCAAATAATTGCTGTAATCCTCCCCTCCAGCTCACACTGTCATTGCTGCAGTGCAACCCAGCGTGACAGGGCCGAGCCCAGCAGAGGCAGCCCCGATGCTCTGCAGACACAACTCTCCAGGAAATGGTTAAGCCACAACTGGGGGCCTGAAACACCCATGTCCTGATCAGATTGCCAGACTGGCCAGTGCTGGGGTTGGTACACTCGCCAAGGTGCAAGGCCAGGGCAATGGAAAGTCAGGAGAAGTGCAGCAGCTCAGAACAGACAGGCTGCTGACCATTTGACCATTTCAAAGGTCCTTTCACCCCTCCAGCTTTTCCACTGGAGCAGTTCTAGCACGGACAAGGGTCCAGGCATTTCTGACACCGTGCTCTGCAGGTCTCCATGGGCTCAGCCAGCCACCACCATGTCCTGTCAACAGCCCCACTCTCACACTTACCCCCTGAGCAGGCAGAGAAATTGCAGGTCCTGGATGAATTAATAGACAGCAGGTGGAAACGTACTGTCCATACCGTGCATTGGGTGGATTATTCCTCCCATGGCTCCCAAGTGCCTTTTAATGGCAACTTGAGAGAAAGCACCAAACACTGCAGTCTGACACAGCTTGTTGGCACACATCATGGAACTGAGAGAGAGAAAAGGTTCAGGTCATGCAGTGAGGTGGGTGAGAACCCATCCAAGCCAGCGAGAGGGCAGGGCAGGAGGGCTCCTGAGCAGAGCTGCAGGTTCCTCACCCTCCCAGTGCAGTCACACAGCTACTGGCCAAGGCACAGCCCCCTTGTCCTGAGGCAAGAACCAGCCTGTTCCATGAGTACCTCATCTACCTTCAACTCCTGTTGTTCCTCACCAAACAGACCTGTTTAGGTGAGGGAAACACTCCAAAGCCAAGTGCTTTGCCAGCTTCCTGAAAACCCCTTTGTGTCCCAGTGAAGGGCTGGAGAGCCCGACTGTTCTGCTCTGCCACTGCTGTCCTCAGTTGGAATGAAAATCAAACTGTTTCTGCTGACTCCCACTCCTAAGCATTTGCAGCAGACAGAATGAGAGCAAAAAAGGGATTCCACTGAGCAAAGAAAGCAGGAGGGCACAGGCGTGGGCAAGGCAGCCGAGGAACAGAAGGCAGCATTTGTTTTGACTGATGCAACCTGACAAAAGCCAAGCAACGTGTCCATTTGCACAGCTGCATTTTGCTGTACATGTGGCACGGACCACACAAAGGAGATTTAATGTAACAAATTGGTAATACAGAAAAGGAGGGCTTTTTCCAGTTTCACACATAAAAATTTAATTTATATTTCAAAGAGATTCACACCACCCTTTTAGGCAAACCCCCTTTTTAGAATTAAACATCTGATGGGGTTTATTGTGCAAAGTGGCACGGGTTCACGTGGGATCAAGCTGTGAACAGTGACAACACCAGTTGTACTTCAGAGAGTCTAGTGGTTGAAACCTGGGTTAGTAAACCACAAAACTTAAAGAAAAGCCTGTGTGCAGCTGGTTTGGGTTCCCAGAAATGTGCCCTGCATGGTCAGAGGAGGGATGCTGAGGGAGAACTAAGCAGCTCCAGTGTTAGCCTTTGCTGCTTGTGGTCCCCTGGGAAATGCAAATCACCATCTGGTTACCTTTTTGATGAAGGAAGGGTTAAAAACCAGGTGTAGCTGGGAAGAAAATTTCAGCTTCACTGAAGAGACATGGAGGGGAGGGGGGAAAAGCATAAACTGAAGTGCTCAAAGCCATCTGGGATTGCCCTCACACATGGGCCTGAATTTGAATTGCAGCAGCCTAAGAGAGCTGGGGCAACTCGGGAGATTGGGCTGCCTGGGCAAGGAGAGCCTCAGCACCAACAGAGCCAAGCCCAGGCTGCCACAGGGATCCAAATTCACTGAGTATTAAAGCAGAGGAATGCTGGAACCTCTTAACCAGGCAGTTTGTTTCTCCTCCAAAAACCCAAGGACTGTCAGACTGTCAGACTTTACTTTCCTGCCTAACAGGTGAGTAATTACTTTTCAAATTTACAGCAAGCTGTTGATTGAAAACACATAATTTTGAAATTATGATATGACAAACTCACATTATGATATTACATGACTCAATCTGCCATTATTTTTCAGCAGCAAAATATTTTGATTGAGCAAATCCATTTCCTTAATCTTCAAAACAGGACAGTTGAAATAGCAATTTCCAAAGACGAGCAGAAGCATAAAATATCCTCTGGCAGCTTATCTGCAGGGTTTAATGCAGGGAGTGCTGGTGCTACCAGGGTGGGCTGTTTGCCATGCACGGTGTGTCTCAGTGTAAGTGCTGCTGGGTCTAATTGCTTCAGGGCCTAATTGCTGGGACACTTCTAGACCCAAGGCAGAAGTGTTTAGCTGTGTTCTGTCCAGGCTTTTGTTGTCGTTGTTTAAAGAATAAGCACACACCCCTCCCGTGCCCCAACACCTCCCAGGAAGCAGCTCCTGCCCCTTGGCTGGCCTGGGCCAATCCAGCAGCAATTTGGACAGCACAACGCACTCTTCCAGCACCTTGTTTGTGCCCACTGGTGCTCCTCCCCAGGGAGGGCAGGGCACACCGCGGTGCTGCTCAGTTCTTTCTCTGCAAGAAGAGGCATCAAATTTGCATCACATACAAATCAGAGGTCCCGCAGCCACTGCCACCTCTCCCTGCTCTTTGCTCCCCTTCACATCATGTTCCCGGAGCGTGATTACAGTCTCCAGGTCCTAAAACATCCTGAAATGTAGGTTTTTAAAATACACCAGATATTTAAAATACACAGAATGTTTTCTACTGTAATTTTCCTTTGCTTTGTCAAAACTGAAAAGGCAAAAAGGTCTGGCTGCAAGAGAATACAATGGTTAAAACATCACCGTGTTCTACATTCTTCTTACACGAAGAGGACAGCATCAACTACTTCTGTAACATGCAAAAATGTACAAACAGACCATATTCTCCTGGGCTGAGGCTTTGTACACAGAGTCAGACACAGGAGCTCGTTTGGAGCCTCAGAAGGCATTCCAGCTGATTTCCAGCTCCTCTGCTATGTTGATATTTTCCTGTGACAGGTCTTTTTTGCACAGCATGGTTAGTTTTGCTTGGAAAAACTAAATTATTAGCTTGTGTAAAATTTGTTTAGATGATATGGTATCCACCCTGTCAAAAATGTATCTTAATTAGTTAAGACAACAGGCATTTTCCAGAACTGGCCTGTCGGATAACATTTCCTAGCATAAGAAAATCTTAAGGGTGATTTCACTTCCAGAGCTTTAGTGAGACTGTATTTCACCTTCTACATGCAAGTCTTTTCTTTACCTTCTTGAGGGCTGATACAGCTTATCTTCAGGTCACTGAATATCATGAGACATCATTCTTAGAGCTTTAGTAATTTTTATTGTTTAAATATTTAAAGAACAAGACCTCTGGGGATGCAGAATTGCAGTGGAGTGCCTACCAGAAATTTAAGGTGGAACACATGAGATGTTTTCATTGTTCTTCATCAGTGTCCCCTGTTCCCTGTCTTCCTAGGACAGCGTTATTTATTGAGATAAATCCCAATAGAGTCAAATTTAAACATATTTTAAGATAATCACAGTTAGTACAGAAGTTTAAGCTTTCTAGCACGACAAGAGCAAAACCCCAACGAAGCCAACCTTACAAACTCGACCAAGCCAAACTGTTCTAACTGAGCAGGGACCATAAACCTGCAACACCTTTATTGTGCCACCGCAGCCCTCAGTGCAGGTCCCAGGCAGGATGGGAAAGTGCTCTCCTGTCTAAGCTTCTCTTTTTTAAATTAACCTGGATGCCAGGCTGGCTGGTTTCACAATAGTTGCTTTAGGGACAGTAAGAATTTATTGGTGTAGTGTTCACTCTATTGTATTTATTTAGTAATGAAGGACATATAAAGGTCTGGTTTAAGGTAGAGAGCCTGCTAGTCATGCACTGCAATGCCAACAGCAATACACAGCTGGACCTGGTACCCACTTACCAAAGAAATGCAGTCCTCTGCAATACAACACTGTATTTTTTTATTGATTTTTTTTTTTTTTGGGGGTGGGGGTTGTGTCTGCCAACTCGGGGAAAGGAACCACACAAGCTGGACAGCAGACATCCCCTAAAGAGCATTTCCTGGGAGGAATCTAAACCAGACCAGCTATAGCTCCAAAATAATCAGCTTGAGTATCAAGCTCTTCTAAACTATGTGCTAACCACACACTTTTTGTGCACTCAGTTCACACAAACTGCAGGTGCTGTAGTGCTAATAACCCATTTGCTGTCCCTATTCCCTCTGTGCAGTAAATTGCTGACCATTACTCATTCTGTAGGCCTGTTGGGGTGAGAGGCTGCTACCACTAAATGTTTTCCTGGACTCACTGACCTGGTCTGGGGATCCAGATGTGCAGGACAGTTCCCTTTGCAGGCAGTGCCCAGGAGAAATGAGCAGCAGCAGCTCTGAATAGCTGACTCTCACAGTGACTGAAGCATTACACACAAATGAATGTGTCCTACCTGTTCAGGACACAAAACCTGACTTTCTACCTTCACACAGCAAGACATTCAGTGCCAGTGCTCTGGCTTTGAATTCTGCCTGAATATCCTCCAAAGGCATCTGGAGAGCACTCAGCTAAAGCTTAGGAGAGAGAAGGCAGAGAGATAATCATAAAAGACATAGTTTTAAACACTCTGTAGAGCTTGAGAGCCAAGCTTTGCGTGGAAAGAGCCATCACACTCCTTGGAGTGGGGCTGTACAGTGCTGAGCTGCACTCCAGGAATGTCCTGGGACATACAGGTAGGCTGCTGTGGGAATGCCTGGAGATGGTTCTGAGGGGCAGGAATGCCACTGGCCACAGCAGATGGAAGTGAATGTGCCTGTGTTTGACAAGTGGGAAAAGCATTTTTAAGATAAAAACTTGGGAGCTGAAGGTGAACACAGAGCAGGGCAGGGGGAAGAGAAAATTGTAGGGCAATCGTAGGAACGGACACAAGGAATTACTTGAGCCTAAACTGTCAAAACTGGGAGACCATTTAATGCCACCCATAGGTGCCTTCATGAGTTCATCATCCTCCACAAAGCTCATCTGGCCAAGAAAATAACAGAGATATTTCAGATCCCACACATTTGATTTTGATATTTAAAATTGCCTAGCCAAGCCTCCCCTCTCCTACCTGCACACTCACACACACACACACTCACACACACACACACACTTCAAGCTGTATCACATTCGAGGGGAGTCAGCTTGGGCTCTTGGGGTCAGAACAGGGCAGGATATGGAATAGGCAGCAGGTAAAATCCACACCCTGAACAAGAGCAGAGCACCCAGAGAGACTCTGTAAGCCTGTGCAGCCTGTGGACAAGCCAGCCTTACCCTTGGCAGGACATCAGGGTGGAGGGAGCCTGTTTCTCTTGTGTCTCCAACATCCCTTCCTTCTGCTTTGTAAAGCACTGAAGATTTGGTCCTTAGTAAGTACAGAAGAAATATTCTCCATGCCCTCTGCCACTCCTAAGTGCCTCAGTTGTATTGTACCGGCCCTGTTTGGCAGCACACCTCCAAGTCTGGGGGATTTAGCACCTGCAGGTCTCCAGGAGCCGTGAGGAATGCAGGAATGTGCACTGTCATTCCTTGTCCTAAAGCCCCCTTCCACTGCTGGGTGGCAGGTCCCTCTAAGTGCTCCTGCACTGCCACAGAGATAGCACAGAGTGTGATAATATACCTGGATGGGTAAGGATACAACTCTTGTTATTTACTGTTGCAGTAATTTTTCTTCTCTTTAAGTTGTTATTTTTCATTCTCTTTCCCTTTGAAACAGAGAGAGGTTGTTAAAAATTTGTGAGCACAGTCATACAGTAACTGTAATGATAACAGACCACAAAATTCAAGCATTCACATCAGAAAATACCACAGTATACTCTGGAGGGGGAAACAGTCTATTTTTTCCTCAAGAAAATATTTTCTATAATAAATATATCTGGACAGTTTACAAAGTCCTCAGAGGCTAACCAGTTAGCTGTAACAAGTTCTATACCTGACACATTTTTCTTCAGGGTAACTTGCTTCATTCAGAGTTTTAATGTTTAAATAAACTGCTGCCCAAATCAATAATCTACGAAATCATTCACTCTGGGAAAGTCCTTCAATCCTTCCCCCCTGTTTTAAGTCAATTTATATGCTACGCTGCAGCTACCTCCGGCTGCATTTCATTACCTTCCCACTCCATCTTGCAGCAGCCACTCTGGAGTTTTGGCTACTATTTTCTCAGTGAGAGGGTCCACAGTATTTTATTTTGTGCCAGCTTGTCTCAGACAGCTGAGAAGCCCGTCTGTCTTGTCTCAGGGTTTTAGATCACTGCTGTATTCCAGCAGAGACGGTGAAATCTGAGGCCAAACAGCTGGAACGGATCCGCCAGTCTTTCCTAGTGACAGTAACTGAAGAGGTATCATTGCTGCTGCCTTTGATAATCTCAGATAAAGCAGGTGTGGGAGGAAACAAGCCTAGCCTGGATCGATCCGATCCTATCTTATTTCCTTCCCAGCACCAAATTTGCAGAGAGCTGCTCTCCTCCTCTGACATTTTCTAAAGATCCTTCAAATATCTATTAATAAAGTGGTTGTCCAAAGACTTCACAGAACAGCAGTAGCCTGTTCAGAAACCTTGTCACTTCAATGGGATGTGGGCCTAACCTAGCAAAGCATTTCAGTAAATGCTTTAAATTAAGCTGGGGGGTATTACTGGGCTAACAGAGATGGCACCACTCACACACTCAGATCCTCTCCAGTAAAGGCAAAGGTTCCTTCCATGTCCAAGGGAGCTCTTGGAGCAGCAGTGCATATATATCATATCCAATTCCCATGTCCTTCCAAATCCATCATATCCAGAGATCCAATTAGATGCCTGGCCATAAGGACATGGAGGTTACAGAACGTGCTTCATCTCAACCACACAGAACTGGCAAAGACTGTACAGTGAGCAGCCTGATGAGACCAATCCCCAGCCCTGCCTTTTGCCTCCTCACACCAAGACCAGCAATCCCATTTTCCAGTGGTCTGGAAACAGCCCAGTTCCCACTGGGAGAGGCACCAGTCAGGAAGGGCCTGCCCTTAATGCTCTTCACAGCCTCAGGCTCCCATTTATTTATCTGAGGTCCTCAACTGAGAACATGAATATGAACATTCAGAGATGTGTGACAGAAGGTTTGCACCTCTTGGAGAAGACCCCATGGACTCTGAAGAAAACCCTGTGGATTCTAAAGAAGACCCTTCCCACTCTGAAGAAGACCCTGTCCACTCTGAAGAAGACCCTTCCCACTCTGAAGAAGAGCCTGTGGACTCTGAAGAAGACCCTGCCCACTCCTGAAGAAGACCCTTCCCACTCTGAAGAAGACCCTTCCCACTCTGAAGAAGAGCCTGCCCACTCTGATCTGCAGCACAGGTTTCTGGTGGAGCCCACAGGAAGAAACAAGCCCTTATCACGAGAGATGTGGTGCAGGAGATGAAGAGAGCCAGCTATTTTAACACTGTTAGTGAATAACTACGGACACACTACCCTTCATCTTTTGCAAATACAGGAAGACTCTCTTTTAAAGTCTTAATTGAAAAAGTAGGAATAAAAATCCAATGACTTTGGGAAAGTTTTCCATTTATGCCTCCCCTTCTCTATAGAAGTAGGGTTGCATTTCTCTGTGCATAAACAGGGCTCATTAAAAGGCAGGGAAACAGATTTCCCTCAGGCTCACTTCTCAATCCACTGCTGGCCTCCCTTAAGTAATGGCCCTCATTTACCAAAGTGCTGAGGGCCCGTTCCCACCGATTCAGCTGACTCGCCATGTGAGCTGCTGAACACACCAAAAGGCCCTTACTCATCACTTACAAGTCTGAGGTTCCTGCTTCGGAAAAAACTGCAAAAATCCTGAAAATGGGGGGGCAATACCTTGCAGTAGTTTTTTGGACCTCTCTAGAAACAGAGCGGTGGTGGGAACACTCAGAGACACAACATCAAACATCTGCACCCACACCACTGATGAGCAGTGGATGGTCCCCCCTCCTGCTTCTCCCACCTCTGCCAGCTGTTCAAGTGCACAGCCCAGCCTTGGGGCTGCAGCAAGAGAGAGCAGCAATGCACAAACCTGCCTCTCCTTGTCTTACCTTTGGGGATGACAGGCAGGCCTGGCTTTCCTCTCTCTCTCTCTCTTACTCCAATACAGGATGGAAAGGAACACTCTTCCATTTACAGAAAATCATCGTAGCTAACTACAGAAGCTCAAGAAGCAAGTGTTTGGATAAAGTACAAATTATGGGGAAAATGAAGCAAATGTAAAGAGAAAAATTCCACAGACCAGAGAAACACCCAGAAACTACTCATTTGTTGCTGCTCATTGTTCTGAGACTACACCCAAGGAGACAGGAGAAAAAAGAAGAGACAGGGGAGAGAGAGAAATCTCCTGGTTAGGATACTTTTTTTCCCCCAAGAAAGCCTCCAAGCCTTTTTATTTTATTTCTACTTTGGGATAATGAATTATCCAGACTTGATTCTACGTGTCAATCACTGCCAGTAGCCTTCCTTGGCACCCAGTCATTAGGACTGTCTCATACATTCCCTCTCCTCTGCCATCTCACAGCAGACAAGCTACCAGCTAATGAGTTCCATACCAGGGCATGATGAGGCCACCTCAAAGTAATATATCAGAAAAGAAAAATGACCAGAAATATATCAGAAATTTTTACTTTGCCCGTGGCTGTAAAAATGTATTTTTACTGCCAAAGAATCAAATCAAAAACACCTTTAAACCCGACTGAAAAAAAAAAAAAATAGAACTTTCTGCATTTGGGAGGAAAAAAAAAATCCAATACAACCAAACAAGGACCTTCCTACAGATTTGCCCAGATTACCAGGAAAGCTACAGAAGAAGGATAAAAGAAAACATCAAAAAGACAGACTGAGGAAGATTCTATATCCAAAATGCTGTCAACCCAGAATAAACCTGTCAGTTTGTTACATATCCAGGTGGTGTTTTCCTGTAGCTTTTAAGATATTTAACGTGCAGTTCTACCCTTGAGATGTGACACTGTGAAGATGGTACCTTCTTGCTCCACAGATCATCTCTGCATGGATTTTCAGTCTCATCCCTGCCTGCGCTGGGATTTCACCTGCCTTTCATCGTTCCCGTGCTGTGCATCCAAGCCAAGGCTGAGGAGTTATCTGTAGCCTTGGCTTGCCATCCACTGCAGCCAGTGCTGTCCCAGGGCAGCCCAGGAGCTGCTCAGGCCCTGCTCACCCAGGGGCACAGCAGAGCACGTTGGCACTGCCAGCACCGGCAGCGGTTCAGAGCCTCGGAGCGGCCGTGCAGCCTCGTGGGCTTCCCCCTCTGACCCCACTCAGCCCTGTGCCACCCCTGGCAAAGGCAAAGGGGTAGAACTGAGAGCAGCATTTGCAGGGCAAAAGCATTTCATGTGTGAGCCAAGCAGCAGCTCGTTGCAGAAGATCCATTCTTCTGTGAGAAGGCTTTTTAAACCAAGTTTAAGGACCACAGTGGCAAAATGCAGGCAAAAAAATGATATAGACAAGCACACGGGGCTCACTGATGTTTCATTTGCAAAGCCGCTTTGCGGCGGGACTGTTCAAAGCAAGTCAACATCACCACAGTGTGCATTTTCAGAGAGAAAGGGGAAAACAAACGGATCTAAGATGTAACATTTCTGTAGGGGGATGCAGGGCTTGCCCTACTGCAGCAGACAAATCATGCAGCTTTGTTCCCCGTTTCTGAAAGCAGCTTGCAGGGCATGGTCTGAGCGGAGGCAGCAAACAAAGCCCTCATTTGTGATGCACCGAGCCATTGGCCCCAGCTCTTCCCCGGGACAGGACCTTCCCTCAGACCCCCTCAGGTTATCTGACAACACCACACAGCCTCCTATTTTGCAGTCCAACTCACCCCAAGCTGGTCTGAAACTAGGCTCAGAAAATAAACTCAGCAGAGTGACCCTTGAATTATTAGATGTATTTGGTTCTAATCAAAAAGCTATTTCACTTTTTTCTGTAAAAACGTGGCATGAAGTAAGAGATGAGAACATCATCAGAGCCTGTTCTGCATCAGAACAGGCTTCTGCTTTTTGTCTTCTTGCTCAACATACTTTGTAATAGCACTTCCACTTGGATTTAGAGAATCTGCTCACATAATCTAACACTCACTGAGAAGAGGAGGAAGGCAGAAAGACAAGGACAGCGCGTGTGAGAGCCCATGTGAAAGCAGAGCAGCAAAAGCACATACATGTGTATCCAGCCTGTATTTTCTAACATACTTCCCACTGAGCTTAACTAATCACCACAACGTACAGCTAATCAGGAAAATGTCTTTGTACTTCCTACAGTGTAGAGGGATGGTAAAAAATATTTTCTCAGGAATAGAAAGCCTCAACAGAAGATAGGATATATAAAAAAAAGAAAGGAACATAAAAATACACTACATTGTGCATGTGTTTGACACATTATGTGCCACTTTAAATCATCTGGAGTTTTGTTAGTAGGGTAGCTTTGAGCTTAAGGGAGAGTATTTCAGGACCAATATTTCAAAAGCTACCATAGTGCTGGATTGGATGTTGGAAGGGAATGCAGCAGAAAAAGAACACAGGACTGAGAACAGATCTTACCAATCTCAGCTTCCTCTGTTTTGCTGTTTACCAAGAAGTGTGCAGGGACAGAATGGCATCCTTTTAAATAATTTGCAAGCCCTTTACATTGCAACTTTCAGAAGTCACCAGAGACCAGACAAGTATACATGCAGCCAGAGCATATCTGTACATAAAGAGCAGTCCTTTCAGGTTCAGCAGTTTTTGAAGATGAGCTCCCTTAAAATGCTTCAAATGCAAGACACAAGTCAGTGCCCACAGTTGCAAACTCCTCCAGTGGTTCATTACTTCCTTCACTCAGAGGATTATTGATGTGCTTTGTTACCAGCACAGTTCCCAGGCCCAGCAGTCAGAACCTGTGGTGTGGCTCTGGGTGTTTGCTAATCCGTGCCAGCCACAGAACCGACAGGACAACCCACCCAGGCCCCAGTTAAAGGAATCCCTGAAGGAGCCCAAAGAGCTCCCAGAAAGGTTGCACACCTGAGCTCATTTCTCATAATGTGGGGACCACATTATTCTGGCAGCTGACAACAGAATATTCAACTGAATATTCACAGCTTCTTATATCTTGATGGAAACAAAGCTTTTTAACACGGAAAGTAATTTTATAGGAGCACATATGATTTTTCCAGTACAATGCACAAACACTATGGTGGTTTTTGACAGGGGCACTACCCAGACAGAATGAGAAGAGAGAGAGACCCAGGGAGCACAGATGTCTCTGGGGTCTGGATTTTCACATATTAGGTCATTAGTGGAACAATGGAACAGGACCCAGATCCTTGGGAATCTTCTGCGAGGCCTTTTCCTATGTCCTGTCTTATCTCAGACAAGCAATCAAAATAACTCACCCAGCAGCCATGGGATAAGCCCAGCCCTCCCACTGGGTACTCAGACATTTAGAAGATATCTCTTGTACTCCAAGGGTAAAACCATGAACCATCAGCCACTGTAGCTGAAAAAACCCACTATTTCTAACAGGCATAATGATGGGATTCCACAGAAGAGCATTTCATGGCTGGAAACCAGTTCACAGCAGTCTTTCTGTTTCTTATTTTAATATGTCATCTGTTGAGAACAAAGAGAACCATCATGATATTAAAGCAATTTCTCTTTGACCCGTAGTGATCTCTAATTCACTGGCCTCTGTAATTTGCTTTGTATTGGAGGTTAAGTATAGCTGCTGTAGCTGAGGACTGAAGGATGGCATTATATTACTCTGCAGTATATCTCTCTCTCTGCAATGCATATATCTCAAATTTCTTACTAAAATGTACAGAGAAAGCAAGTTCAGAATGTGTGCTCATATTAGGGTGTGCTCGTGCTCTGGAGAAGACTTTAACACAAAGCCAAAAAGTAATATTACCTTTGCCACACAATCTATTTTTGAGGAACAACACTTTAATTTGAATAGGATCATTCTGTAGCCAAAGATGGGGTTTTACTGCTGTTGAAACTACTGTGAACACACAAAAAGAATTGCATAAAAGCTTTTTATAACACCCAAATCATACTGAAAACCTACAACGGGGGCAACTCTTGCTCTCTGACACCGGAGATGTGCCTGTCAGCATATAACCACATTATAAATGTATTCAATATATTTCCAAAACTAATTGGTTTGTCATCTAATTGCCCTTTACAAAGTAGAGCTGACAGGACAAACAGTGGCCTCATCCTTTCAATTCACTTTTTGGAAAACATTAGGAACTCAGGTCTGGGTGTACCAGGTTAGACAATGCAGATTGATGAGGCAGAAAAGCCTGAAAAGACAGCCTTCTTCCTGAGACAGGACATCAGAGGCTTCTGTGTGGGATGTCTTTCATGGGCAAAGGCTTTCTCTGAGAATGCACAGCCCCTTGCTGCCCTACAGAAATAGCTCTGGAGGCTTTGAACAAAAGGATCTTCAGTTCAAGCAGTGTGATAGCAGCTTCTGACTGAAGGTGCAAGCTTCAGGATCCCAGGACAGCCAACAGAAAAGAGCTCCCAGAGCAACAACTAAGATTAGACCTGCTGCTCCACAACATTTTGGCTCCAGCTTCAGGACATCCTCTCCAAGAGGATTCATTGCACAGTCAGCCAGAGACAGATGTTAATAACTAAGGAGGGTCCCACATAACAGACACATTTTCCTGCTTTGATGAAGATCCCCAGTTGTGTTGCAGAAAAGCAGCATGTGCCAAGGAACATTGCCCTTTCAAGTACAGAAACGTAGACATGCTCATGGAATTCATGGGAAAACTGAGGATTGGGTAGCCCATGTCTGGCAGCAGCTCCTTCAGTGAGCAGTGAGAGTTCCTCAGAGCAACATTTCAGGAGGCCTGAAGGAGGTTCAGCCTGTCAGATAACACATATTAGTAAGCAAAATCAGCAACCAGGGGTGCCAGAGTACCCTGAACAGAGGGGGGTTGAGACTTAGTTTTGAAGCCCAGGTGGACTGAAGCACATCTGCAGCTCCTTGGGATCTGTACACGCAGCAAACACACATTTGCAGGCGTCAGGCTCGTCTGCCACTGCTCTGACTGAAGGACAATTGCCTGCAGAGCTTCTGGAAAGGAGTTAAATTATCTGCTTGTCAAAAACCTTTCTTATTTGAGTCAAATGTCGTTAACAGCTCCATTGTTTAGTGTTCAATTCAAAACAGAGTGGAATCAACCCAATCAGTATAGGTTTGAATTGCATCCTTTTCCAGTTTCATTGACAGAAATTAAGCCTAGAAAACATCTCACAGACCAGCTTCATCCCCCTCAGGGATTTGTTTCTCTTACTCCGTGTCTTCTTACCACATCTCTCTTTGTGGGAGACAAAAGTCAGCTCAGACAATCTGAACACCCTCTGTTGTTATATTTCCAGCAGTGCAGGAGACTGTTTAACATTAACATCCTCTGAATTCCAGCATTAAATTATACTTAGAACAATTGATAAGAGACGTTCCTATTGATAGGAAGTTTAGCAATACTTGACAGAGTTCCTTTAACCTCGGAATTGACCAACAATTCAGATTTTTCCTGCATAAAACTGGCAGGCTCACCCAAGTTTTTATGGCCTTTTATGGGCCTGAGAAAAAGGTCTTTAAAATAAAACCGCTGACGCAACATTAAGTGCAGCAGGCACTTCTAGAATAACATCTTTGATAACACCTGAAATGACTGGGGTTTAAGGATGTTGTTATAATGAGAAAGGAGGGTATTTAGAGCTGCAGGTGGCATTGTTTCCAATCTAAGAACACAACTGGGTGCAGAAAATGATGCAGCTCTTACTTTCAAATAATAAATAAGACTATGATATATGTTTCTCTGAAGGAGTACAGACAAACAGGTGGAAAGCTGAGGCCGGTGCTGCTAACGAGGAGACAGTGGCAAAGCACTGACTTTCACAGCCAAAATCTGGATTCTGCACCACGGTGTTCCAAGGCAGATTACAGGGCATTGCATCAGGTCTGCCTTGGGGCTTTGCTAAGTATTAGAAAATGGGCTGGCCCAACGTTTGAGCCTTAAAAAAGGCTCTTTTCACGGGGATCCACAAGTCTGCACCCCCTCCCACAGCAGAAGAAAAGGTGGCCTCTGTAGTCCCTTTCCCATTTCCCCTTGGGAATGAGCACCCCAAAGCACAATGGGATCAGGGATCCCAAGGCAGCCAAATGGACACAACAAAGTTTCAGGAGCTTTTTCTTTTATACACATGTGAGGCATTAAATCCTTGAAGGAAAGTACCAACCTAATGCAAACAAAGAAAAGAGACAAATGATTTATACATGCAGACATTTCCTTGCTTGGAGGGGGGTCAGAGCAGGGCTCCCTCTCATACCAGAACGAGGGACACCAGAAGCAGGAAGAAAGTGAGCAGGAAACGATCTCAGTGCCTGTGTCAGGAACCTCTCAGGGACTGCAGCACCGTGTCACAGTCAGGAGAAACATACATGAGTGACAGCACCTGGGAAACTACTGTCCTGTGAGACCTGGGATGGATTTATTAGCTCAGAAACCTCTTCTTTCCCCAAAAAAACCCCAATTCTCACAGTTCAAATCCTTGTGTCTCCTATGTGTCCCACACCCTTACAGTGCCAGTTCAGTGATGCTGCTTTATGGCCTTATCAAGGTTATCATTTATCAGTATTGCCTCTCAAATAAATGTCTGACCACAAACAAACACAGAAACAAACCCCACCACACATATTTCCCATGAAGTTTTCCAGGCAATCATGACTGTGGTAATGGCAATGACTCCTGTCCTTTTTTGTTCTGAAAACCTGAAGGTTGGAGCTCAGCAGATGTTGGACTTGAGTAAGACACTGCATAGTGAGAGATGTGAACTCCTTAAACTCAGTGGTGGGAATGCAGCTGCAGCAATCACTCAAACACAGCACTGTCTGCTCAAGAGCAGTTTAACAAATCATTGTATCACTCTTACAATATCAAACAATATTGAAATGCAAAAGAAGTGCACTAACATCACACTGATGGAATTATTACACTTAAAGGTCACGTTGGTTTTCCTAAAACTTTCAACCACTTCATGAAAAGAGAACAAGAATCTGAAATCACTGGGGTTTATAATAATTTTTGTTGTACAGGTTGCTTGCAAGTAGCTCTTTTCCAATCCTGGCAATTTAAACCATTCTGTATTCCTTAATATACTTGTGTAAGTCATCTAAAGCAAATGACAGACACAGCATCCTACATCTGATCTTGCAAACAGGAATGTGATCTATCTGATGACATTTCAACCTTGAATTTAACTGTCAATGCCAAAAAAAAAAAAAGGAAAAGAAAACATCCACACATTTGGTTTGGGTTTTTTTCAGGTTGCATCAAATGTATATATGCCTGTGATATTTTTAAAAATTACTATGAAAGTAAACCATCATGTAATAGATATATCTGAGTCAAAAAACAAGCACCTCCTCAGCATCTCTAATTCTGTATTCATTAATAGCCAAATGAATAAATGGTTTAAGAGTTTAATATTCTAATATTCTTTTATTCCTGCCTTTTGCACGTGCTACAGTACAAAATACTACAAGGCACTTCTTATCTATCCACTTGTCTAGCACAGGAAACTGCCAGGCACAAATTCATTTCAGAATATTCTCCCAGAGTGCTACATGTGCCCCACCAGTGCCAGCCCAGCCACACCCCACAGGAACTGGTGCCCCACCAGTGCCAGCCCAGCCACACCCCAGAGGTGTTGGTGCCCCACCAGTGCCAGCCCAGCCAGAGCCCACAGGAACTGGTACTGTGAAGTTCAGCAGCACGTGGGGAAATGTGTGTGTGTAACCATGAACTGCTGTGCTGGAATTCCCACTTGTTGCTTCATCACAGAAGCTGAAGTTTTGGGTTTGTTGCAGGGTTTTTTTAATTATTTTTTTTTGTTCTAATTAACATTGCAAATCAGCACAGAAAGAATTTGCCAGATCTCATCTGTCAAAACACTTATGGGTATCGTGTGAAATATGCGTTTCTGCACTTCATATTAGATGCAAAAAGGGTGCTGGGGGAGACCTGAAGAGCAGTTATCTTGAGAATTCCGAGTCAAAAGATGAGCTCACCATTCTGTTCTTTATGAAATTAGTTAAGAACAGCATTTCCACAAAAGCCAAGGTCTGTTCATTTCTCAAGAACCCAAACCCTTGCACTGTTTGGAAGCAGGTCTGGATCATTCACCATCTATCCAGCCTTTGTCCAGATACAGGGATAAACTGGCAAATGTCAAACCAAAGATTATTTTTTTGTTCTCCCCTTCTCTCTCTTGTCTGCCAAAGGCCAAATTCTGCCTTGTGAGTCTCAGGGGGAGTCCACAACTCTCAGTGGAGCTCCAGGAGGGGACAAAGTGAACACTACCCAAATACAGCAGTGAGAAACTCACTGTGCTGCTGTAAGAAACTCCAGCACGTGGAATGAACAGGGTGCCACAGGTCACTTCATGGATATCACTGCTTTAATAACCCCTTCTTCCTTCAGCCTTATATTGTGTGACGGAAGACTCAAGACATCAGTCTTGACCACCCCTCTCCAGCACACTTTGAAAATGTGGTTTATGTTAATAATAAGAGGGAAATCCTGTCTTTTCTCCTGGCTTTGCTTTTGGCTTTGGGGGATTTAGGAGGGTTGATTGTGCTGCTGTTCCCTGGAAGGGCAGCAGTGATGTCTCTGTAACAGAGCTTTCTGTCCTATCTCCATCAGGAGGCTGAGGATGGCAGCAAATATTACAAACAGTTTGTGCAATGTTCAGCTTCCCTGCCAGTTAATCTGGAGCCTCTTCTTTCCTACGTTGCTCCTCAGCAGCAAAAAGCACTGAGATGAAATTTTGCAGTGAAAAATGGTACTACAAACCCTCCAGAAAGAATAAAGCCTGGTCTGGGAAGCCAGCCCAGGGGGCGAGGTGTAGCCATCCATTACATGTGCTGCTGCATCAGAGGGGATACTTTTGATTAAGGTTTTAGGAGGTGACTTTTGGCAATGTCCTTGGGATCCCTGGTTTCCTGCTGGGCACAGAGGCAGAACCACACACCAGAAGGGAAGCTGTGATGCTGCTCTATGAAACATGAGAGGGGCCTCCGTGTCACTGCCAGCATTTACTTACTTGGGTGCTGCAAATTCCAGGGCAGAAAGATGTGTATTGCTTAGATGTGCTTGTAAGCATGTGCTGGACCCCTAGATACAATACATGGCCACATAAATCTTGCTCAGTATGAAAACATTTGTATAGAATACTGGCTATCTGTAAACTTTAAATACTCCAGCGCTTTAAGAAAAATCTATATTTTATGGATTAAAATATGCATAAGTTTAAATTTATCTGCGCATTTCTACTCTGGAAACTGTTCCTTGAGAATAACATTAATATTTATTACATTTTCCATGTCTGAGCAATTATACAGGCATAAATTCTTCAAGAGCTGATTCTGCAGGACCTGAGGTGGTTACATTCTGTTTATGTCAGGGGGAATGCAGGTGCAGGGTCTGGGCTTGGCCTTTAGGACAGCCCAGGCCTCCAAATCCCTCGATGGGCTTGCCCAGAAGTTTGCACGGCTCTGACACGCTTTGATACCTCTGAGCACTTACTCTCATTTTCTGTGACCTCAAACAAAAATGGAACGAGACACTGAATCATCAGGTTAGCTGCAGACTTGATTTCCTCACTCTGGGTCCAAGGAGGGAAGTTTCTTTCAAGAGCACGCTGCCCATTACTAAAAACATGACTTTTTTTTTCCCAAACAGCAATTAAAAGTTCTACTTGCAGCAAATCTATAATGTGAAAGACATTGAAATGCAATTACAAATAAGATAAAGGCCCCAAAATCAGGGATCCATGCTGTCTGCATCCCTGAGAGAGACAGCAAATCAAATCCCAGCGAATGGCAAAGTAAATGATGAATCCACCGACCGAGCCTGATTCCTCACAAGATGAACAAATTAACCTCACGCTTCCGTTTCAATGTGCACTTGCTACAGAACCCAGAGCCTCTCCCTCTGCAGCTCTGGGAGTGCACACCTTCAGCTGGCAGAGACAGAGCGCTGGCCACTCACAAAGGTGACTCTTTTTGGACAAATGAGGAAACTTTAATGAATTCCCCACTCCGCAGACGGCTGTAGTATATGTTAGAGCACCTGCTGCAACTCACTTCATATCACATTGCAGTTATGAAAAATAGTTTGCTATTTTGGAACCCTCTGGCAGCCAGAGTGAATCACTGAGGGCCCAAAGCTCATTTATCTTTTGTCAGAACTGAAGCCAAATGAACACCATCTTGCCCAGCAGCTGAAGAATGGGGGAGAAAACACTCTGCAAGTAAAAATAACCAGAGGAGCTTGCAAGAGTTGCAAAGACAAGTGACTTCTGGCAGGTAATAAAAAGCTTTTCACAACTCACTCAAGCTTTTTAGACCACGGTATTTCACGCTTGGCCCTGAGAAAAGCAACTGGGAGGAGGAGGAAGAGGTGAGAGGGGAGGAGGGAGAGGGTGATGATCAGGTAGGAGGAGGAGGAGAGGAAGCAGAGGAAGAGCAGCAGGAGAGCCTGAGGCACGTTCATACACACACAGGCTATCAGGGCTGTGTGACCTGCTGGCTACAGACAGACAGACAGACAAGTTCAGGACTGCAGCTCCAGGCTGTAAAGCAAGAAGTGCCCTGACAGACAGTCTGTCCCCCCAAAGCAGCAAAGGCAAACCCCAACCACTGTTTCCAGTCAAAGCCTGTGCAACTGGTCAGCCAGGTGGAAGGCACTGGGTGCTGCAGACCTGCCCAGGGCTGGGGAGCAGCTGCTCCTTCAGCACTTCAGCCAACACAAACCTCACCTGTGCCACTCTCAAAGCTCCACACTGCTCTCTCTGCCTTCCCACAGCTCTGTTGCACCATTTGAGCGTTGACTTCCCCCAGGACTTTCTAGTCTTAACATCATGTAAAAAGCAGAGGGGCCTGGGGATAAACACACCACATATCTCACAGTTGTTCATATGGGATCCTTCTCCAGGTATTCCCATTTTGAACATTTCAGTGAATAACTGAATTATTTGATTCATTGTATTGACTGAATCAAGGCAACATTACCTGCATTTGCCCTAGAAAATCCCTGTGATCACTGACATAAAGCAAAGCCAGCTCCTCTGGAGTCCTGAGCTCCAGCAACATGTTGGAGTGTTTTCCTCAGCAAAGCACAGTAATAACACAGGCAGGGGTGGGATCTTCTACTGGACCAGCTAGAAGAGCTTGAAACCCAAAAGGTTTTGGCACAAAAGCCCTTCTTCTCTCCCAGCTCTCAGCTGGGCTAATAAAAGATAGACCTCCTGCAAACCTTGCATTTTTAAAGTATGCAACAATCTGAATGTGAGGAGCATCTCAGCAGATGCAGGCACACTGTCTTCTCCTTTCCTATTCCCCCTATGCCTGGTAAGGTGCATGCTCTTTCTTTATGAATAGGAACATGTTTTGGTTGTATCTTCGACCTTCAAAAGCAAATATTTTGTTCTGTGGCCCTGAAGGATATACAGGAATCCTTCAACCACCATAAGAGCAATATTAGGGCAACCTATTTCAGGGGAAAAGATACAGCTGGGCATTAACCCAGGTTTAACATGTATGTCTGCTACACAGGGTTCATGTTTCTAGAAACACACTTTCATGCTTCCTAGTTCTGTATTTCAGCTGTTAAAGATAATTCAGACATTAGACACGTATTAGGAGATGAAACACAAAAAATACAGTGATCCACAGCATGAAGCTACACTGCCAAGTTCAGTAAAACCTGAACACTGCTGTACTTTTTTCCTTTTCTTTCCCCCAGCTGGAGCCACAAAGATTGTCCTTGGAGTTTTTAATACAAAGAGCATTAAAATAAACCACTGCTCTTTGATTTCTGTAGAATTAAATGTACTTCTAGTGTAACATGATTTTTAAGTGGGTAGATGTTCTGATAAATAAACTAATGTTTACTTCAAATACAAAACTAAGAATATGGGAGAATGAAGGGCCTCAAACAAAACCAGGTCAATGCTTTCAGGTAGAAAGATTTTGAATCAAGATGCCACCAAATTATTTCATTTATTTTGTTTGCAGGCGGTTTTCTATTATTTCTCTAGCTTAGAAATAACCATTGACTTTTAGCCAATGAGGCTACTTCTCTTGATTTCCCTGGTAAGTCAGATCAGGGCTCTTAATTAGTTTTGATTCTTTGACATTTTGATAATATAAACATGACCTTAAACACTTCTTGTACTGAACTTCGACTGGAAAGCTAAGGAGTTCTAAATAATTCTCACAAATCCAATTCCTTTGCTTGCACCAGTTTAAATACACCACAGACTGTTCACAAACTGAAAAGGAGAGTCTCAAAAGGAGAAGAAAACAGGAAATGAGCAATGCAGCATCATAATTTACAAATAAAACAATAACATAGACTCCCTCTCAATGACCTGAGAAAAACAACAATTCTTACAGACTCTTGGAATTCTTACAAAAGAGTGTCAATGTTTCTCATATTTTGAATCGCTTCTTTAAAAACCTATTCTATAGAAAAATCATAATCTATAAAGAAGAGAAAAGCTGCCACTACACCCCCAACTCTTCCTTGAGCTGCATCTCAGCAATGACATTTGGAGAGTGAAATCTTATATCCAGCTTTAACTTCAAATTCAAATCACAGGGAGGACTCTGCTCCTGCGTGCACACTGAGAAGCACTAAGTTGGTAGCTCAGATCCTGAGGTGGTTTCCAGCACACTCAAGGATTCTGCTGCGTCACAGGTGAGTGGAGCTACAAAATACACAGATTACATGAAATTATTCGGGTTAATCATGACAGAAAGAGTGTGAAGCTCTTAAGAGGGAGCCTGGTGAGCAGCAACACTGTCAAACGAGACATCCCAATGCAATTAAACTCCAAATACTCCACCCTGCAAGGAATAATCTGAGCCACGGCAGCGTCTCCCAGGCCCTGTGTTACACCATGACAGACATGTACATCACTGCAGACAGCTGAGGGCAGAAACAATCCCAAACAAAGGATAATAAACCCCCTAAGATGCAAAATACATTACACAGAAAATAAATTAGGAAAGTTATTCTGATTCCATGTATGTATGTAATTCAGAAATCTAATCCCCCTTATTGGATTGGCGCTTTTTTTTCACTTTGAGAAGAAGGAGGAAAGCATGATGGAGTGTTTTGTGAGTGGCAAACACGAAGAATGATCAGAAGCACCGAAAAAATCCTCACCATATATGGAGCTGAAAGAGCTGGGGGGGGTTAATCCGCAGACAACCCAAATGTGAGGAGACGTGACTATTTTGACAATGGTAAACAGTAATCTGGTGGAGGAGAATTCTTGCTAGAAATACATTTCTTCAGAATGGTTAGAGGAGAATCGGGTTCTGTTTGGTTTACAAGGAGCTTCTTGCTAGAGTGTGATGGTTTACAAGGAGCTTGGTTTACAAGGAACTTCTTGCTAGAGGATGATGAATTCAAACGAGCTGAGAGAAAGAATCTGAAGTGAGGTATGTTCAGACATGGCCTAAGACATCCTTCAGCCCCGGTGAGGAGACAGCAGCTGCTCTGATGGACAGGCACACACGGTCTGAACAGCCAGAGCTTTGCTGCCAGAGACAAATGTTTCACTCAGTTAACATCAGGGATTTCATGGACTACAATCTCCATTCCTGTCGCTGCCAGAAGTTTCTTTCATCACTCTCCTGCTCCTGCAGGTCAAGCTTTCCTGTTAACAAAATAAAAATAATCCTAATACTCTAAAGAGGAAAGCTATAAGAATAATGACTGCCACTTTGCCACACACAATGCTTTGGGGAGGTTTTCAATTACAGTAGAAAAGAACAAGTGCACCATGCAGGAAACTAAGGACACTTCATGATATCAAGATGACTGCAAGTGTTGGGAGGCATCTCAGGGTCTGAGGCTTCATTCAGATGCAGCACTCCATGCCAAGAACAGATCAATCAAGGTATTTGTCATGTGAATTGAATACTGAGAGTGATATTGTTTAAACTGTTTGCCATGTACCAAGTCTATGCTTTGCTGTTTCGATACCACAGATGGGACAGTTCACCCGCCCTTCCTTCCCAGGCACTTCTTCAGCTGTAATGGCAGCTCAGGCTGGTGTGGGCAATGGGCTCAGTTTGTCAGGCTCTAGGAGTTCTCTTCCAGGCTGAGGGATTCCAGCAAAACCCACCCCATCTCCAAGCAGAAAATAACACTAATTTGGACAGAGCCTGTTACATTTCTGATGGTTCTCACGAGACAGACATTTTGACACAGGGGATGATGTTTGCACTCACAAACAAGACACCGGTTATTTCAAGAGTCGACTGGTCAGCTACAGGCAAAGAGGTTTGTGGGCAAAAGGGGCAAAAAGCACCTTTAGGAATCATGTGCTAAAGCAACTCACCATATCACAGGGGCTACCAGGGAGGGGAGGATGTGCAAGACAGACACACCTCAGCCTTCTGCTCCACAGGACAACAGCTCTCTGTTAACAACAGGGAGTTGCAGATCTTGATATGAGCTCCTCACTGCCAAGAGACCCTGCTTAAATACAGGTCCCTCTCTGGGAGCAGTTAACATCCAATTTGACAAATAGACCTTCTATTAGGTATAATACTATACTACCCACACTACTTAAAGCTCTTTAGCTGATATTAATTGATGTTTTTTAGCAGAGTTATTTGGGTGCTGCAGCTTGTTTTGATGCCAATTTTTACCTGGAGATAAAGACTCTTGTTCCCCCTCCTGTTGTGAAGCCACTTCACCACTCACCATTTTAAGAAAAAAAATGGGATATGACACTTGAAATTTTCTCTTGTAAATATTTATTCATTGAAGGAGCAGTGCTTCTCCTCCCTCTTTAGAGCCTACCATATAAAATAAATCTAGGAAAATCAGGCATGTCAAAGCACATCTCCCTATAAACACACTCCCAAAAGCTAAGTCAGAGCACCTCTGGAAAAGCCCAAGGCAGCTGTAGCAGAAATGAGACTGCACTAGCACTCACCCTGGTAGCAGAGCCTTTGAGCTGGGAACCCAATCCAAGGAAGCACCATAGCTACGGTGCATGGAATTTTGTGAACTGTGTTCTGCTCTTTCTTCTGCCTGAGAGGAAAAATCTCCTGTGTTACTGGAATACTGAAACTCTTTCATATGCAAATATGTCAGGCAACAGCACAGCCTCGAGGGTACTGGCAAAACCTGTGAGGCACCAGACTCCAGCGAGCTGCTCCTTGAAGGTGTGTTCTCATCAAGACAGCAATCTAAAGGGATTCAAGCTGTATCTACTCTCTTCCTTCCCATAAAGAACAGGGCATCCAGACTTTCAGAAAATTCCTGGCCAGTTCCAGTTTCCTCATCAGGAAGTACAAATGCAATGGGTTGGTCGAAACCCAAAGAGCTTTCATAGGAATGTCTCAAGTTCAGAGACATGCTAATCAGCAAGTGTTTCTGGGGTCCACAGCAGATATTCAGGCCAAAGTGAAAACCCTCCTCCCACCTCCCTGGCACTGGTAGCCTGGCATGCACCACAGAACTCCAGTGGGATGAGAGTAACTGATCAGACACAGGGGTAGGAGCTGGGTCTGTCCTCACCCTCTGAGCACAGCAGTGGTAGGATTATTGCCCTCTGCAGAGACACCAAGGGATGCTTCCCAGGCTGGCTAAATACATTTCCTACACAGCTCCCAACTACGTCCCTTGGCAAGTTTCTTTCTGACAGCACAAAGGTTGTGCTGTGTCCTACTCCTGACATGAAACACAAACTAACACTTTGGACAAGAACGCCCTTCAGCCAAGGACAGGCTGGGTTTGTCCTCAAACACGAGGCTGGCCCTATTTCTCAGTGGGATGCTCAAAACATTTCAGAGACAAAAGACAAATTGTAAAACCAACATGATGCTAAATGAAAACAACAAAACAAAACAACCCAAAGAACCCCATGAATCTGAAGGTAGGAGAAAGGAAGAACAAGTCCCCCAGAGCGCACCGGGAGCCACGAGAGAAGGGCTCTGCATCTGCCCTTCTGACAGAAGGAAGCACCTCCTTTTCTTATACTCTCTTATCATGTAAATTCACTGCTACCTGTGTGGGCAGAGAGCCTGTTGTATGTTGTTTAAATGATCTGCACACTCCCACAGAAAAGTCTTCTCAAATCCCTTTAACTGCTAAACATCTGCTGGAGGTGTTTCGTATGCCAAACAAATGTCACATCAAGAAGGTCACTCACATCGTGCTCACACCTTAGTAAGTCATTCTTCCTTTGTTTGGCTTGGTGCTCTAATATTTAGAGACGTTTGAAATTTTCTACATTACTAGCAAGCAGCTTGTTCAGAACTACAGAGTGAAGGTTACATTGAAAGTGTCCTTTTTCTTTCAGTGAAGTTCATGTGCAGTACTCCAAAGCAATCTAAGAAGCTCTGTCGTCATTATTCTAAGTTTTGTGACTGAAAGTACAGTATCAAAAGGCTTTGCTCCCTTGCCTGTGCTGCTTAATTTCTGTCTCTCTGTCTTTCTCTCTCCACTCTCCCCCTCCCCATTTTATCTTTGTA
This sequence comes from Scytalopus superciliaris, assembly GCA_013400415.1. NCBI lineage: Eukaryota > Metazoa > Chordata > Aves > Passeriformes > Rhinocryptidae > Scytalopus > Scytalopus superciliaris. The sequence goes on along the minus strand of VXBX01006417.1, from coordinate 415,767 downwards.
GTCATAACATATAGCTTTTTAATGCCTTTGTGTTGGGTAACAACCTGAACTGTGCACAATGAGATACAGGCCAGTTATCTGTATTTACAGTTCCAACTCTTTTGTAAATGCTTTCCTGTTGTGGTCTGTTGTTGACCACTTTACCTTATCCACCAACAGAAGAAAAATAAAGATCACTGACTACAGGACTGTGAAACTTGCACACTGTTTCCATATCAAAATTGGACCCCAGGAATTACCCACTAGTAAGAAAATGCCAACGATCTGTCACACACAGAGAGTAATTCAGCTCTCCATGTCCTGTTCCCAGACAGGCTTGCCAATTCAGCTCTGGGGGCTGCCCTGGGGTTCTGGGGAGGGTTTTTAGGAGGGGTGTGAGTCAGTGCTCTGGAGAAATGAGAATCAGGGAGCAAGACGGCTCTGTTTCTAGCAAGGCAGTGGGCAGCACCACTGCACGTTCATCCAGCTTTGTGGATAAAGGAGCAGAATTCAGCTAATCCCCCACACAGGAGCAGTGCTATTACAATTGCTCAGTCAGCCATTCTGGGGTGAATCTGGATCATTTGGGTTTTAAGACTATTATGATGGCTTTACACTTCACTGAGCAGACTATTACACATGTAATTCAGAAAGACAGTGAATTCTTCAATGTGGATCCCAAGTTCACTGCACAGAAGAAAACGGTGGCCAGTTTGGACCACCGTGGATACCATCACTTACCAAGTGCCAGGACAAAAGTCAGTTTTTCTAGTAAAAGACACAGAGTAGAGTATTTACACACACTTTGGGAGGAGTTATAGCAACACACTATCCTGGGAAGAATAAATAGTCCTTATGCCACTTGTTTTCTGCCCTTCAGTTCCCCTAGCCTACATTTTTAAAAATGAAGAATTAGCTGGCTTTTTATATGTCAGAAATTTAATTTCTCTATTTTACTATATTACCCCAATATACCCATTTTTATGTTCATAATTTCTTTATCCCTGCAAACTGAACCTCTATATGTTTATTATTTTCTAATCAGTGGCTTATTGCATTTTGTAGTTCACTTCTTTAGAAATACACATTTTTCATTAGCTTTTATGGTCCAAGCACAACATCAGAAAAGCAAAGGCAAATGACTGAAGAGAAAGAAAACTTCTTAAGATTCACCTGTATCTTAGAGCTTTCAAGCCAAATACTGCAATTCTTATAAATCAAATCAGGATTCAGGTGAAAGTAATAAAATATACTTTTTAAAGAATGAAGCACAGAATAGAAAGGATAGCCTTATATTTATTTTTATTTAAAGCACTGCTTCTTGCCATCACTGCAAATCTGCCTCTGTCCAACTTACAAGTTATTTTTACAATTAGACAGCTACATTTGTGTCTTCCTGAAAATCCCCTTTTGAACGGGCTCCTGTGCAATGGGCTCTGCTGGACTCACAGGGAGGAGTTTCACAAATGAATACAAAGCAAATTTCAAGACAGAAATCTCTAGAAAGAGGGGAGGCACAGCCTAAAGAGTACATGAGACACCTATAACCTTAGCAAGGAAAAAAGTTTCCCTCCTGCTGAAGCATCTGGGTGATGAACAGCAACACTTGAGCAGCCAAGGCGTGAGGGCCCCCCGAAGTACCCGACATGGCAGGTGGGCTGGCAAAGAGCCACAGACACCGAACCCCAAACACATCTCGGGTTTTCAGAGCAGAGCAAAACAGCCAACACACAGTCACAGCCTGGCAGAGGGGCAAAAGGCACTCAGGGGGGAGGGGACAAGCCAGTGACCCCCAGATTCCCCAGCTGTGACATTCAGAATGCCTGCAAAGCCTCTGGGTTGGCACCTGTAGCTCTGTGCACACCCCCAGCCTCTTGCACTGACCTGCACGTGCCCACACCACGAGCACACCAGAAACCCCATCCAGGACACGGGCTCAGCCTGCTGAGCTCCACCAGGGACAGGGAGCCCATGGCCATGGGCAGGGAACCAGCAGGGGGCCCCAGTCAGGCACCCCATATACAGCATGCCAATTATCCCATATACAGCATGTCAATTATCCCATATATAGTATGTCAATTATCCCATATATAGGGTGTCGATTATCCCATATATGGATGCATATATCCCATATATAGGATGCCACTTATCCCATATATGGAATGTATATAATCCATATATAGGATGTATACATCCCATATATAATATGTCAATTAAGCCATATATAGTATGTCAATTATCCCATACATAGGATGCATATATCCCACATATAGGATGTCAATTATCCCACATATAGGATATCAATTATCCCATATATAGGATGTCAATTATCCCATATATAGGATGTATATATCCCACATATAGGATGTCAATTAACCCATATATAGGATGTCAATTATCCCATATATAGGATGTATATATCCCACATATAGGATGTCAATTAACCCATATATAGGATGTCAATTATCCCATATATAGGATGTATATATCCCACATATAGGATGTCAATTAACCCATATATAGGATGTCAATTATCCCATATATAGGATGTATATATCCCACATATAGGATGTCAATTAACCCATATATAGGATGTCAATTATCCCATATATAGGATGTCAATTATCCCATATATAGTATGTCAATTATCCCATGTATAGGATGTATATATCCCACATATAGGATGTCAATTATCCCATATATAGTATGTCAATTATCCCATATATAGGATGTATATATCCCCCATATAGGATGTCAGTTATCCCTATACACATTTAAATGGCCAAAGCATTAGTTTTGATTTTCTGCTTTTATAAGACACAGCTAAAGTTTAAGTGATGCAATTCAAAGAGTTTGTTTTTTGAATCTTTCTGCAAAGTCTGACCTCTTTTAATGACTCCCCATAATATTGCATCATTTCCTATATAGCAACACCATTTTATTTCAAAATTGATATGTACTTTTAAGCTACTTCTTGAAGGATTAATCACTATTGGCTGTAAATTCCAGAGTATTTCCCCAGTCTTTTTGGTCTGTCAGTTATAAAAAAATTGAAAATCATTAAGATGTGTGTAGGGATCCCACAGGATGTGGGTTCTCACACAGGACTACAAAGGCTGGGGGATCTTGTGGTAAGAGCACCACGGGACCACACACTGCTCCAGAAGACATGTATCAATGTGATGTCTAAATTAATCTGTCCTTTGTGCCACACTCCTCCTGACATTGAAGAGTTGTGCATACACAGAAAGACTAGATGGAATATAATGCAAAAATAAAGTGGCAGCATCAACTGAAGTTCCTTGTTCTCCTGAGTTTGTCAAGGCTTTGTTACTTGGCAGCTTTTCATACAATATTTATTATGGCTGCAATTTTTCCCCATTAACATGTTTTAATCTGGGGAAAATGTCACATTTTTCTATTTTAAATATACGGAGACTGACATTTTTTGTGAGCTCATCTCTAGCAGATTGCTTTTTGTTCTAACCTCGGAGGAGTGGAGGAAGGATGCCTCTCCTATCTTCTTGCTTCTTTCCCCTTTGAAGTTTCTCTGTTCCCTGTGTTTGGGGTGTGTGTGGTGCACAGCCTCTCACAACAGAGTGGAAGTCACAGACAGGGCTCAGGCCTTACGCTGTTATCGCTCCAACTCCGAGTGCACAGGAAACTTCTCCACTAATATCAAAGACAGACCAAGTCATAGATCAAAGAAATGGGTCAGAGCTGACTCCTTGGGCAGCCTAGATTCTCTCTGGTGCATCAGCATTTCAAATTAGCAGGTGCACATGTGCACAGTGTACAACAAACTGGCTAATCTGCTGTGTGATGGCTCCGAAGCATTAGCATTCAGTCAGATGGTACTTTATCACTGACTCCGCTGCAGATGATCTACGTTGCAGGCAGCACAGGGAAAAATCCAAACATGTCATAACAATTCTTTTAGAACTCACCAAAAGGCAATTTCTCCAAGCTAGTATTTTGCTTTTCTTTTTTTTTTTTTTTAGTTGACTCATACAAGCTGAAATTTGTATCTGCTCATCTAAAGTTCATGCCATGCATCAGAAGTGAAAGCATAATTTTCATCCTTCTACGTGAACTAAACTGTTGTTATCCAGTTTTCCAGATGTGAAAATCTGTCATCTCTGTCAATGTGTGTGTATCTACATTTGTATTTCAGCAGTCTGGCTTACAGGTCTGAAACCATGCTGTGCAACTAAAAGGAAAAGGTAATTTCTTTCCCTCCTACGAGGAATGTCCCATTGTTATGATCCAATTTTCCTTTCAGATTTTGTCACTATTATTTTTTAATTAGACATGTAATGCATCTAATATATTTCATATCTTTGAATCCCTTACCTAATCTATGTTCTTTAAAGTTCAGAAATATCCGTTTATGTTTAAATAGCTGTGGAGATCGTTGGTGAGATAATTTTTTCTCTGTGCAGACAGACTAGTTTCCCCAATCATGAAGTGTCTTTTAAAGGTAACATTTATATTCCCACCACAAACATTGCAAGTGAGAATCTTGCAATGAATAAACAGATAATACTGCAAATAAGTTCTGATTTCAGAGTGAAAGACTTTTAACCCACATTTAATATCTTTAATGTAGACAGTTGTCTTTTATCAGTGCTAGATCTGACTCAACAGTGTATTTGCTGTTTTCAGCATCTTTCCCCCTCCACACTCCGTTCAATCACAGTGTAAAGTCCCCCACTGAGCTGCTCACACACAGTACTCAGAGAGCAAATTCCCCTCCCTGTGCATTTGTGGAGCTGTGTGACTGTGCCAAGGCTCCCCCAGAGATGTGACCACAGGTGGTGCTCTGCCTGTCTCACGGACAGCAGTAGGCATCCCTGACAGTGCCTCCCAGGAGAAGGCCTGAGGACTTCCCACCACCTCTCCTTGCTCTAACTCCTGATCCTGCTACAAGAAGCCAGGCCACTCCCATGGAGCACATCTTTCCTTGTTAGTGCCCATGGCCTTTTCCACAGCCTTGTGGCAGGAGAGGCAGCCTTAGCAATGCATGGGGGCTCTGCTGAGGGACAGGCAGCACTCCTGCAGGACAAGCTCTGCCTCACTGGGCAGGGGGCTGGGCACTGGAGGGGCTCTCACTGCCTGGGCATCACCACTCCCCTGTTCTGCCCATCCCCAGGAGGTTCAGTGTCAGCCTCCAGAACAGCCAATATTAACAGGCACTGCTCTCTGCCAGCACTGGGTGGCTCTGCCACAGCCCCTTGAGACAAGAGGGTCGGAGACTGGTTAATTCCAGGTCTTGGTAAGAGATTACACTTCAAAACTGAATGCTGATTTTGATCATGTGTCTTTACCAGGAAGGATGAGGATAGGCAGAAATTATCACTGTGCACTTCAACATCTTCATAAATGACTTGGACACAGGAGTGGAAGGGACACTGAGCAAGTTTACAGGTGACATGAAACTGGGAGGAGCTGTTCACTCCCTCGAAGAGGGAGAGAATCACCAACTGGGAAGAGGCTGGGAATCACCAAACATGAGAAGTTTAACAAGGGCAAGTGCCAGATTCTGCCCCTGGGATGGGGCAACCCCGGAGAGACGGACAGAGTGGGAATGAGAGTCTGGAAAGCAGTGCCAGGAAAGGGCTCTGGGGGTCCTGGGCAGGGGCCAGTTGGCCACAAGTCAGCAGTGCCTGAGCCAGGAGGGCCATCCCTGCCCTGGGGGGCANCCCAGAGGGTGGTGGGCACTGCCCAGGCTCCCCAGGGCAGTGGGCACAGCCCCAAGGCTGCCAGAGCTCCAGGAGGGTTTGGATGATGCTCTGGGGCACAGGGGGTGACTCTTGGGGATGGGGCTGTTCAGGGCTGAGGGCTGGACCTGATGATCTTTGTGGGTCTCATCCAACTCAGCATATTCTATGATCTGTGAATCTACCAGCTGCATATGAATCTCTGCTAAAGTAATTTTAAATGAAGAAACATTATATTTTTATTTTTATAAATCTTGGTTAGCCAATTTCTAACACATTCTCAAGCTCTTGTACCATTCATTACCACCTCTTCAGAAACATCTGCATATGGTGCTACATAGAATTGTTGTAGGTGATATTTGGACATGTACCTGAGCCCTCCTCCCCCACCCAGTGGCTACCATAATACAAAGACCTACATGATGATGAATATAAAGTATGAAGATACAGACCAAGAGCAAAATTAAATCCTACACTGCACAAGGAATTAGTTTGTTTTCTGCACCAAACCATCAGAGAGCAAATCAGGCCTGTTGGACAAGCACTGGAGTCAGCACTTGTGGAAACTGCAGTGCCACTTCACACACGATTTTCATCTAATACATTATAAATGTTATAAATATTTTACTGTATAGGCAACACGAGGCAGGAAATATATTAAGCAGCTTGACTGCTACAGGATTTTGCTACAACTCATGAGGCAAAACCATGCCAGGTTTTTAAGGACTGCAGCTAGTTTGGTTATCCTGCTGTAACAGTGACCCCAACTCCTGCTCCAGCAGCCCTCTCTGCCAGAGAGAGGCACTACCTGGCTTTGTGCAAACCTTCTCAGGTCAAGTGTTTGCAGGAGTCACAGAGACCCTTGTGCAGGATTTTGTTGATCAGGAAGGAACTGGAGAAATCTTTCCCTCTTTCAGATCACCTCTTTTTGACCTTAGCTACTTCCCTCAGTTATGTTTTAGTCCCAGAAATAGCTGAGACTTCAGCTGACTTTCTTCCAGTGCCAGGCTCTCCTTTATTCTATGTATGATTTTTTTTCACACTTTCTACATCACCAGCTCCACGTAAAGAACACCAGTGGAAGTCACTTCTCCAGTTAGGCAGTCACTGCTCACGGGGATGGAGAAGTTCAGGCTGTTTTACACCAGTACTGATGGGCTCCGCCCCAGTCCCAAAGCATTAGAGCAGCTCCCCTGGCGCTGACAATGTGCCAGATAGATAAAATCTACCAAATTTCACCTCACCAATATAGACAGAAGAGTCTTTACATGAAGAGCCAACCATCAAACTCTTAAGAACAGGCCTGTGCCATTTAGTGAGCAGAGAACCCACCAGGGCTTTAAATCAAACTCCCCAGAGCCCTGTGCTGTGTCTCCTCTGTGGCTCTATTATTCCTTTATGGACAGGACTCAGGCAAAATAGGGATATCCCCAAGGCCACCTGTCTACAGAATGTCTCACAGCAACTTCTGGATGCTCTGGAACAGGAAACAGAGATCAGCTTAATTTAATAAATGCAGATCTAGTTCTTGATAAATTTACAAATAAGGAGTTCCTGAAAATTCAGAACCTCAGGAAAGAACAAAAAGCTAATGCCTACTACTATTTTTTGGGAAGTGTGTAATTTTGCTTGGATTAACTTCTAATTGTATATTTCACACACTATATATATATGAATATATCAAACTTTAAGTTTGCAACTTTGTTAAGCCTTCAAAAATGGCAGGATTTCTGTTTGAGAAGCACTGTGAGTGTTTCAGACACGTGACAAACATATTTCCCAGGTCTGGAGTGGTTTTTCCTAGAGGGAACAAGGAAAATGAAGAAACACTTGCTGCTTGTTGACTCCAAACCTGGGAATTCGGCAGGTCCAAAGCTGCTACAGCTGACATTCAGGCTGTGGCTCACAACAGGCAGTGTTTGGTGACAGCTCTCCCCAGTGACAGCATTTCCTCACATTTCCCCCTTAGTCCTTGCTCTTCTTCCTCCTTTCCTTGTGCCAGCTCAGGCACTTTGCCTGCTGAGTCCAGGAACTGATCTGCCTTAAATAAGATCTGGTCAGCAGAAAAGGAGGAGCACTGAGGAGGCAGGAGGAGTGTTGTGAACACAGGCACACTGCTCGAGAGCACAGCCTTTGTGAATTAGGGGGCAATCTGGGACAGTTCTTGTGTCTCTGAGAGATTTGGACACAAGGCAGATCTTGGCAAGGGAGCAGACATGGCATCTGAAGACAGGGCAGGAGAAAACCCCACAGCCACACTTGCCAAGAGGGCCACAAAGCAGTGAAAGCTTCAAGAGGCTGATCAAGGGGTACCCCAAAATTGCAGAGGGTGGCCCTTGCTCCTCATTTAAGACCTAGACCACACTGGAACAGCTGGAGAAGGTGCTGTCATGTTTGGCCAAATCAGGTGGTAAAAGCAGGGATTCGGTGCTTGTAGTTTACCCCTGGGAACAAAACCCAAGTATGAGTCACTTAGAGCAAAAGCAAAACAGGCATCAACTAATTACCATAGATTTCCTCACAGATTATGAGGAAAAGAGAGCGAGAATATGAAGCAGGAGGGAAAAGTGCAAAAACCTGAAGGAGTACACAGGATCAGAAACCCAAACAGAAGTGACTCACCAGGCTCCTCACCCCCAGCTACCTCCCACAGCATCTAGTCCTCAAATTAACAGGTTCAGCCAAGCAGGCCAAGTGAGGTCAACAAGGCTGTCCTCTTGTCCTACCCAGGACTGCCCCAGACCCTTTCACAGACTCAGTCAAACATCATTCAAACAGCATGGCATGCCACTAGGAGCCCAAAACAAAAACCAAAATCACTGAAAGAGAAAACCCAACCCAGCACCATGAGAACCTCCACACAGAACAAGGAACTCCCACCCAGTGTCAGGTGGTGCTTTCTGCCTCTTTCCTGTGTAATCCATGAAAGAAAGGGAGGCAGGATGCAACAATCTGTAAAGATGGATAGTTGTCCTGGCACTTCACTAGCTCTGTGTGACATGCCAGTAGGAAATTTCTTTCCTATCAAACACATAACTTTATTTAGGTGAACTGGGTTGTATTTGTCTGTGGAGCCAACTATGCCCTGTCAGGTCCAAAGTATCAAAAAGAATGTTCTAGTCACCTATGCCAAAATGCTTCCAAGGAAAAGAGCCAAAAAAGGGGGGGAGGAAATGGCAGTCACTGCTATCTGTTTGTTAGGGCATGATCTTAAAACATCAGCAAATTGCAGTACTCACTGGTGGCACCAACCAGGACTGTCTCCCAAAATAGTGCCCATATCACATTTGTCTTGCAGGGGACTTCCCAGGCCAGGCACTGCTGTGCCATTCTGTGCAGGTGAAGGGCACCTGGACAACAGGTGGGGGCAGCCACGGACCTGTGGTGAGGGTGCCCAGTGCCCATGGCATGGGGCAAACACAAGGACAGGGCAGGAGCCTCCCTGCTCTGCAACCAGCAGGGTATCTCTGTTTGTGCAGAGTGTCAGTCACTCACCCAATTCCTCCCTGGCAAGAGAAGAGGCAGAAGACAAGGGGGCACTTCAGGCATGAGCTCATTTTGTACCTCACTAACTCCATCCTATGGCTGCAAACTGCAGAGTCCTGGGCCCAAAGGTGGCTGTGGGTTGGAACAGTGCAAAAATAAGGACTCCCTGCTCAAAGATAAGGCATCACACACACCAGGACAGTCTCTCTGTATCTTCACCATCCAGGATATGAGATGATTCCAACCCTCTTGGAATGCACTCAGAGTAGGGAGAGTCACACCATCAGATGCCTCACACATGCAACTTTAAACAAATGCACAAGCAGATGAAATCTGACTGTAACAAGCTACATATATTCAGATATCACATAAATATCAGCTGTTATTTTCTTATAAATGCAATTGCCAACACGTAATAAATAAAAGAACAAACCAACACTCTACCCTGCCAGGCAAGGAAGAGCCAAGACAAGAACTCATCACTACAGTTTTATCCTGCTGCCAATGATGAGCTTCACTCAAAATTTGCCAGGCATAAGCTTCAGGTTTAAAGTAACAGTGACTGCAAGCTAGAATTCACAGCAAAGCCAAGAACCTCTCATGCCTGCAAAGCAACTGCACCGGGTTTGAAGTACTCACATAGAGCAGAGTTTGGGGGTTCTTTTAAATGGATTTCCAGTTTTCAGTCTAGAAATAAAAGATGAAGTCTGGTGTTTGTTTTTGTTTCAGCTTTGGCTGGATCTGTTTTTCAGCTTTTCTGCTCTCGTGGTTACAGAATATTCTCCTGGTGTTCCTTGACAAGAAAAAACACAGAATCATTCAAAGCATCATTTCTCACAGTCAAGTATCTACTTGAACACCCAGATCTGCCTCCCAAAGGTACCTGCCAATGGAAGAAATCCCTGCAAAGAAGTTCCAGATGTCAAGTTAACTTGGCTGCTGACTTGGAGGATCGTTAGAGAGGATGGAGCCATCCTGTGATTTTCCCTTCTGCAAAACACAAAGAAGGGCTGGTCAGGGGGAGTTCTATAAAAACCACTTGTTGAGTTGTTGTTGTTGGTTCGTTGTTTTGTTTTTCTTTTAATCAGAGTTCTTAAGCTATTAGTGACTGATCACTTGAAGGAAGTGTGCAGCTGCCTTGATTAACGACTGAATTTTAAATATTTATGATGGATGAAGTATGTCTCTGGAAATGATTGGGGTACTGCTGTTTGTCATATGCTTCTCACCAGGACTCTACTGAAAAGGAGATGTTATCACAACTGGTTTTAATTCCAGAATAAAATATTGCAAGAAATTGTACAGACAGAAATACTCTATGTGTGTGTGTGTGAAATCTAAGTAGCTAAAAGCTGATTCAAGACTATTTGGGGAATATTTTGATATCAGCTTTTTTAATTTTCCTTAAAACCAATTTTCTGATGACTTGGCATTTAATGTACTCTCGAATCACAACTTTTCGGAAGCTTTTTGGCATTCAGTGGGAATTTGCACCACCTGTGTTCCACCTGAGCTGTTTTTTGGGCAAGGATAAACAAAACCTGGGTGTTATGAGTAACCACTGTGGTACCTGCAGAGAAATGATGGCCAGACTGGCTCTGATTATATTGGTAAAGCTGGTTATTGCCTGCCCAGACTGATACCACAGGTATGGACCTTGCTAGAGAGCAGAGCTTGGGAAGCTGGAATTTTCATTCTTCTTTCCTCTGCAAGGAGAGGGGAGGGGAAGATCCCAAGCAGACTGAGCTCACATTCTTCCTCTCCATTTCCTTTTCCCCCCAGGCAGTAACAGGAGCAGAGGTAAAAATAATCTCATCTTCTGAGCTGCCACAAGGAAAAACATCCACTCCAATTCTTTAATCTTCCATCCAGCATTTGGGGGAATTTCCTACTGCCACAATGTGGGGGTTTTGAGAATGCTTGATAGCTTTAGGAAGATCCCAGGGAAGGTCCATCACCTGGTAGATCTGGGCATGGGAAGAAGGCCCAGCTCCCCTGGGGACTGTCCTGTACAGTGAGATAAACCCTGGTACTCAGTGCCATTCAGAGCCCCCTTCGTGCCAACTGCTGGCAGAGACACAATGCCAGGCTGGGACTAAACACCACCAGCTGATAAAACCCCAGCAAAGAGAAACCCAAAACCTCAATGATACTGTTGTACTCTCAATTCTTAGAAGTCTGATTAGATTGATGCACAGTTGAAAGGGAAAAGTATCAGAAACTGGCCTATGTACGAGATACAATTCATAAAGGACATAAAATACCTGCACCTCATTTTTATTGTTTTTCTTTGGGAGAAATCCTGCAAATGCCTAAGAATTTAACAGAAAATGCCATGTATAATCTCTATACATTTACATCCAGTGTAACATGAGGCTTTTTTTTTTCTTGGTCAAAAAATATGAGCCCAGGATTTTTCCCCATCCTTTGTGTTTTGTTCCATACTTCCAAAGTAAGTTAAAGAACTAACCTGTAGCTTTCTGCAGCAACATTTTCACATCAAATGAGCACCTTCTGGTTCAGTCTCTTCAGACACATCTCTGGCTGTGTTGGTGGGCAAGGGTAATGCACATTATGGTATCATCTGTTAATGATCCATTGCAAAAATTCTGTGAGTGGCATTTAAATTCTAAGATGGTTTGACCACATCTTTTTTATTTTAGACATCTTCAGCAGGGCTTACATTGTTTATCACACACTTCAGCCTAAGGCAAAATCCTAGACCTGAGCTAGGATCCGTTCAAATACACGTTGGTAAGGCAGGGCTGGACACCCCAAGGAACAACATGCCACTGCAGCCAGAGTGTTTCTCTATTCACAGTGACAACCACCAAAATCCTGCAGATATTCATCTTCTCCTGATGCTTGCTTTTGGAAAAATCTCTGTAATTACTTCCTATGCTTTGCAATATTCAGGAATTATTTTCTGCTACCGTAAGAAACATATTTAGGATGAAAATATTCTCCCATTGGCACCTTTCTGTGTGGTATTAAGACTAGGAATGTATTTATATTTAGGTTTCACCCACGAGAAAAAGATTCTTGTATAATTCAGTACTACACTTAGAGAGGAAAAAACCTCTAGGCCACAATACGTAGTTAATATTCAGAATTAAGTCAGTTTATTATGCATCAACTGGTAGGTCAAACTCAGCTTTGTGTGCTGTAATTTATAATACAGCTTTATGCCCAAAGCAATATGGAAGCCCTGAAGCAACACTGTGAATTATTACAACTGAATCCGAACACTACCTTCAAAAATGTATAGATTTCTTCTACTTCTCTTGCATACAGGCCATAAACATGATGTCAGAGAGCTCTGTGCTGCAAGGACATCTAAATAAAAGAGCAGTTCCAGGCCCAGTGTCAGCATTTGGCACTCTGCTTCCTGCAGCCCCACTAAGTGCTAGTCCAGCTGCTTCAGCTGATTTAACCAATTCTCTAAATGGAATATGAGGAGCTTTATGACTCGCTAAAAACTAACAGATTTCCCCCTCCTAATGGCACAGCAAATAAAATGACACAGCAATTTGGTAACGAAACAGTTCTGCCCGAGCTCAGACTCTTTATGTTTGTATTTTCGGTTTAGTGATGTGCATGGGCAAGGCAACGTGTTTCTGGAAATCCTCAGGAGCTGGAGCTGAACTGCCCCGCTCCTGCCTCCTTCCTGCTCCCAAGCGCACACCCATCCCACTGAGGGGCAGGGCTGGGCTGCCCTGGCACTGCCATCACTCAGGAGGGTTTGCTTCTGCATGATTTCAGTTACCCTGTGATGGGAAAGGGCTGGAAATGGACATCATGGAAACAACCAAACCAGTTACAGCCCCTGGAAATGCTGGAGAAATGAGCTCCTTCCCTCACATTGATGCAGACAGTTGTCTGAGACGGGGTAAGAGAAAACCAGACACCTTTTTGTCTCCATTCTGAAAGGTAAGTGAGCTTGAGGTCTGGGGTTATTATGCCAGATGTGCATCAGCAGTATCGCCCTGAAGGCTCTTTTCAGCCTTGATGAGCGGCTTGAGTGGACACGGGACAAAGTTTCCCTGTTAAACATGGCACATTTTTGCCTTCCTTCCACCACTGTGAGCTCTGCCCACAAGAGGTGCCTTAGCAGGAAGTTTGCCAGCTCGGGCTGGGCAGTCACTCCTGCACACTCCTGTTAATGCTCCTCAAGTAACGTGTCGCCTGTGAAGAAATAAATTTGAAAAACAACCAAACTATAATCAAGCCCCATCAACATCGGCTAATTAATTCTGAGCATTTTGATGTTGCTTCTCACCACTGCACAGCATCTCCCTCTGAACTCACAAAGAGCCTTATTTATGCATTCCTTGGAGCAGTTCTTCACTGCTGTATCCCTGTGACTACATTAGAATGGATTTACACATCCTCCTGCCTTACACCTCTCGGAGAGATCAGAACTAGTCCCATGAGGTTTACGCCTCACCTAAATTAGTTCCCAATGTGAAAGAATCTGCAAATAAACTAATTAGAGATTAATTGGCTAATACATATAGATAAGTTAATTAGAGATTAATTAGTGTTTATATAGTATGGTCCTTAGAAGATGTAAATTGCTCTTAAAGTACCGAGTATTACATGTCAATTCTATGGCTGCTGACAGCTCTTAGTTGGTGTCGTATCCACCACTCACACAATTCCTTCTGTGGAGTTTGTCATTATGAATCTGATCTGCTCATCTTGCAAAAGAACTGGATAAGACAACAAAAATGGTCAAACCAAATCATGCTGCACTGTTGAAATGCACCCACCTCCTGAGAAGAAAAAGAACTGTCCCCTCGTGTCATGCAGGAGGGGTAAAGCAAAGCTGGAAGTTCATGCTGAGCTCTACATTGTGTGGTTTCACAAATCCCCAGGTGACCTTGGAGCACAAAAGGCCTTTCCAAAATTTGGACCCAGGTGCTTTTTCAAGAACTCCTCTCCTTTAACCCACCAGCCTTCCTGAGATGCAGGCAGGATTCACAGCAGCAAGGATGTGCCAGTACACCCAAACAACATGAACCACCTTCCTATCCTGCCTACGTATAACTTCCCACCTGGTTTCATCTGCTACAAATTTTATTCTCCTGGATCAGTCTAATTTCATCCAAGAGCTGCTGTAATTTCTCAAACACTGTACCCTATGGGCTATGGAAAAATTCTTATATTCTTAATATACTTCTATTTATGAAATGTGTTGTGAACTTCTTTTAACAAAGTGTTCCATCCCAAGCATATATATGCCTAAATAATGTTGTCAGTTCTGAATTGGTTACTAAAATGTATTTCAACAAATAGGGGGCTGTAAGTGGGCCTTGAGGCAGCCCTGGAGAGAGCAAAGTTTGAACTGCCAGCATTCCACGCTGTAGTTTTCAGGTCCTGTGTGTGAATGTGACTCTACACCTGGAACTTGTCTTACATCAACCCAGGCTGAACACAAAGCTAATGCCAAACTCCTGGCACAAGTGGCATTTGGGATAACTGTTCAATTTTACAGATCACCTGCTGCTGTGCACACTGGCAGAGCCTCAGTGGCACAACAAAGCCAGAAGTTTCAGGCCAGTAAAGCTGAGCAGGCTCCAGGGACACAAACACTATGGAAACATTCACCAAAGCTGGTACTTGAAGAACACAAAGGACAGAATCAGAATTAATGCGTTAAGAAAAAGAGGAAAAAAAACTTGTGGTAAATTTGTGCCCCGAGAAGAAAAACTTTAGCATCTTGTCTCTAATTGGTACTGGCAGAGTCAGTAACCCAAAAACGAGCAAGTCTTCAAAGTGAGGATTTGAGCAGAAGGACCATTATTGCAGGACTAAACAGCAGCCAGGAAAGGCTTTCCTTGCACAAGATTCCACAGAGCACCAGCTAAATGAGATGTATATGAAATCCCCTGCTGTTTCCAGCTACGTGCACACATCCCACATGCCAGCAAAGCAATCAGAAAACACCTTTCCTATAACTCACCTAAATGGAGCTCCTCAGTCGTGCTCCTGAACCTTCTCTGGGCTGTAAAGGAGAGCTCCTGCCACAGATGCTGCTTGTAAGCACCTCTGGGAATGATGAATTGGACCAATAATTCTTTTCAGGTGGTTTCAGCTTAACAGATTTAAATAGAGTTTTATTCTCCTGGCACTTGTTATGATACTGCCCACAAGACAGTCTGAACAACTGCAGCAATGATGCATTTCTCTGTTTTCTTAGGCTTTGACTGCACAAGCCAAACACTACTGTTAGCAGGCAAATTCACTGACGGTGAAGAGGTTTTTCAATGCAATATTCAAAGTTCTCAGTTTGCCTTTTACTTTGGTCTTCATGAGAAAAGTTCTTCCTTACATTACCATTATCTGGGACAGACAACAGACACTTGAAAACACAAAGTCTGTAATAAAAGCATATAAAGGCCTGTGTTTGCTAGAAATATCTATACTCATCTCACAGAATTATCAAGACAATGCAACAAAACAAGTCAGCTGAACAAGTTTGTTGAATCCTCAAATATGTACTAAGAACACGCAGGAGAACCGAGACCAGCCCTGGGTTATTTTGGATACCAGGGGTTACTTTAGTCCATACAGGACTCCAAAACCAGCCAGTGCCACAAAGGAACCCCAGGACAGTGACACCCCCTCTGATACCACTTACACACATCACAGTAATTCCCAGCAGTGTAAGACCAAGCCTCAGTTGTTCCCCTGCTGATATGCAGAATGTATCATTCACATGTGTTTTCAATTAGTTTAAATTTACCTCCAGCAATATATTTTTTTAAAAAACTTACAAGCATCTGATCTCCTTAATTGTGGAACTGCTCTGGTAGAAAACTGGCTGCAGAGTTGAAACTTCATTCCATGTCCAAATTTCTTGCTATATAATCTGTAAGCTTTATACTTTCCTGCTGTAGTGTTTCTGCCACGTTTAACAAGGACTTGACAGAGACTTCAGAGCATCAGCATTTGTTCAACTATCTACAAAGCCTCAATTCTTCATTCCCCCATAAGTGTTTTCCTCCCTGTCCCAGCACCAGTGCTGCTGTGCCTGTGCTCTGCTCCCAAAGGGTGTTGGTGACAAGGGGCTGCCTGACTGTGCAGCACAGTCAGCCTCAGTTTCTGTAACTGGGTTTATAGCCCCACAGGCAGGGCAGGTGTGAGGTCAGGACAGTTTGCATTTGCCTGTAAGCAGGGGAGAGAGCTGTGCTGCTGGAGCAGGGGCAGGCAGGCTGCTGGGAGCTGTGCAGGGGGTGCCACGTGGGAACAGCAGGGCCAGCAGTGCTGGGGTTTGCCAGCAGTGCTCCGGTGCAGCCAGGCTGGGTCTCACTTGGGCAGAAAGGGGCAGATTCTCAGCAACACACCAAAAGACTCGCTGCCTGGGCATTGAGGATGAGCCACTTTGCAAAGGGCAGCAGTAACTAAAGGACTGAATGCAAAGCTTTCAGAGTGCACACTTTCAAGAGCCTGATTTGCTCCCAGCCTGCCTTTCCCCCCTGCCCCCTTTCTCCTCCCACACAGAAAGCCGTGTAGATACACACAATAAAGAGTCTGTGCTATTTCTAGTCAAGGTCAGTAAAATCCTTTTTTGTATTTTTGTCCTTAAAGAATAATTTTGAGAAATCATTATCACCCTCACTTCTCAACATGAAGCCATGACTGTGAATCACCTTCCTGTTTGTAGGTGCAACTCTGGCAGCTGAGACAAGAAAAATCTTCCTGCTGGAAGAATGTACTCCCCTGGCAAGGCTGTGGTTGGTGCACGGGCATTGCTGGGACCTTGGCACAGGGGGAAATTATTCCTGGATCATTCTGATTTTTTTATTATTTCATTTAATTGTAAAATCCTTCAAATGGTGTTCCCCATCTGGACTGTTCCAGGCTTTTCCAGGGCATTTGTAAATGTTTTCATTTCCCTTCGGTGAGTACAGCCATCTTTTCCAAGTGTAGCCTTTTCCCTGCAAGCAGGCACGACTTGCAGAGCTTTCAGACCCAGAGACTGGAACATGCAGGAGAAAATGTGCAAAGCTAGTGCAGGATGAGTAAAAGCTCTTAAGTGTATGTTGCTCATTAATTAGTCAACACAGTCTCCAGCTGCCTCTCTCATTCAAGGCTGTTTTCCTTTGCTTCTCCTTTTTTTCCTCCCCATTGCCACCCCCGGGAAAACCAGTTCCATACATGCAGTTCTTTAAAGAGATTTCTGCTGTGTCTCTGATATCACCTACATCTAGTGCCCCATATAAAACCAGAGAGCACATGCTGCCTCCTGTTCCTTGCAATCATTTATAATATTTTTAATTTGGGTTTTTTTT
Source organism: Scytalopus superciliaris (assembly GCA_013400415.1). NCBI lineage: Eukaryota > Metazoa > Chordata > Aves > Passeriformes > Rhinocryptidae > Scytalopus > Scytalopus superciliaris. The sequence continues at coordinate 398,285 of VXBX01006417.1, read as the reverse complement.
CCCCCACTGTTAAATTTACTGGCATTGCAGAGGGATGTACTTTAACATGGACAAAGCCTCAGAAATACCCCAACAGCTCTGTAAGAAATGGTGTGCTATGCACATGAGCAGAAAGCAGAATCAAGGCACTGCATACAATAAAATCATATTATCCACCTAGAAACACATTACTTGTGTTATAAGCGAGTTCAAAGGCAACAGGGCTGATGACCAGCTTCAGGAGCTCTAGACATTATGTTAAAAGCAGTAATAGTTTGACCCCCAAAGCTCACCATAGGTGCTAATGTATAGATGAAGTGTATAAATGTGCACAGCGAGCTTTTCCAGAGCCAGGAAAATAATTGTGATGCAGCCAGGAAAAGGAACTTGTATCCCCTGGAATATAGTCTAGGGCTGTAACTCTGTAACCTTGCATGAGGGATCTGCACCCACTGCTAACATTTCTCAAAAGCAAGCAAGATCCAAAATATTGCCATTTCTCTGAGCATAAAGGCCTGTGAGTTGACATGAATGCACCTAGATGTATAAATTTACGCTGCATAGTAAAATTTCTCCTCGCTTTAAGTAAAAGCCGAGGTTATTTTAAAGGTAGCTGAAGGCTGGAACATTTATGGATTATTCCATTTACCTTGCTTCTCAGTTCAAACAGCGTCCCAGACAGAAAATAATTTGGGAGCTCATGTAGAGCATTTTGCTGGGGTGTCAAATGCTAACACACAAGGGAAGTTTAATTGCTCTGCTTTTAAACCTAGTTCTGATAAAGGCCTAGCCAGCCTGTGTCTGTCCCATTCAGAAATGCTTTTGGATTGTTTATGTCTTCTTTCACCAAATTTCTATGAAGGACAATCTTGAGCCATCTGGTGCCTATTTAATTTTTAACCACCTCTCACTTGGAATATTTCTTTCTTTATACTTATTTTGTCTTAACAAATTGGCCATAAGCTAAACTGCACCATCTGTGACTTCCAGTAAATACAACTGTTGCTAATGAAATTACCCAGCTTCATCATTTTGATTTAAATGCATTGCCTGCTTTTTCTATGACCTTTCATTGCTTGCCATCAAATCACAGCTTTCACACATTTAGATACACACTCATGTAGGTCAGGCTTCAGGAATAAATCTTATCTGTGAATCTCAAGAAGCCTGGCCAAGCTTGCTCAGCAGGCTGGCATGAGCTACCACAGCCAGGGCCATGCTAAGAAATCATTATGGCATTTGTGACCATCCAGCTCAGGGGCTGAACTCAGTGTGTTCCATGCTCCAGGGCAGATCCCCTGCCATGTGACCAATTGGTCACTGTTTCTTCTTCTCTTGCCTCCCATTTGTTTGACTGACTGAATTAATGATTCTGGATGCACTAGCCCAGTCTTTTGGCTACCCTGTCTCTTATTCAATCACAGGACAAAACTGAGCAGATTGAACTGGAGGGAGAGACTGGGACCCTTATCTTAAAGCAAAATAGCAGGAAACTGAGAGAATCAATGGAAGATTAGTGGTGGAGGATCGGGGTGTATCATCGCACAAATTATTTATACAGCATTTTATGTACCAAAGTAACCTGATGTGATTAATCTGGACCTAGTGGATTCCACTCCCTCAGCCTAGGTTAAGCTGGCAGGTGCCAGGCACTCAAGAGCTGCACCTCAGTTTACAGCAGAAGGAGAAGATACAGGTGGAATTTCTTTAGTCAGAGTGTGATTTACTGCAGCAGGTACTCCCCAGAAAGACACAGATGATTTCAGTGCCATTTCCACGGCTCCTGCAATAGTTTGCATTCAGAGCACAGTTGCCTGAGACCTACAAAGCCTCGGAGATGCAGCTCTGGTGAACTGGCCAAGGAGAAGCAGACATTTCACAGGCACAGGCACCTATTTTGGAGGTCCCTTGGAGTCCCTTCCAAGGCCTTGGTTCAATAGGGATGCTGAAGTACTGTCCTGAAGTGGCTGTCCTGATGGGACATGGCTAAAGACAGACTTTCCAAGCCCACATCCAGAGATACAAAGTATTAAGGCATTGGCTACTGAAAAGCCCAGGGGCCAAGTGTAAGAACAGATCTGAGTACAGCACACACCCGCTGTACCCTTCCCCAACCTGCCCCTTAGAAAACCAGCAACATGTATCATAGAAATAATCTTCCATTGTTTTACAGTGTGGTGAGACCATGAAGAGGTAAGACATGAATGCTGGAAGGAGTAAGGAAGGAGCAGCCAGGTTCCCAGGTCACAGAAATTGCTGTCAAGCCACAGATTTGCACAGGTTTGTGATTCTTCTGCCATGGGTGAGGAACTCACAACACTGGTGCAACCTGCATTCTAAAATGAAGCCTTATTTCCAGTTACTGTGGCGAAGAATAAGGTAAATCAATTTAATACTTAAAATCAAAATATAAATCTGAGTAGCTCAGACTAATTCCTTTAAATAAGAAGAAAAGCCAACAGAAACTTGCAGAGCTCAACCCAATCATTTCTCAGAAATCTAACCACTAGTCAGCACTAGAAACATAATGGCATAAAGAGAACTCTGTCACATTTCTGCCCCCCACAGCAGGTGCTTGCCAGGGTTATCACAATGGGCCAACACAGGCATTTGGATGTGGAAACCCATTTCCCCAGACCATGCACTGCAGCCTTTCTACATGGGCATATTTTGGTTTGACCCCCACTCAGTGCCTGCTCAGCACGTCCTTCTGGCTGCAGCACCAACTGAGGGGTCACAGCCCCCCTCGATCGAGCTAATGATGGGTGACATCATCGTGCAAGTGCTACAGGAGAGGAGGTGGGCTGGAGGGCGGGACCTGGTAGGTGGGTTATTTTTACATGAAGAGGTATGTTTGCATCCAGGTGGGAAAGGCAAACAGAATAAAAGCAGATGGCAACTGCACTGGCATTCATTATGAGATTTCAGAAGTAGGTACATTTTGTTAGAAAAAGACAGGGCTTTTGCAGATATGCTTGATTGTTTCTTCCTGTCAAGAAAGGGAAATCACTCTTGCAAATACACTTACTAGTTTTATTTAAACTTCCCAGAAGTCTGGTAGTGTCAGCCAGTCTTTGCAGTTCCTATTTCCTATTTTCAGCACAAAATACATTGTTCTATTGCTCCCCAAACAGCTGTCAGCTCAAACTACAGGTGAACACACTTTATTTGCTTACTCCACTAGCACAATCCCAAAAGATGCTCATAAAAAATTAGAAAGCTTAATAATTCATTAACCAAAAAGCACTTTTTGCTGTAGATTCAGTGCAGTACTTTAAGGAGACCAGTGAAGGAAAGGCACTCATACTTTATGTCTGGAATTGAGTATTTTATATTGGGGTTGGACTAGCTGATCTCCAGAGGTCCCTTCCAACCCTAACAATTCTGTGATTTTGGCAGTGCAGTAATTTTCATGAAGTCTGGCAACACGAAAGCTTCTGTAGCATCAAGCTGATATGCAGAAACAAGACTGTAAAAGGAAGCAGTAAAAGAACAGAAAAGAAAATCTGTGAAGGAACAGCATTGTTCATTGGGGAAGACTTCCAGAAGCTGGCAGATACTTTATTGTACATCCCAAAGACACTGTTAAAATCTCCAAAATACAAGATGCTATGTGGTTACCAGTAGATAAGATGACTTCTATGTATTTAAAGTAAAAACTGAGCTTAAAAAAAAAGTGTAGACTCCAGCCAAAACTCCATATAAATCAAATAGACTCAGTTTTAATGAGAGATAAGGTATTTAAAGAAAAAAATTGAGCCGAATGCTTAGTGCAAACTCTAAGGAAGATAGTTCCTCAAGTTTCCTTCTGCAAGCCCCTCCTGCATGTGGGTGCAATATTCAAGAGATAATCACAAAAAGCCAAGCCAGGATCATAAGCCAAGGCTTTATAAAGGGAAATGGTACATTTTCAATTGGAAGAAATACAGCAAAAGGAATTTACTGCTGCAACTGCTGTGCTATGAACAGACACCGAGACATCAGAGACCCTTAGCAGTTTGGGTTACACGTGTTCTAATCTCTATCAGCATGTCAACAGCTGATAACAGAGAATCAGGGTATGCTGTGATACTTTTTGTTTGATGGCACTGGGTTTCCTGGAGCAGATAAGGTTCTGAGAACCCCTTCCCACAGAGAAGGCACAGTTAAACCTGCCTGGTACCAGTTCCCCTGCAGCTCCATGTGCTTCACAACCCCCTCGTGCTCCATGGCTGCAACAGGGTGACATCTGAACTCCCACAGCCCATGGGGTATTACAGATCCATGAATTTCTTCAGAACTGTATTTTTTTTAATTAGAAAAAAATACTAATCTCATTCAGTAATTCCCTAAGAGATTCAAAGCTGTCTTGTCCTGCAGCCACAAGAGTGATATGCATCCAGCTGAACAACAAAGTACTGTGTAATCAATTGTATTTTATCTGCACGTTTGAGTATCAAACTGTTTATCATCAAACCCAAAGGGGAAACAAAAAGCTCTCCAAAAAGTACCTCAAGTAATTAGAATGATCCAAGAAGAATCAGAAACTCAAGTATCCCGAAAGCAATTACGAACAGCTATTTTTTATGGCAAAAGTTATTTCATGGAAGTCATTATGCAACTGTTAGCAGAGTTTCTCAACCTCTGCTGTTCCGTGTGCCTTTGTATGTTCAGGCAGGGTGAGGAGACAGGCTGAGTGCAGAGAGCTGCATCCAGGCACACCCCACAGGGAGGGGTGAGTGTGCTCTGGAACACAGCCCTCACTGCCAGCAGGAGCAGCTCGAGCCCACCAGGGTGACAGGGTGACAGGAGCCAGCACAGCCCCCCAGAGCAGCACTAACTCCTGCTACAGGGGCAGTGAGGGCACAGCCAGAAACATGCCTTATTCCAAGCAGGAGGCAAGGTTGGATCTTGGTGGGATTCAGATCTGGGAAATTGCTGTGTAATATTCTGAAATTAAAAAGTAGTTTAAGAGACCAGTGTAGGGGAGGATTAAGCTATGTCTTGGTATTTGAGGTGTTCTTTGACAAAAGCACAAGGCAATTGGCTCGTGGTCTCTCGTGCAGGGGTGTCTGTGGAAGGCAGGTTACAGAGCACACAGAACACCAAATACTGCTTCAGCATTACTAAGGTGACACTTTTTTAACAGACTCTGCATTTCAACCCAGCCTTTTCTACAACCTCCCCACTATGATTGTAACATGCATAGGCTGGATATCTAATTACCCCTAGAAACATATTTATTCAAGGCAACACAGACTCCAGGCCTAAGTTTAAGAAGTATATTTGCTAGTACCTTTCCCCTTTAGCTTTTAACTTTCAGTCCTGTTAAAAGTTCTAAATTATGGAACTGGAAGTCTCCTTAACATACATTTTCACTACTCAATGGAAGTTTGAAATGGTACAACAGTGCCAGAGCTGGCATTTAAAAGGACAAGCACTCTAACCTCCAATTCAGAAGCAAAATATTTCTCTCAAAAAACTCAGAACATACATTATTCCATTAACATCCATTATTTTTAATAGTTCACAACACTAATTTTAGAAGTTTGGTGTCCTGGTTTTATTAGTGTTCTTATAATTCCCATTTATATTCATGAGCATCTTACAGCTTACATTACTTCTGATATTAAAGTTTTCCTTCTTAATTCTTACCTCAACCTTATGCCAATGTATTGAGACATTATAGATGCAATATAAGAGAGGCTTAAATTCACACTGCAAAGTTAAACCACTAAAACACATCCATTTTGATTCAGACATTAACTTGGAACTCTCCTATTAGCTCAGCTGGTTTTCAGCTGCACCTCGAACAGCCAAAGTTGGCTCAGTGTTTGCCAGGGTAGATCTGTAAAATTCCAGTCCGTGTGGCTGCCCCAGGAGTGTGTGAAACCCAGGAACTGTAGACTCTTGGGCTAGAATGCCCCTCTGTGCATCACCCTGGACTTGGCAATTTGCCATGTTTATCAAAAATCAACAAATTTGTCCCTACCAACTTTCACATGCATATGTGCAATTAATCACCTTATTCACTACGTGTCTTCCAGAAATCCTGAAGGACAGACACTGGGTGAATTCCAGGTCTTCTGTGCAGAGTCTACAGGCAAATTCATATTTTCTTCCCCAGTTTTCTCTGCAAGAAGTGTTGTGGGTTTTTTTTCTTCCAGAGAAATTAATAAACAAAGTGCATTTATATCACAAATTTGCATAAACCTCCCTCAGTTTCACAACTCTTTCACACTGCTGGTAAATATTTCTGCTTTCAAAGGGAAGAACCCACAGGTAGGATGCCCCCATAGCCAGCCAGACTTCAGCTTGTGGTGGCTGATGCACACCCTTCCTCAGGAGCATCTTCTCTTTTAAAGCCGCTGCCTTACACAATTTCAAATTGCCATGCAATATTCCTCTTCTGGGAATATATATTTTCACTTGTGACAGAGAATTAGATCTAGTAAAACACTACTTTTACTTTAGAAATAAAAGCCACAGAACCTAATCAGAAGTGTGTCTGGTGATTCTTTTTCAAAGCATCATTTACTCATTATTTGGTATAAAATGTGTGCGGGAAGACAGTTTGATGTTGAAGTGGGACTTGACTCAGCTTTCAGAAAAATAAGCTTACAGTACTTCATCAAGTCTTTTTAGGGATTAGTTTGTTTCAAATATATCCTTATTTGCATTTCAAGTTACCTAAAAGAAACTGCTATCAGCGTTTCAAAGTGGATAAAGCCAGACACTTGGTTGTGAATCAAACATTTGACTGAGGGGAAAAAAATATCCCTGTAATCAAAGAAAGGCACAGAGTCACAACAAAAACAGAAATCTGCTGTGCTGAGAGTAACCCTGTTGTGCCATGGTGTGATTCTTCTTACCTGCTGAAGGAGGTGGTAACAGGGATGTCTCGGGGGGCTGAAACCGAAAGGAATGGGATGGAAGGAGGTTCAGATCTGCTGTGCAACCTCAGCAGGTTCTCTTTGCCCACGTGTGTTATCTCAGTCCCTACATTTTGTCCCAGGGGCTCTGCCTCACTGAAAGGGCAGCAGGAGGAAGAAAGGTGGTGCCTGTGGTGTCCCCTCGCCCTGCCTTCCTTTCTGAGGGAATCTGGAAAGCCTGGGGAGAAAAATATCATGGGCAAGAGAACAACCTTCATGTCACATTTTGTACTCCGGGTTTGGCTGCTGGCTCTGCCGCCAGGAATCCCTGAGCCTGTGCAAATTACCCAAGGCACAAACTCCCTGCTTTCTGTTTATTTTTCATTTTATGGGGGTTTGATTTGCAGAATCTGAGCACTTTAATCACTGCAAGAGTTGTCTCTGCAGTTAGAAAAAAAAGAAATGCAAGATGGGTAACTGAGGTTCTGGAAATGTCATCATCCACTAAAGCATGTACCAGACTCTCGCTGGATCAGCTGTCCATTCCAAGAGTGAAAGGAATGCCTCTACCTTGTCTAAGAGTGGCATTCCAAAAATAAATTCTTAAATGTGAATGATGAATTTGCTCATGGAAATGGTTATTTCCATATCCAGCCCAGTGTGAGCACTGCCCAGCAAAAAGGGCATGAGCCTGTGCAATAAGGATAAAATGAAACACTGGAAAACTGCTGGTTTGTGGAGTTCTGAGTATCCTGCACAGGGAACGAAATGAGGTCCAGAAAAAAGGTATGTAATTACAGAATTAAAAATCACCTTCTAAGTGCCTTTTCCCATAAGGAGGCCAAGCTGAGGCTTCATGGGAACATCTTAATTTTGATATGTTCTAATTTGAACATTTGCCTTCGCAATGTTAGAGACAAAATAAACTCCACCGGTTTCTACAGTGCTTTGCAGAGCTGAAAAGCTGCAGAATGTGGCCCCAGTCCCTGGTTAACACCCAGTGGATGGGCTGAGGCCACCAAAACAGAGCAAGCAGAATAAAATCACACCCACCGAGCACTCACAGGGTATCTAAGCAGGGAATGGACACTTTCTATCTATTCAGCACGGCTGCAAAAAAAGTTTAGTTTCAAAAGAATTTATCTAGAAAAAGGGAAGTGGATCTGGCAAGAGTTTGACATTGCTTAAGGCATGCACAGGTGGATGAAACTGCAGGCCAGGTCAAAGGAAAGAAGAGATTTATGTTGTGTGCAAAGAAAAGGGCAGAAGAAAAATAGCCGCTCGGGCTGGGCTGCACTGAAGTGAATGAAACAGCTGTTCATACAGGGAAGGAATGGTCAGGTAAGACAGGTTGGAAATAATAATCATAGGGCCATCTGCTGCCCTGGGACTTTGCACCCTCAAGGTATGAAACAAATTTTGTCTTCTAGGAGCTCAAGCAGTGTAGCTGTTACAAGCCTGTCAAGTAAACAATGCCCGAACAGGGCATTAAAGTTACCTGAGTTCCATGCAAAAGTTGCTAAACTAGTTTAACTTGCAATAGTAAATCAAGAGTAAACTGTCCTTTTAACCAGATTTTCTGTTTTAACCAAATGCTCTGTGAGCACAGAAGAAATACAGTACATAGAGTGCCACTACCCTTTCAAACTTAACTAGAAGAATTAACAGCCATTTGTTTTGTCACTTCCTGAGAAAGATCTGTTCTCATACTGATGTTTGGGTTTTTTTAATGATTTTGACAGAGTTTGAAATAGCTGGAATCCACGGGGCAGGTATTTGCCTGACCTCTACCACTTTGTTTCAGACTTTAGAATGTAGTACAGAAGTGATGCTATGAGATAAAAACATCTTGAATTACTTATTGTTTCCATCCAAATCATATAATATTTGCTACTGTCTGGAGAAGAATGAAAATGTATCCTTCTGTCTCCAGAAATCTGTGTAGCTCTGTAGGCTGGTTTTGAGATCATTATTCATGACCACTAAACTGGTAACCCCATACTTGCTGCAGGAAAGACACAGCAGAGATTTCAGACCTGCAGTGATGCCTTGGATGGATTATAACCTGGCCAACTGGTATGCAGTAAAGCCTGTCCCAGGCTGGAGGAGACAAGTCTGAGCCTCCTCTCTTGCTTAACTAGTACACCAAAGCATCAAGAGGCTGAATAACAGCTGAGAGCCTGAGGGTCTGCAACTCCTGGTTTTACCTTTCTCATACTCTGACCAACTGGAGAGGTGAAGAGCATATGGAATCACAGAATTGTTTAGGTTGGAATCATGGAACTCAACCTTTAACCCAGCACTCCAAGCCCACCACTAAATCATGTCCCCAAGTGCCACATCTACACGTCTTTTATGTAACTCCAGGGATGGGGAGTCCACCACTTCCCTGGGCAGCCTTTTCCCATGCTTGACAGACCTGTCCCTGAAGAATTTTTTCCTAATGTGCAGTCTAAACCTCCTCTGGTGCAACTTGAGGCCATTTTATCTCATTCTGTTGCTTGTTACTTGGGAGAAGAGTCCAAACCCCCTGCNGGGGGTTGTTGTGACCCGAGGGCAGGACCTGGCACTGGGCCTTGTTGAACCTCATCCCATTGGCCTCAGCCCATGGACCCAGCCTGCCCAGACCCCTCTGCAGAGCCCTCCTGCCCTCCAGCAGTTCCACACTCCTGCCCAGCTGGGTGTCATCTGTGAACTGACTGAGGGTGCCCTCAATCCTCTTGTCCAGATCACTGATAAATATATGAAACATATATTAAACCCCAAACTACTCTGCATCAGCCTGGAATGGCAAATGGAAGAGATACACCGAGAGGTACCTTGGTATTAACTTGGATAAAGAATAACTGGAAGCATTGGCAGGGAAATGGCCCTCTTGGATACCACCATATTTTAAAATCTGGATATCATGCTATTTTTTGGCTGCTCCTGGAGAGCAGCTGTTGAAGCCAAACTGGCTTCTTTGCCTAATCTCCCTGGAAAGGAGCAGACATTTTGATGCTGTTTCTACCACTGCTAAAATGAGCCTGCCTCCTCATTCCTCAAAAAGAGCTACACAAATAATCATAGCACCAGGCACCAAATATCTCTGCACTGGATCAATGGAAACTCTGTTTGGGAGCCTGAAGAACACACTGCAACAGGCACAGCCATTCTCCACTTCCCTGGAAAGGAGCCTTTGGCTGGTACACTGTAAGGGAACAGACTCCAGCATAGGGGGGTTTAAAGGAAATGCAGGCAGAGATGGCCTTCATTTGGATTCCCTGCTGTTTGCAGACATCCCTCAGGAATGGCACTCGTAAAATCATGGCACATCATGGCACACCAAGTGCAGCTGAAAAGGAAAGATTGTTTATTTAATTTAGTTTATTTCTTTAAGTTGACCTGCTGGGATGGGGAGCAATGAAAGAAGGAAATGGAAATGACCTTGCATTAGTGAGGATCACACTCTACTGGAGGAATAGCCAGGGACTTTGCTCTAAGGAAACCTGCAGCTGCTGAGTCGTGCCAATACTAATGACTATCATTATGCCCATTTGTGAAAAGAAGCCAAATTTTAGATAAATGAAAGTAGTTGGGACAGGGAGATTCATGACAAAATCATAATATGCCAAAGTTAAGACAAAATGTCACCTCGGTATCTCACTCAGCAAGCGCTGCTGAAGGGCTGTGAGACACAGCCTGCCAGGGGCATCAGAGGCAGCTGTCAGGTGGCTGCACACAGCAAACCCAGCAGGGCAGCCAGGCCAGCAAGCACTGCTGGGCGTGGGGACCTGCACTTTGCTTTGGCTTCTTGGGGCCAACACCACTGGCCATAGCTCCTCACTGAGCCTTCCCAGAGCAGCTCCGGCCACTCAGCTGACAAAATGTCCTAAATCAGAAAGAGCTATGCCAATGACACACCAGTCAGGCCTTACAGTGATTGTGCTGTCTCACTGATTAGGAAATCCATTTCAGCATTCCTGGGAAAATGCACTGCTTGGGACAGTCACACACAGCTCAAGTTTATAATACACCCAGAGCAGAGTGTATATAAATGTTTTAGCATTAACGTGGCAAACCCCTTGGAAACCATGTTCCTTGAGTAACATCACATTTTGGACAGTCTTCAAGCTAGAGGCTAAGCCAAAGGCAAAGACATTTGCTGTGGGCATCATTTAATACAGATTTTCAGCTTTTCTTAAAAACACAGTAGAGCAGATGTTTAATTTATTGCATCCGAAAATTCGGATTATCTGTGGGAAAAACTGTAAATAACTATTACAAAAGAGTGACTGAAGTCACCAGGAGTACTTTCACCCCAGATTTTCAATCATGAAGCATAAAGCTTGGGTAAGCTTTCCCCCTTTTCCATGTGCTATAATATACTGCCATCATAGAGCAGAGAAAAGGCCTCTGGACAAGCTACATGAAGAAACAACTGGTGAGATAAGAAATTAAAAGTTTTAAGACTCCTCACATATCCTGCATATTTCCATTTGTTAACAATATTTCTGGGGGCAAACCAGTGATAACTCTTGCTTAGAAAGTTGGATACTTGCAAGTTAAAAATCTGCAGTCATATAAATTACATTTTTTTCTATTTTACTCCATTGGTCCCTCACATGAAAGAATGATATTTAAGATGTTAATCCAGTTTGAAATCAGGCCAAATCAATGCTTTTAAGAACTGTAATTGCTAGTTTATAAAAATAATTGGTCAAGTGAGGATTGACGCTTCCTCAATTTTGATCTCTGATCATATTCACTTTTAAAATATAAATACGGATTTACACAGAGAATTGTTGGTTTAACAAACACCCCAAAACTCCAAGTAATACACTGCTGGATGGTAACAATATTAATATCTCACTGGGATTTTTAGACCTCAGAGATTTTCCATAATAAAACATCCCCCAGGGAGTTTGCCTGGGAGGAGATTCCTTCAGGGACCTTGCAGGGTGACACGTGGCCAGCACACACATGACCACATACACACAAACACATGATCTCCAACACACAAGCACTGAAGTTACTGTTGAGCTTTCACAGCAGGAACTCTTTGTGCCACTGCTACCCCAGAGAATTTTTATTTAAATTAATCAAGCAAGAAGTTTCATTCACATTATCATAAATAAGTAGCAATATTAGGAGGTGATTCACCTCAGCCCTGAATTACTCTATTTTTAATATATTTTATATATACATATAAATGAAAAACAAATTCTGTACTAAGGACCTTCCCTGAAAGCAGTGATATTTTAAGACTTTTTAAAAAATTACTTTCTTGGTTAATTCTGATTCGTATCTTTGTGTACCTGTTGACAGAGCACTCAGTCCTTACCGAATTGGGTTCCTTTGCTCGAGGAAGTGCAATGAATATCACACACATTATTTCTAAACAAGAAATGCCTGACAACATTGCACATTTGCCTTGCTCCTCAGACACACAAAGGGGACTCTGCATGAGCCTCCTGTCTGGGGACAGAGAGAAGGAAAAGCCTCACGACACCCTCAGGTCTGTGCAGAGCAGCCTCCCCCTCGTGTTCCATGTCCCGCATTCCTTTTGGGAAAGGGAACATTTTCTAAAGCTACACGGAGTGCAAAAGCAGGGCCACAACTGCTCCTGCCCCCGACCCTCTCTCTCCAAGTCTGCTCCCTTCACATGCATGCAGAGAAACAGGACTGGGTTGTGATCCAAACCAGGTTCCAAAGGGTAGCTTGTGAAATGGACACTAAGACATCAGGAAAACTGTATTTTTCAGCCTTTCTGGATTTTGTGCTTAATTCCTGCCAGCAGTAATCGAGAGTAAACACACACAGGCAGACAACACGCTAAACCCCTGTGTGGCTGGTTAAGGTTGCACCATGTGATGGCATCATTTATGCACAGTAAGACCATAAGCAGATTACCAGCTCTGTGCCACAGCAGCATATTCGGTCTCACATTTTTAACACCCATCTCTAGACAGTTGTTCTCACAGGTGTCCTCTCCAACAAGCTTTGCACCACCTCATTCACTGGGTACTGCCTGTGAAACAAGTCAATCCCTTCACCACCCTTTGGAAGGGGATGGCCATTCCTTGTTCTTGTTTGTCACTGCCTCTGGTCACCATGACAAATTCCATTGCCCAGTGGGATAATGAGTTCCACTGTGGGTGGGATAAGGTGGGGTGACTGAACCAGTAGTTCCTGTGTGAGCTGCAGAAACAAATCAATTCTCATTCACTAAAGCAGCACTTCCCAACATCTCCCTTGGAAACCAGACTGTGTCAGTTTGCTCGCTTTCCCACTCTCATCTAAACCACAGGCACCATCAGGACAGCTGAACACAGCCCCTGCCAGCCTAACACACTCTCAGCATCTGACATATTGCTATAGAACCCTATTAATAAACCAGCTTTTAAACAGAGACAGCAGAAGACTGTTTACACCCTATCCTGAGCAGCCTCTTCTGGCGTGCTTGTTGACAAACAGAAAAGGAGCAGAGGACAACTGACAGCAGTAAGTGCTGCAGCCATCTGAGCTGGATTTGCTGCTGAACACGAACAAAATCTCCAGACTTGCTTTTTCAGTACAAAGGCAAGGGTGAATTATGGCCCAGATGTGACCACACTGCAAGTCAGCAAGGCTGGAAGTGGCTGGGATCACACACCACCTTCCCTGCCTGCATCAATCCTGCATCACACCAAGAGCTGCTCCTGCAGCTGAGTATGAGCTGAGGAATAGATCACCACAGATACAAATTTCAGTAACTCACCCTCGTTGTCTTCTCAGTGCAGTTTATATTTCAAGCATGTATTTTGTTTCCTTCAGAAATCAGACTTGGCTCTTGCCAGTTCCCATGTCAGGGCATGCAAACCACCCCTATAAATCATCTATGGCCAGCCTCCTGCAACAAATGGTGTGTTGGACAGGCAGCTGGGTGTGCCATGACCACAGCAGATTAGTCTTCATCCTACTCCTATCTTCTGTTCCTTCAACCCTGCAGCAGAGACATTATCTCTTGGCTTACCCCCCAGACCATTAGGAGACAGTTTTGGTGCTCATCAGCTGTGGTTTACAGTGGGTCTGAACTTATTGGAATTGTCAACGCTATTGAATATGATATTTATGATATACTTCAAACTTATGGAAAAAAAATCAATTCATGGCAAGTTCTGCCTATCTTATTATTTACATTAATGCATATTCATCTCAACTTGCACAGGAATGCATCAATTTACAGGGGCAAAATTTGTATTTCTTCGCCACAAAAGGTATAGCATATTGCAAGTTTTCACACTGCAAAATGCAGTAATTTTGTGTGTGTAGAATCATCATGGTTTGGCTACCCTGGTGTGTCTCTATCTACTATAATACTTTCCATTCACAGGCTAGATCCTTGAATTTCCAGACATTTTTTAGCTCTGTTCTCCAGCTTGTTGTAATGAATTTTGGGGTTCTTGCACTCTGCGTCCACTAGGAGAGAACAGAAAATCTGGTATTCCTGTGATATATGTCATCACTTATAAAGAATACATACAGCTCCTGTACTCCTAATCATGGCCGGTTAGGAGAACAACTCACCACGTACCAGAGAGCACCTTTGCTCACAGACCAAGAGATTTGACCCTGTCTTGGCCAGGACATGCCCGCAGACAGCACCTTCCCAACCCCACTGCCTCAGGGGTGCCAGCTGGCGGGTTGCCCCTGCCCCAGGCTGCCCATGTGCCTGTGCTGACACACAACCTGCAGGGCCAGCAAACCCAGCCAGCTTAACCAGTGCTTTTTCACACTGCTTTGCTTTGCTCACCAGCACGGGGGCCCAGCAGTGGTGCTGCCACACCAGGACACTCTGTGGGGACACTCTGTGGGGACACTCTGTGGGGACACACTGAGCAGCACCAGCAGCAACTCACTCAGGCAATCACAGCATTGACTCCCCCAGCCCTTCCCATGGCAGGGACCAGCTCCTTTGGTGACTGCAGGGATCTGCTACCAGTTCAAACTCCAGTGCAGTGCTGCAGGTGTTGCCATAAGCCTTAATATAGTTGTAGATTTTAATGTAGTTTTATATAGTTTTATAGTCTTTTGCATTTAAAAAGTAGTTTATAACCCCTGTACCAAATACTTAAGCTAGATTTTAACCTCTGTGTCACATTCTTGAAGCCTGTTTCTGTGCTAAGGGGGAGATATTAGGCTGTGTTCAGATAGCTATTAGAACATGTTACAGTCAAAATACAATATTGTTTAGTTGTAGATGGGGTTAGAGGGGACTGGAAGAACTCCAAATAGAAGATGTAATGTGAAGAAGACAAGGGTGGGGGGAGGAAGGAGTGGTCTCAGGACCACCGACTCAATTCTAAGGGGGTGTTTGCAGGGGGGTGGTTTGAGATACTAGTGCGTGGGCTAATTAGACATTGGATGTATTTTCTAGATAGGGAAATTAAGTAGAATCATAAATTTGTAGAATTCTGTGATCCTGGCACGTGTCATGGATTGCTAGAGCTGAACTCTTAGGAAAGGATCTTCCTCTGCCTTGCCCTGTCGTGGAAGTTTTCTTCCTAGGGATTCCAGGCAACACAGGTGCTGTTTTAGTATGTCACTGGCCCTGACCCCCAGCAACCCAGTAAGTGCATATGGGTGATGCTGGGAATGAAGCCATGCCCAAAGTGGACAGTAGGAAGTGGAGAAGGGGCAAAAAACAGGAAGAAAAAAACAGAAGAATCGAGCAGCAAAAGCAGCCTGTAAGGGCCAAGGAAAGATGATTCTTTATAATTAAACAAGGTGCAAATAGATGCTGATCCAACTCATACTGAGCCACTACTGCTGGAATTCTGAGATTCAGGTTCAGGAAGGCCTCAGCTATAACAGAGCAATCAGATTCCAGTCCAAACATTAGGCCTGGCTTATGTTCTTCCTCTCTGCTGTGAAAACAACACTGCAAGAGCAGCTCCAGATCTCAGCCTTGGATCAGCTCAAATGCTGGGGGGGACAGTATGGTGAAAAAAAGTTTACATTTAGTTCAACAACCTTCAAGGGCTTGAGCAGTACTGGGAGATGTTCAAGCTTAGTCAGCCATTGAGCATATGGCCACACATCCCTTCATAATTAATGAGATCATTCTGAAAACACACTGAAGCTGTAGCACTGCTTTGCACTCCTACCCAAGCCCAGTACCATTTTTCACATCAAGCCACAAACATGTTGTGTGGAAGCCCAACGTGTCACAAACATGGAACCTGGAGTGTCTCCTATGCAAGCAGTTTGGAGGTGAAAAATCAGTGAAAATGCTGACCATGCTTTTTTCAGCTACAATAGAGCAGAAAATTCAAAATTCTTTCTGAAACAGATTAAGCCTCAGCCAATACTGAAACCTTTAAGAAATGCATTTTGTTTGCTGTGACAGTGTCACTGCTCTGATGTGCTGGCTGTGCTTGCAGGACTCCTTGTCTTCAGAGAAACATAAGGCAGTTTGGGGGGTTTTTTAAACTGTCAGTTTATCTTGACCACCAGAAACAGAGCAATTATTCACAAAGGGCTTTTAAAGTTCACCTCCATTTTGAGTAATGAAATCTCCAAACCAGCAGTGTCCCTTGTATACAAAATTCATTGGAATGACAAAATGCATTATGGGTTTTCACCAGCTCATATTCCTACGAGCCCAGTCAGTGCGTGGTCCTGTTTTCATAAGCTTAATAGACAATTAACCAAGATCAAAATGCCTCAGACTCCTAATTGGGCTTCATGATACAAACAGGAACATTCAACCAAACCAAACCAACCAGAACTTAATTCCTTAATCCCTGGAAAAGGCACCTTATTAGTGGCTTCTCTCCCGAGGCTGACACAGGACCCAGCTGGAAGATCCTTTCTCCGAAGGGGTTGCTCCCTGTGGAACATTGTCCCCCTCAGACACTTCCACTCCTGCTGCTTCTACACAACCCAAACATGGACCTTTACAAATGGCACCATATTTCACATCACCTCACAAGAAATGGCCACGAGCATCTCCTAAACCAGCTGTGGAGTGCTTTGCCTAAATTCAAAGTATCGGTGAGCTGCACCCCACTCAGAGTGAAGGAGGGTAAGGGAGGGACTGTAACGAAGCCCTCACTCAAAGCCACTCTCTCCAGCAGTTCTGTGCAGAGCCCACAGCCTCAGCACCTTCAGCAATGCATGAGAGCTCCTGTTTCTGCTGCAGCCCAATAAAAGGATGAATGAAGCTTTGAGTAAGAGGCTCTCTTAGCCACCTTCTCCAGATAAAGGCCAGAACAGGCAAGTTAATGTGGGTTTTTTTCCTAGAGAATTTGCTATAAATTCAGGAACAGAAAAAGGAAATAAGGAGAAAAAAGGCAGCACTCAACAAAACCCAATCTCTTCAATTGAGATAAATTTCCTAAGAAGCTTAGCTGTGTTTCTTATCTGGAAAGTTACTGGGGAACCCTCTCTCCAACATTACTACAGGACAAAACACTGTGGGAATTATTTACAGGGCTTATAAGCAGAAATAAAATAGGCCTCAGAGTCAAAAGAGGGACATTTAAATGTTTTCTATGTTGTATTTGCCAAGAAAAGAAATGCAGAAGGGCCAACCTAAGTATAAACAAAGAACAGCAATAATACAGCATTCCTAAAGAGTCTCCAGGAATTAATTCACCAGGATTAAGATGGAACTCTTTACTGTATCTTTTTTTTAAAACCATGGCAAGTGACAGTGTCACTGTCAGGTGGGATTGAGAAAATCAGTACTACCAAGGCAGCAGGAAAACTCTCCCTCAATCCAACATTCAGTTAACCAGAGTATGGGCAATAGAGTTATATATCTGTTCTTTAAATGCTCTTACTTGAGTTCTCACTAATAGAACTTCTGACAAGAAAAAGTTTTGTTAATTTTAAAGTGGAGAGTTGTTACAAAAAACTGTCCTTCTGTCCTTCAGAAAAGGTCGCAACCTGGAGGGATTCAGTGACTAAACTGATTTTTATTTTAATGGATACAGACAGACACAGCAACGTCCCAGCCATGCACACAAACCCTTTGCTGGCCCTTTCTCAGGTGTTCCATGACCCTCCACTGACAAACCCCACTCACCCACCTGCAGTTCCACAGGAGTCACACACAGCAAAGTTCTGTCCCAGCTCTGAAGGACATTCATGGTACCAGCCCAGAGCCAGGTGAGACTGGCAGCCTTTATCCAGGGCACTGCAAATGCCACCCACTGATGTGTCAGTGATGGGCTCAGCACTGGAATGCAAGGTTTCCTCTCCTAGCAATTGCCAAGGCTTCTTTTATTTTATTGCATACTTCCTGGCCCCTGGGGCCCAGAGCAGTTGCTAAACTCCATCTTTAATATCTGTGCCATGACATTTACCCTGCTAGCTCCTTGAAACTATGCAGACTCAGCCACTTTAGCATGCATTCTGTTACTAACAGGTCTGTGTGTTACACAAATGCATGTCATGCCCTCTAAAATTGCAGTGTGCCATCTCCTCCCTCCTGAGACTCCGACTTCCTATGCACTTGAACCAGCCAAAAGTTGGGCTCAGTGATCCTGGAGGTCTTTCCCAACTAAATCTGTGGTCACTGGATTCAGTCAGTGTATGACTTGAGCCATCACATCAAAACAATTGATATAAATCAGTTGAGGAGGAGGAGGGTCTTGACTTATCAAAACAGTCATTGTGACTGCCAGGGCAAAACTACACAATCATGCAAGTGTATTAACATCCCTCACAGTCACAGAAATGTCTGGGATTTCAATCAGGTGTAATTTATAGGACACTACAGGGAATGACAGGTCAGAACAGCAATACAGGCCTTTTCCCACAGCCTGGAGGCACTGCCAGGGCAATGCCAAAACCACATCACCTTTTCCAGAACATCTACTAGAGGAGTTCATGGAATGGCAGACAAACAGGAGAATGGAAGAACAGCAGCTAAAATGGGGCACTGCAAACCACCTAAAAGCATAATCCAAATTTTTCATTACATTCTGTGAACAGTATTTTCCATTAAAAGAAGCAGCTGTATGTTTAACACAATTGTAATCCATCTCTTACTGCAGCAGGGCAGGCAGCTGGGGGGGTGGGGAGTGGCTGTGGGTAGTTTGGTTTTTTGTTTTCAACACCCCCACCACCAAACAAACAAAAAAACAAACAAGCAAAAACCCAAAACAGACAAACAAAACCCAAAAAACCCAAAACCTGTCATACGATATTGGTAGAGGTGATCTTTATGGCATTATTAGGCAAAAAAAGGAAAGGCAAGATGAAATTGATAATTACAAAGCCAAAACAAGGTATAATTAGAAAAGACATACAATTTAAGGGTTTAAGAAACAAGTAGTGAACATTTTTTTCAGATAAGAAATGGGAGCTTCCAGGTATTGGCACAGAGCTCTTACTTAGTTCTATAGACTGAGAAACTTGTTTTTAGAAATCTTAAGAGAAAAAGCTGAGCTCAAACATTGATGCAAAACTATCTATGTGTTTGTTCATCTGTTGAGTTGCTTTCTCAAACACATAGAATTTGCATTTGAGATACATATTTGCTCATCAGAATCAATATCTCAAAAAGAACTACTCAGCAGTTGTCTCTCTGTGATACTTAAATTTTAAATAAATATGACCAGGAGGAAAGACAAGTTGGTGCTTTCTCAGTGTTTCTGGATTTCCTTAAATGAGCCACTGCTAAGATACCATGGTCTAGCACAGAATACGAATAGAATACAAGGTTCTTGTGTGTAGGAATTTAACACCAAGCCAGAGAAAACTTGTTTTCAAAGTAATTTTATCATCAGGTTTCATCACCAGCATCACCCCATCCACAAGCTTGTTTTGGGCAATAAAGTTTGAATTACTTGCAAGGTAGTTCCAGTTGGGTACCACAACTTCTTCCTTAGCCCTGCTGGTGCTGAGCCTTCCTGCTGAGAAGGAACACCCCTGAGAAACCCCTTTCTGGGTGGGGAACAGGAGAAACAAACACTGTGTACAAAGCCAGCAGCAGGTCCAGGGCTGACTGACCAGACTTCCCTGCACCCAACACTCTGCCTGGACAAACAGTGGCAACTGTCAGGCCCCATCCATCACTCACATTATGTTTAGAGTAAATCTGAAATCACTGTCTCTTTGGGAAAAAAAAAAAAGCAAATGGAGATAGATAAGGAACTGTGCAAAGCAGAAGGTTCTGTCATTGAGGGCCTTTCATGGGAACCTGTGAAGTCAAGGGGAGCTGTGGAGCTTCGAGACATCACGGTGGCTCAGTGATGAGCACCTACGTGTGAAACCACACAAGAGAAATGCTCCAAGTTCCACTGTGAACTAGAAATAAGTCTTGGGAAATCTGTGCATAATCAGAGCAAAAGCCAATTTTCTTCGAGTTTATATGAAACAAATGGCTTGTAAAGTGCATTTCAACAGGTTGAATCAGACTCAAGGTGCTCGCTGGCTCAGCGCTGACAGTAGTGAAGATGAAAACAAGCAAAGCACACAGATAATTTGGGGGGTTTAAAGTTTAAGGCTTCTTTTAAACTTTGTGGAAAATCCTTAGAGGAATTTGCTTATCATCATTGGAGCTGCGACTTTAACTCAATGTAGACTTCAAAATGCACAAAATAGAGTTCTGATTTTAAATATAACCTAAAAATATTCACTGCTTTTCTTTACAATGCTTCTAAAGTTCTTAGGAAAATTCTCCAGATAAGCATTATATCTTTTGCAAAAAGGAATAGCTAGCCATCTCCACTTCCTCTGTAGATTAGAACTCTGGTTTAATTCCCAGACTGCTACAGAAATATCTCACAAAGAAGAAAACAAAGTTTAAGCAGTTTGCTGTCCCTACAGATGGCCACTTCAAATGCTCAAACACCCACACAGGAGAAATATAGCTCCAACCTCTCCAGAATACTGCTATCCTGAGGAGGATTCAGCATTGTCTCATGTTCTCCATTCCACAGGATCATGAGGAGACTCATACACTCAGAAGACAATTTTTTTTTTCCTAAAGCTTAATAGGAAATTGTAAGAGGAGCAAGTTGTATCTATGAGATTCACAGCTCACAGCTATGAGAAAAATCTCATTTCCTGCTCCAGTAACACCTTTTTCACTTTCCCCTTCAGCACCCATTAGGGCAAACCCACTAAGGTTTGAAGGCCTCATGATACAAAGACAGAAAAGTTTCCCCAGCAGAAGGGTACCTGGGCTGGGGGAGGTTGGTGCTCTGATCACCAGGTTACTGTTCCCTGGAGAGGGAAGAATGGGGAGAAAAGTCTCTTGCTTTGGTTTCACTTTTAACTGAATCTGAGCAATTCTTCTTCAAACCAATATGTATCGATGTATTTATGCTTTTAATGCATCTGCTTTCCCTCCCATTAGCAAAATATTCCATTTATGAAAACTGAATATCACCACTTTTTCCAAACTCTTTTGCATATCAGCATTTGGAAGGCTGTTTAATTTTTGAGCTGCTTCAGAGATCTTTGGCTCAATGAACTGATTCATTCAATTTTGCAATAAATTCTAAAGTTTTAACATTTTTTTTTTCATTAGGATCGAAAAGGCACATTTCAAACAACTACAATTCCAGTTTTTGTGTGCTGCTGTAGTAGGGAACCAGATCTCATCAAGCAGTGAGTTCTGAATAGCAGAGAACAGTTTGTCTTTAAACATATTTCCTAGAAAAAAATTAAGTCAAGTTTGACATAATCCAGCTACTCTGAAGATTTCAGTGAATTCATATGTTTTGATTCAAATGTTGTTCAGCAATTATTAGTGTATTTTACACAAAAACTCTTCAAGTAGCTGTTACAGAAGTGAGGGGCAAGGTGCACAGACAGATACGTGTGGTGTGTTTAGTTTACAAGGATCAGCCAAATGGATTAATATTTCCTGATGTTCATAAAACATCAAAGGACCAACAAACATCTGTCACACTTTGTTACTGACATACTTGCACTGCCAATGCACAGAATCACTTGAACAGAGATTTAACTTGAGTTAACAGTATTTACATTAATTACATTTGATTACTTGACAATTTTAAGCATCAAATGCCAGCCAGTTTCAAAAGCACTGCAATCCCGTTTGCCAGATGGGAAAGCAGAGAGTTTAAGGGCGAGGCTTTAAAAAGCACAATAAAAACTGCTGCAAGACACAGCTCCGAGCTGGACAGCATCACCAGCTGCACTGCAATCCCCAGCTCTTCCCTTCTCTGGGACCAGCAAACGCCTCAGGGCACCAGGTGTGAAAGGAAACCTCACATTCCTTTGGTCAGTGGGGAGGTTTGCTTATCAGGTGGCTGAGATACCTCTGACTGACTGTCACTTCCACACATTTTGTTGCAGAAGTCTCTCCTCTCCCAGCATTCCCATTTTCCAAGCCCAGAATGGGTTTTATGCTCCACAGTACCCTACTCTTGTCAGCACTTCCTTGGAGCTCTCAGCTACCTCCGCTGCTACGTCATTGAGCCTGTACAAGCTGACAGGGCTGTAAAAGGCACAACAGCCCCTCAATGCTGACAGGATTGCCAAAGACACAGACCTCTTCATTTCATAGTGTGGCACCATCCCTGTACTCTCACACAGACCATACAGAGCAGTGCTCACCAGCACACAGCATCCCCTCCTCACTCACACAGATCTTTTGGCATGTACAAGTTTCAATTTCCCCTGGGATCCACCCTTACAACATTTACTGTAACTTCATGAAAGAAATGCAAGGCTATATTGTGCTTCCCTCCCAGTCTCATTTTAGTCCAGAGTAAGTGTTAAAAAAGGGGTTTGTAATTGTCTTAATTCTGAAAGGTTTTTCCCAAGCCCTTATCACCTGTAACAGAATAGGCCTGGTGGAACAGCTGAATAATATAATATGCAGGCAATCACTTGTGCTGTGATCTCCACCTGAATGCTTAAAAAGAAGCATGTTTTCTTCAGAAAAGCTGCTATTAGACACATTGAGCTGTGTTGCAAGGGCAGTGCTATTCTTCTGCCCTGTATTGCTTTGTATCTCCTGAACTGAATCTATTTCAGGTTCCACTGAAAATGCACAATAAGTCTCTTGACTGAACTGCTAGGAATTCAGGTGGCCCCAGTTCAGATACATGCTGTGCCCTCACACCATTTCCTTTGTATATTTATAAACTTGAAACCTTAAGAGGTCTTTCTTCCCAAAACTGCTCAGAAGGCACTGTAATCTCTTGGCAAGTGGCAGTGGATAGCTGCCCTGAGCCCAAATGTGGAGGTATGCTCACACCTTTGATGGACTTCATCCTGCAAAGCTTTTGTATCAATTTATCTTCACTAGGAACACCAGTGACTGGATCCTAAATCATGCCCTATTTACTGCACACTGGCATCTGCCTGACTAATGTCACTGCAAGGATTTGGAGCTTTAACTGCCTACTTGTTGCTCATCTGGCACAGGCCTTGGACAGCATCCCCCACTTGTGTATCTGGTGGTGGATTAATCAATGGCCTGCCTGCCAACAGCCTCTCTGCTAGAATGTCACCCTCCCTTCTTTGCTCCCTGCCTCTGCTTTTGGGGCATTTTGCTGACTCTGCTCTGCCAATGTGCCCCAGAAGCAGGGCCCAGACCTCAGCACACAGAAAAGAAGAGGCAGTGAAACCATCTGAACAGCAACACCTCATGCCAGACAACACTCAACACTTCAAAACCAGATTATTTCAGCTTCAAGCTGAAATATTTTTTAAATTCCTTCTCTAGTATTCAATTCTTCACTGACAACTGTCATATTTCAATGAAATCTTAGTTCAAATGAAACTTGCCATCTTGAGCATGCAACCTGAGTTATAAAATATCTGCTAATTTTCAGCATTTCTAACTTTTGGAACGAAACTGAGCCAACCTAAGAGCCTGCCATCACCCAAAGGCAACATTACTCCCCTTCCTTCCCCCTCTCTAGGTACTCAGCTTTAATCTGGCAGAAAATTAATCCAGCATAGGAAATGTGAATTAAGCCTTTACTAAACTAATGCACTCTGGATAATTGTGTTGATTGTGTTAGGTGTTGGTATTGCAGGACTCAATATATAAAAGCAGGGAGTAATATTTCAAGTGTCTATTTCCCACCCATTCCAGTGTTTGCCTGAGCTCAAAGTCATTAAGACAATTGGTACTGCTTTAGCTTCTTCCCAACATTAAATCATGCCACTCATTTGAATTTACAAGCAGTCTGTATTTGAACAAACATCTATGTTCCCTGCAGGAGTCTCCTAGACCTGTCCTCTGCTTACTCAAACACAGGCTGTGTCAAGCACAGCAATGTCTGCAGGGCTGTGGCCAGCAGGGGTGGGCACTACACACCCTCCCCAGGCAGGGACACAGGAATTCTGGTGCAGCTGTTGCCAGGGGGGAGACAGAAGGGCTGCCTTCCATTTGCTGAACCAGGACAGAGAGAAACAATCATTTGGTGCAGTGAGGCTTTGACTGCTGACAATGTTGGAAACAGAGGAGGGAGGTTGTTGATGTGCTGTTGGCTTTACAGTATTGCAGTAGCCCAAATCCTGAAGTATATGGATAAGTGAGCAGCTTCCCCAAAAGATGGAGCAGGATAGATGAATTGTGTACACCTCGGGCTTAAGAACAGAAATAACCTGTAGCTCAAATTTCTCCTTCTGATGTACATTAGCATGACATGTCAGGAGAGTCAGCACAAAACAAGAGCTACTTAGGCTAAGTGTGTGATTTGATGCCACGAATCACTTGGTGGCAGTCTCACTCCTAATTCCAACTGCTCAGTTCCACCACACAGTTTCACTTGTGTTAAGCCACAAACTTCCTGATCTGATTCAGAGTTTGGTTCGATGGACAGTTGGATTTAGGCAACTGTCAGCAGCCCTGTGAGTACTGCCACATATTCTTATATGTTATATCTATTTACCAAGACATGTGCAGAGAGTTCTGAAGGCTTGAAACAGAAAACCTGCAACATCATATCTGCCCTTTTGCAGATACAATTTACATTTAAACTTGTGAAGGTGCAAATAGAAAAGAAACAACTATTAGAGGGCAGAACATGTAAGATGTACAGAGCAAACTTAGAGAATTCATCCATGTACTTTTGTCTATTACAAAAAAATCATGTTATCTCAGTGTAGGGGAAAGTTTTATAAAACATCTTACAAGTCTAACATAAATATGTTAGATCAGGCTTTTAAACTTAGTGAGTATAGACCACAGAGAGCAAGTACTGGAGTCAAAACATAATTCTCAAGTCTCTTGGCCTACACAGGTTTCTCCATTCCACTTCTCATTCTCCATTCTCCCTAAGTTCTAAGTTCCTAAATAACCCAAATGTCTCTGTATTTGTCAGGCAGGTGCCACAGAAATTACTAGAAGGAAATGAGAGGCCATTCAGAAATTCTTACTCAGGTTATCCAAAGTGGCAGTGCTACCACGGCCAGCTCAGTTTGCCCTTTGTGCCAATGGAAGCCTCAAATGTTTTAACAAATTAATTCCCCTACAATGAAGATTGTCTTTTCTCCCACACCCCTCCCAGGAAGATTTCATCTCATTCAGTATTTTTTTTGCCAGTAAAAATATATGGTCAAATGATTAAACATTTAGGTAGCCCTATTTCCTGATTTAGGTATTTCCTTCCATAAATTAGGAAGAGAATCTTTAGAAAGTAGAAGCATTAGCAGAATGAACACTTGAGTAAAAGGTTTTTACCCTAAAACATCATTCCCTAAAGAAACCTGTACACATGGAAATCTGCACTAAGTCTTACAACACTGTGTGAAAGTAAGAAATAACATGTGAGTGATCATCACAGTATATTCTTTCAAGACTTCTAAACTCCAGGCTTGGACCTACAGTTTGCAGAGCTTCTGACAGCCTCTGATTTCCAGCTCTATGCTCTGCTCTGACCATTTCAAGCAGACCCTTTCAGCAGTGTGGTATCCAGGCAGGAGGAGGGTGGGCAGGGAAGCTGCGAGACAACGGCAGTAAAATGCAAAGATCCAGTCCCCCACCTTGTGGGTAACAACTGAAACAGCAATTCACAGGAGCGTCTCCTCATTTCCACCCTACACACATATTCATCTATCAAGTGTCACACAGATTTCTGCTGCACTACAAGGAGTCAAACTTCAAAAAAACCTTTGCAATTAACTCAGAGTTGACTTGAGTAATATGCTCTCTGTTGTTTTTTAGATTCACGACCATTTAGAGAATATCTGCTCTTTTGGTGCTTATCAGGAATCAGTTACTCAAGGTTGGTGCTCTGTTAAAGTGTGAAGAAGGTCCTAACAGTGTCATTAAAAAAAAAGTTAGCTGTTAAACTGTTATAAGTTTCTCATCGTACTATGCTTGCATTTTATCTTGGGTTTTGATTATATACCTTTGTGCTGCTTTTGATGATAATTAACCTGCAACTATTCGATGGGATCAGTGGCAAAAGTCTTTCTGGATTCCCTACAAGCACCTCAGTCTAATGTCACAGGTCTTGAAATGACAACGACGGATTTCTTTCCAGCAGGGAAAGGGAAAGCACAGCCCGAGGAGAGGATGACAAACACCAGAGGAAGCTTTATAGGCACGACACAGTCCTCATAGATCACCTCAGCCAGGGGCACATTCAGGGCCATTCATCAGGACCTGCACAGCTCAGTGATTTACCTGTAAAGCTCTGATCACGTGTGAGGGGAAAGTATTTCTTGCCTGGTGGGGACACCTTTGAACTCCTTAGGATTCACTGCATTAAATGGTGTAGAAGCAGCTTCCCTGTTTTTCCAGTGTTTGCTTTGGACACGTGGTTTTGACTTCCCCATCTCTACTGCACTTACCTGTGGGACCAGCAGAGTCCAGGACCAACGTGGGCACATTCACAGGATCAGCACTGCAGCTGGACTGTTGGCATTTTACCAATAAAGAGCATTTTCAGTGTTCCATCTTCCGACTCCAGTGAAGTGTCTGGGGAAGGCTCTGCCTCTGACTGAAATCCAAACAAAAATTCCTCTGCCTTGTTAAAATCCAACACGCTTACTCTTTTCAAGTACTGCAGTTTGCCTTCAGAACTAGGTATTTTCCCAGTTACTGACATAAAGGGAATTTGTAGCAGGATACCAAATTAGCTTTTTACTCAGTTTTTTTCCCCTGAAGACTTAGCTGTTTTAGAGATTTGTCACCATGTTCCTTCACCTTCCTTCACTCCCAACCTACCACATCAGTATTACAGGGTTCCTCCCACCTCCCTTGCCCCTGAGCCTAATGCAATCTGAAGATCAGATCAGGGCAGACAATGAACAGCTCCCTCCATAATAAATAACAAAGGGTATAAAACGTTTTCAGACTAGATGTTTACTTGTTGGCCTACAGGAAGGGTGAGGATGCAATGAATGGAATCAGCTTTTCAATTCACACATTCCTTTCAATAGTTCAACTTTCTCCTTTCTAGAGATACTTCTCTTTTCATACTTCAGCTCTTCTCCTGCAGACAACTGAGGTGACTAGACTAAGCTTCCACCTTAGTTGCTGACAAATATCTTGAAAAATTCAAAACAGGAGCAAATTGCAGCACAGGGATAATAAATGCTAAAGTCTGGAGATCTGTGTATTTGCATCACTGTTACTTAGTGATTATGCAAATGAGATCCATAATCCAAGGGAGGGAATTGCATTAGGATCATTAGTTTACTAAAGAATATTCATAAAACTGGAACAAATTTTATTTTACAACTAGATGTCTAATTAACTTTCCCCCTTCAGTCTGTGTGGCACCACATGTTTGGCTGGGAACTGCCCTGTCCCTCCAGAGCCTACCTTTGTCCAGGAAATTTGAATAACGAGATTAAAGCTTTGATTTTTCCAATGGAACTTCAAGTTCTCTATGGTGATTCTCAAATCCCTCCACTTGTTTTTTACATTAAAACTTCTCTTGAGGTGGTCAGTCCACTGGCATCTATTCCAAATTAAGTCTTCACACTCAGGTTTTGACTAAGTGTGACTTTATAAGCTGTTGAAAGAATTACTTTGTCAAACAGATGCTAGCTACTTTCAGAAGGTTTTACAAGTCAGTTTGCACTTTTAAAATTCAATCCTTTTGATTTTAGTTTGAAATACTCCAAGTGACCCAAGATACCCTTACATGAATAATCCTTGTTGTCAACCAAAGCCCAAGATTAGGATATACCTACTGTAATCACTGTGTTGCTCTACTACAACAAAGCTTATTTACTGCCAGCTCTGAAATAAGAACATTGGTACCTTGATTGTTAAGCTGAAGTACTTAATTTATCCCCTCTAAAACTATTCTCTTACTACTGAAACACTCCCTATTCTACCTATTCTGCCTACACTAAACCAAACAGTCTTGCACACTCTGCAAATTTGGAGAAAATAGTTAAATGTGATGTTGAAAGGAGTGAAGCTGTTCTGATGCACAGACTGTAAGTTACCACAGGAAACACAGAAGCCCAGATCTTGGGTGTTTTTCTTTCTGTTTTTTGGGGGAAAGAGGGGTGTGTTTGACATTTCCCACTGTGGCAGAATCCCAGCACAGCTGGGCTTGGGAGATCTGCCCTGACACTGCCCAGCCCAGCCAGCTGGAGCACCTTCTGCAGGCCCTCATTTACTCAGGCTGCCAGTATCTCCAAGGATGGATATTCCACAGTCTGAGGGGTTGTCAGTGTTGTGAGGAGAGGATGGTACTTGTTCCATTAAAAGTTCACTTCAGAAGTTTTAAGTGGTGGATTAGAGTAATTGAGAATGACTGTAAAATAGAATGACTAGTAGCAGTCAACAAATAAAGGGCCATTTTTAAGACGGAAAAGTCTAAATAGAACCCAGTGAAAATTCCCATTGAAGGAGATCCTAAAACTCCCTTTGAACAGTTAACAGCAAATGGACCAAGCTCATGTAAGAAATTAGTAAAGAAGCTGATTGCATTTTGAAAATACAATATTTCAGCATGTGATGGTTTATCTGTCCCCAGATTGGGCAGAAATTCAATGAAAATCAAAGTAAAAAGCTCCCTAAAGAAAGGCCATGGTAAAGTGGAATTGATAGCACCAGCCTGTGAAGGATCACATACACCCATGAGCTATTCCAAAAGTTCTCATGCCATTCTTTTTTTAAAGCATTAAATGGTTCTACAAACATAAGCAAAAGCATATGAACATATTTTTAATGAAACAATTTGATTTTATTATGATTTTTCTGCTAGTGTCCTTTTAAATGGTCAATAGGTGATACATCTACATTGAGGAAGGACATAATGTTCTTTCCCTAAGGAGCAAGGACTGGGAAGGTTTCAGAAAGGAGGCCAAAGCTTTCAGCTCAAGCAAGACTGAGAAAACAGGACTGAGCATTCATCCACACCTTGTAAATAAAAGTACTTCTGAAGAGCTGGAGAGGCCTATGAGGAGTCAGAAAGCAATGGAGCAACTGAAGCCAAGCAAGGACCCACAGGCCTGGCCTAAATGCTTGGAGTTCTAATTAACACAAAGTTTCCTGTCTTAATACTCCAGTAAAACATGACTTTTGAGACAGCAGAAACTTCTCAGAGCTCATTGTAAGGCAGGAAGATCTCAACAGTTTGGCCACTTGGTGTGCTCAGTAATACTGAAAAACTCTAGAGCTTCATAGAAGCATAAAATCTTAGAGGTGTGGAAAGGCACTATGTTGCCAGACAGTAAAAAACTAAAGAGAAAGGCAAAAAAAGGAGGTAAAAATTTTTGAAAGAGCTCTTCACTTAGCATTGCAGCACCTGGTTGAAGTTCATCACTCAAGATTGACTCTTACCCCAGTGGATTATCTAAACAGGACTTAATTCTGCAGTTGTTCTTAGGCTGGACATACAGTTAAGGAGTAGACAAGAGAGCCTCCCTGTCCCTTAACCCCCTCAGCCAGCACTTTGAGGAAATGCACCAGCTTAAGGAAAAGAATGGACAGGGAACAGGGAAAGATTTGCCAAAGTCAGAGAGCAAAGCCTTGGTAGAGCCCATTGCAGCTAGAGGGGAGGCAGCTGTGCTAAAGGCTGCTTTAGAACCAGAAGCAAAGACAGAAAGACACGTGGTAACATGGAATGGAATGCTTGAGGAAAGCACAGGGCAAGCCCTGGAAACCCACTGGTCCCAAACTTCTATCTTCATTGAAGCCAGAAATGGGGCTCCTCTCTCCTGTCCTCCCGAGCGGCAAAGGAGGCTGGTCATCACTTCAGCTGGACTCAGGGAGCAACCCCCACTGCAAAGATATCCACCTCAAAACAAACACTGCTGCTGCTTCAGACTCCTCTAAGTAGGAAGTGACTTCATGGCACCTCATCACACAAAGTTAGAAAGTCAAACACCTGCTGGTTCCGATTCGTGCCAGCAGGTTCACCAAAAACAAAGAGGAAGGATAGAACTGAATCAAGCAGAAGGCTGGAGTCAGAAACGTGTCTTCAGAACTGCTTGAAGCTTCAATTCTCCTCCCAAAAATAAGCACCTGGTATCATCTAGACATGCACAGACTAAAGAGAAGCCTATTTTCAAGAGGCAGCACACACACACCTGTCCTTGAGAGATGCCAGCAACCAAGGTGCAGGAAACACTGAGCCGTACAAGGCTCTTCTGCTGTGCACTGGAACTCCAGGCACCTTCTCAGTGCCAGTGCCATGTGACAAACCACCAGCATATAACACCCTTTGGAAGGAACAACACTTCAAATCACAGCACAAATACTTGCATATAAAAATTTATTGTCTTTCTTTTAAACATGGGCTTGAAATACATCCAACCCAGAGAGGTAATTTATTTAATGTTTGAGCAGAGCTTTGTAGAAAACTGTACCACATTTTTTCCCACGTAGCAAACTGGATTAATAGCCATGTGAATGCAACAGCAGTAAAATCATGTCTGCAATGCTCTCTAAAAGTTCTGTGTTTGGCAGCTTACAAATGTCTTCAGCTTTCTAATTTTGGTGAGCTCACAGGTACAGGTTAAGAGTGCATTTATAGAATCCACCAGCCCTTAAGTATAAAGAGAGTTTGAAAACGCAGGCCTGGTTCTCCTGTTTGCTCCACTTACTGAATAGACCTATGCAAAAATATTGTCATTTTTATTCATCAAGTTCATATATATAGCTATTATCTAGTACAAAATTATATTTAAAACCCAGAAATTATTCTTCCCAAGTGAAGTAAAAAAGGGTAATTTTTCATAAGTATTAAAAAGGACACTGATTATCTTATTCAAGAGCCAGAGACTGACAGCAAAAGTTCTTAGTACATTGATCACTAAATTCAAAATCTCCTGACTCAGTTACTTCTGTTTGTGCCTGCTGTTAAGAACAGACCTTGCCTCAGTGAACCTCGTGGGATCACTGACACCACTGAGAAGCAGGCACGTACTCTGTGCCTGAATATCCTGCTGAACTGCCTGCTAACAGCCCTCAGGAAGAGGCACTGCCACAAAACCCCTGTGTCAGAAGGGAGTTTTAACATAATGACGTGGCATTCTTCCAGTGGGGTGACTACACACTGAAATATGGAAAGCTAATTACTTTGATTTAAGCTTTTGACATCCAGTGCTAAAACCAGTGTGCTGTTCCTCCTGGAGAAGACTTTAAGCTACAGTGATACAACCAAAACCATATACATGCACATGACAGGTGAAGAATAATTTCCATTTTTAAAGTGCATATTTTCATTTACAGTGTGACAACATTCCCAAGTAAGCACTTCCAGACAAGAGCCTATTTCCTTCATATATACTTATGGTGCTCCAATGCAGTACTTTCTAATACTAAACAGAAGGGATGACACTACAGTAGCTAAATTGTGTATACTTCTTTCTTAATTTAAGGACAATGCTGCTTAAAACAGAAGGAATTTTTAATTAGCTCCAGTCACTAACTGAAGTACTTCATTTTGCAAAACACTAGAACCTCAAGTACTACAACCTCTCTAGGACCCATAAACTTATAGTGCAAATAAGGTAACACTTCATTATAGAAAACATTCCCCTGACATAAAAAAGGGCAGAAAACAAAATTTCAGAGTGGGCACACATTTTATCAAAAATTGGAATTTTTCAACTTAATTGTGCATTTTAGAATAATGAAATCCACTGTTTCCCCCAGAGGCATAACTGCTGAAACTGAAGTGTTAATGGCTGTCAAGTTTGAAAGACCTCAGGCATTTTATCTTTACTTTTGGCCCAGTGTTTCTGTGTTGCTTCTAATCAGTTTTAGGGAGAAAGTCGCATACCAAAGGTCAGACCCAACAAATCCTGTCATTATCAAGACGTTTGTGGTTTCTTCAACTGCAGTGATGCTTGTTTCACCAGCTTCTGCTGCTTTCTTGTTTTCAGGGCTTCCTGAATGGCACAACAAATCCACTGCAAAACAACACAGTGAAAGCAAAAACAAAAAAAATTGAAGAACACAATCTGCAGTTTTCTTCCATGAGATGCTACT
This sequence comes from Scytalopus superciliaris, assembly GCA_013400415.1. NCBI lineage: Eukaryota > Metazoa > Chordata > Aves > Passeriformes > Rhinocryptidae > Scytalopus > Scytalopus superciliaris. The sequence continues at coordinate 366,080 of VXBX01006417.1, read as the reverse complement.
AAAACATAGCTCCTTTTAACATTAAAACTTACATACAAAGAGGCCAGTTTAAGTTATTTGGCTTCTGAGTCACATGCATAGTACTCAACCCAGAAAAAGCTCCAGAGATACTGTTATTTTTATTTAATTCCTGAATGCAATCTAATAGTTACACCCCCCATGTCTCAACTGCCTAACATTAAACATTATTGTGCATTATGCATAAAATATGTATACATAATATTAACATCTCTCTAGTCTGAGAAAATTAATGTCAGTGTAACATGTGTAAATGCCTGGGGGGGGAACCAAACCCAGCCATGCCCTGGGGTAGTTCAGATGGTCACTGCTTTCATCTGAGTAATTCCAGCATTCAGTGAAAGCTGAAGTCTTTGAAAAGCTTGTGAGGGGTTTTCTGAATCCATGACTTCAACAAAAGTAAAACTCATTTCTACAACAATGAACATTCCAAAATAAGTTGAGCTGCATGGACAAATAACTTGCATCAGGTGTGCTCAGAGGATTTCAAGCACTTACGCATTTCTGATAACTCGTGGAGCTGGGAAAAGATTCAGAGGACAAATATAAAACCTTTGTCTGTTTTTGGGGGCAGACAGAACAAGAAGCTACAGAGAGCTTTAACCTGATGTTAAAGACCTTTGTTTCATGTGCATACAGAGGGCACTACAGCACTCTCCAGACAGGGGACAGCCATTCCTGAAGCACACTCTTCCTATCCAATTGTTAGGGTGTTACAGATGGCATTATGTTAAAAAGGGAGGTACAAGACCAAAGGTGATACTGACAAAGTCAAGAAACAAAAATCCACAGAGGGTAAATGGGTGCTGCTGCACTTGAGAACAGAAAAATCAATGTATAGATCCCAGCACAAACACTGGCAGAGGAATGTGCAGTCAGGAAGTAACACCAACAGGGTAATTAAGCACAAGGAGGTGCCATTCTGGTGTGGCTCATGTTCTGCACAGGGCTCCAGCTTTGGCCAGGTCACTGAGAGACACACAAACTAAAGGACTTAAATTACTGCAAGTGTGATTTGGAAGACACACTGCAAGAAAAAGGTGAGGGAACTTTTTCAGACAAGAAGTCTTTCATAAAGAAATAACATAGAGTCTTCCAGTAAATAAAGGGCCTCAAAATCACAGCAATTTTTTCTTTCCCAGTCTAACCCATCCTTTTAAAAGGCTTGATCAATTTAATAGCAGCAATTTGGCCCTGATTCTGATTCCAGCTCTGACTTGCCATGTACAGGAGCTACAATTTCAATTGTGCTTCAAAGATACTGTGGATCTAATTGATTTCCCTTCTGGTATCAGGGAGAACTCCTCCTCTCCCATCCCCTGATCCAACACTACAGCAGGACACAGCCTTTCCCAGGGAAATCCTGGAGTTCATACAAATTCATAGATCAGCTTGTGTGAGTTACCTACGAGATCCAACACCCACAGAACAAGAGCTCATGTAACAGATCAGCCTCCTCAGCACCAACAGGAGCAAACATTTAGAGATGAATGGTAGAAAAAAACAGGTGTGGGGAAAGAGGAGGAATCTAAACAGGCCTTTTCATACAAGGTCTATTTACTGGGTTAGTCCAGTGATCTTGGAATAACGAGGATGCAGCAGAAGGGAGACTAGAGGGAATCTAAAACAGTCTGGTACTTTAGATATAGGAAATATTTTCTCTAATGAGTTTTAATATACAAAATCTAAGACTATGCAACTTCAACCTTAAATTACTATTGCATAAACTCTCTTGAATGCTTTGGACTATCCTGCCTCATCATTCTCCTGGTTTAACTCATTTTTCAACACGAAACCATGAGATATGGCCCTCAGGCACAGCAGCCCATTCTATAATGGGTCTCTGAACATTGCCATCTTTTTTCCATGCTGAGTTTCAACAACTGTTAACAGTATCATAAGGAAAGAAGAAGAATGGGGGAAAGAAAAAGAATATACCTTTGCTGTAGTTTCATCCCGAAGCTGAACTGTCTTCACACATTCATGACCTGTACTGTCCTTTCTTTGGAACATCCCTTGATCCTGCTGCAAAGGGGAACAAAAATGTGCTTCAGATGACTCACAAAACAAGAATGCACAATCTGATACTTAGAGGGCTTGAATGCCAACTTCAGGTTAGATTTCAGCGTGCTCTCTGCCCAGCCCAACTCCTACTTTCAAGAAATTTTACAGAGATCCTGTCATAATAGCCCCTTAGTTAGAAATTAGAACCATAAGTAAGAGTAGAGCACGTTTGGACCTCCAGTGTTAAACATAAGGAAGTTAATGTGCTTTTCTTACCCAAACAGTTAATTTCAAAGTATTTGCTTCACAGGAGGGGTAACATGTGAATTCCTCAAATAAGTGATGCCACTCTGTAGTTAAATGGCCTAAGATTTCCACTTCTTTCACATGTATCACTCTCCTGCTCAGAAGAAGAAAGAAGTTAATACTCAGTTTCTCCCTGGGACTAGAATTTCACTGGAAAAGCAAAACAAAATGAAAACATTTGTTTAAGAAGGCATCTTCTATGACGGTTAAAAGTATCCATGCACAGTGGGCCTGTATTTCCTTAATATATCCTGAGACAATCACTTAAGTCTTTAAAACTCATAGATGATCTACGATATCACAGTATGAGCAGCCCAACTTCATCAGGACCACCCAGACCCCCAAACATTTAACTAGAATTGGACAGCAGGGGGTGATCAGTTGATTGAGATCAGTCCCTCCAAGCCAGCCTGTATCAGAGGAAGGCAAACAGCTGCCCAGGGACACAACTGCTCCGGGGCTGGCAGCTCCCCCCTGGCACTTGAGCTGCTCCCTGTCCCTTCAGCACTCCAGGGCTCCCCTGCCAATGAGCACACCAGGGCCAGGCCAGGGGACAGCTCTGACTGGAATTCAACTACAACTTCTATGCATGTGGAGAAGGAGGAGGATAAGGAGACAAGTGTAATTCCTGGGGGAGTGGCAGGCACTGATCTCTGCTCTGTGGGGAGCAGGGACAGACCCAGGGAAGGGCTGGAGTTGTGTCAGGGCAGGCTCAGGTTGGATCTCAGGGAAAGGCTCTTCCTCCAGAGGGTGGTGGGCACTGCCCAGGCTCCCCAGGGCAGTGGGCACAGCCCCGAGGCTGCCAGAGCTGCAGGAGGGTTTGGATGATGCTCTGGGGCACAGGGTGGGACTCCTGGGGATGGTCCTGGGCAGGGCCTGAGAGTTGGACTGGATGATCTTTGTGGGTCCCTTCCAACTCAGCACAGTCTGTGATTTATCTGGAGGTGCAAATCACTAAATCACCCAGCTATCATTCACTGACACTGCTCAGCACCTTGCCAAAGCTTGTCCAGCTGCAGCAGGATCTTTGAGGTGTCTTTATAAAACAAACATGGGGTCTTACTGTGGATAAGCTATCTCATACACTCAGGGAAAGTGGAAATTGGTGACATGGGATGTGGAGGTCATAATCCTTTTCCATCATCCAAATGCATTTAGAAAGTTTTCAGTTCTCAAACTGAGTAGTCAAGACTGGCAACATCCTGAATTCTAAATATTACCTACCGAGTTAAATATAAATTTTCATGCTACTACAAAACTTAAAGACTTCATTTAGAATATCCTGTAACTAACAAGATTGCAAACATGTGCATTATCAAACCACTGACTTGACTGTTAACAGCACAAGCTAATTTGAAAAACTAAAAACAAGGAAAAAAAGAGATTTTTTTCCCCTGCAGTATCATGAAAGGATCACTCATATCAGAGTGAACTGTCTTCCCAAATTAGTACTCAGCATTGACATCATAACCAGATTACGTTTTCCATAAAGGAAACAAAAGAAAATACTTTAAAAATCAAGAACAAATAGCTAAGGAAAGTACATATGCAGAGACTAGCAATCTGTTTAGACTCAGCCAGATGTCTAATCCCCAAGCTGAAATCATGCCAAGCTCTTAGAAATCCTTCAAAATCTTCATACCTATTGGTAACAATAAGGCTTGCTCTTCTGCCTCTTGGAAGTGCACAGTGGCATCGATACATCTCCTTTTCCAGCTTCCTGATGTGCAATTTCTGAAACAGAAATAATTTTGGGGTTGTATAAAGAAAATTCAAAGTGGTGTCTTCAACTCCAAAGGCTTTTCAAAAGGCTCACTGAACCAGTTCTTTAAAGGCAGGCTCTGAGTCGCTGTGAGGTCTGATCTGTTCCACTCCAAGGTGGAACACTGACACTGCAGCTTTAATTCCCTTTCTGTGCCAATAATTGTTTGGTAATGTTCATCCTGCTACACCCTATGCTGCAGACTTGATTCAAGAGGGAAAATCCTGCACCAGTACCTTTAAAAGGAGGCAGCACACGACCCAAACCCTTAAAAAGAAACTATCAAGACTCAAATTCTCAATGCACCTCAAGTCCAGGTTCTGAAGCACTGGACAGATATGCCTGTTCAATATCCAAAATACAAAGGTAGATCAAATTTAAACTACTTATCATGTTTTGGTTGGGCAACAACAACTCAAGTGACTGACTAAACAAAAAGGTTTGAAATTAAGTACTGAAGGGCTCCTGGGATTTTTTCAGCAGTTACTGATTGATATTTTTTTCACATCTCCTATCCTGTACATGCTGTTTAACTGAAGTATGATGTTTCTGAGCACATGTCACCAGGTTTACAACATTCCACCAACAACACAGACCAGCTCAGAACAGTCTCAGTCATCCCTACACCAAACCCACAGTAATACTGGACTAAAGACAACAAGATTCACAGGGTGGCACATGAATGTATTCATGGGAAAGAAGCACACATGAAAACATCATGTAGAAAAAGTCAAAATTATGAAATTAATAATAAAACACAACATCTGAGTATGAGAAGAAATCTGTGCCAACTACTGGTTCTCCTCATATGCAAAAAGTCTTGACAAAATACACATTCCACTTGGAAATTATGTTTAATTAGTAAAAATTAGCATCATAGTGATTCAGGTATAATGTCAATGCATGTTAGTTTTGTACCTTCTAAGTCAACACAACAACCCTTTTTATCATACAATCTGTTCCCATGGAAAATGTGCAGCTCCTGTGTGGGATGATAGGGACACACAAGGAAGAATGTCTGGATGCAGAAGGCAGGCACTCCAGACCAACATTTAGCAAGTGCCTGCAACTGGATGCCCCAAAATTAGGTTGATGCTCCTCAGATGGCTCTGAGGACATTTGACAGCTGTGACTGTGCAGTTCAGCCTCTGTATAACAGTAAATTCCTCAAGTTGTTTCTGACAAACTACAAAGAACAAACTGAAGAGGAAGGACTGAAAATTTAGTATGTTTTTAGTTATCTCTTGTAAACACAAATTTCCCTCTGTATTTCCACAGTTGGACCCATAAAGCTGGCTAAGATGACAATAAAAGCTCCACTCCATATTTATCTGTTTATAATAAAGCATACAGGCTAAGAACACTACGTAGTTTAAGTAACCAAAATTGAAAGATCAGCTTACATAAGAATCAATTAAAAGAGGGTTCAACATTTATTTATATCTGCATTTTATTTTCATATATTTACAAGTTCAACAAATGTCTTAAAGCATCATCATACATCACAAGTGACCCCAAAAACCCTTTAAGCCCAAAAGTGGATGAATATTCAAGAGCTGAAATCAACAGCATAGTATTTTCCTGGACTTGCTCTCTAGTGATGTGATGTTTTGACATACAGTTTAATTCAGCATTTTTCAGCAACCAAAACCATAGTGTTGACATCGTCTATAAAAAAATATCCCTTTCTGACCATCTTAAAAATTTCTGAAACTGTACAACATACAAGACAGGAAAAAAAAAAAATGCCAGCAAGACTGCTTATCCCAAAGTGTCTTCAAAACATCAGGAGAGACATGGCAGGGTATGACTAAAATGAAAATAAGAATTCCCATTTTATACCTGAACCACAACTGTTTCAAAAACAAGTCAAAAATTTAAGCAACAGAAACCCACCACGATGTGAAGCCTGCAACTCAAAGCTGCAATCCATATTCTAAATGCTTTTGTTGAACGTGAAGAAATTTGACATGCCACATATTTAAACAGATTTATTCATAAGCATGTTTCTCTATTCAAACTCAAAGCTTTGGAGAGAAAGGCTGTTTCTCATCCCTTCAGAAACAATCCCGGTAGTATTTTTAGCTTTTCCATGCAATATGTTCCTGAAGGAAGAGTTCCCTCTGAGGGCTGTGCCTGCAAGACGCAGCATTTCCCAGCGCTGTTCCCAGCCCACCTGATCGATGCCAGCACAATGGTGGTGCCATTATGGAAAAGGGGGGTTGGCTCTGGATGCAAATTGCTCCATGATCTGCACGCTCTTAAAATTCAGACATCTTTATCAAAGGCTGTTCTTTTCATGGCACACTGGAGCACTTTGAAGAAGTTAACTCATTCTTACTTTCCATGGAAGCGAAAGGAGCAGTGCAGATTTACCCAGCAGAACAGGGAGGCAACCAGAAATAGAATGTGCAGTTCCCAGCATAGGCTGTGCTCTCTGCCACACAACAGTCTCACCACCCTGCCTCAATTATTCATGAGGTGTTCTGCATTCTTTATAAAGCTCCATGCTTTAACTGGGAAATGAAACAAAGTCCTGCCACAGGCACTGAATAATGTATGAGTGCCTCATGTCAGCCCTGCAGAGCTGGGGGGGCACAGCCTCCTCTCCAGAGCCAAAGGCCTTCATGGTCCGTGCCAGCAGATCTCCTCAGCTGCAAACACTCCTCACACAGTGATTAGAACCCAGAAGAACTTAATCCTTGGGAAACAGTTGTCCCAGAGGGGCCCCGCTTGTCCTCTGAGTTCCCCAGCTGTGCGTTTGGGTTTAGCCAAGAGTGCCCTGCCCAGGCTGAGCTGGCACCCCGAGTGCCCGAGCACATCCCACACAGCCCTGCACTCCAGACCCAGCACTGCTGGGCAAAGGAACTCTGCAAACAGCCTTGCACCAGCGAGCCAACCTGCTCCAGCTGCCTCCTCTCCTCATTCTGCACCTAAAAACACACTCACCAGTGGAAAAAAGGGACTTGTCTTTTAAGATGCTCCTCCCAAGACAAGCCCCACTGTCTACCAATGTCTGTATTTCACACACAAGTATTTAAGTGGAACATTTTTTCATCCAATCGCTGGATTGAGGCATCTATTCCTTAAGGTAACCTTGCAAGGTTTCAACCTTGAAAGCATGTTTAATGTAATATATCTACAGGGACATATGCATTAAATGTAGTTAAAATAGATGAGAGGGTGGGGATCCTGGTTAAACTACTTGTAACACAGGAGCCAAAACCAAACTGCAACTTGTACCTGTTGTGATTAAATTTGTAAATGCATATACAACTGACTTTCTGACTCATCTTTCTCATTAAATATCCTATTTCCTGTAAAGACACTGCTCCCTCTTGCTTCTAATTTACATTAGAAAACAAAAACCTTTCCAACACTGACCTCTGGTATGATAATCAAAATCAGTTAATCTAAAAAAAAAAAATCTGTATTCAATTAAGTGATTTCTTGAGAGAAACAAACTATATTTAGTGAACTCTACAGAGAATTCACTCCTGGTTAGTATACAATTCCAATCTGCACCATTTAGATCTAAGAAAAATATAAATACAAGAAGTGCAGGAACTGCATAATATCTGGTCTTCACCTTTTCCTGTTTGCTAGATGTAAAAAAATAGTGAAAAAATAAAAAAACCTCAAGAAGAAAAAAACGTGACCTGCTTAGTATATCACAACTTAATTTCACTTAATCAGCTAAAAAAAATTCTCTGAATGTTTTTTTTAAACAATTTTAAATTGACCACTAAATTCTAAAAAGGCAACACTTTTTCCCATATGATAGGCAAAAAATTTGCTCTGACAACAGCTTGTTAAGCTTAGCTTGCTAATTTCTAGGATGCTGTATTAGTAATGAAATTTATGGCATCACTTAGTTTAGAAATAGATATATATTTGTGTGTGTGTGTAATTTCCTGTTAACAGCTGGAAGTTTACACTTTCTTAGTTATGTTGAACAGCAAAGCCCCAGAAGACCCTGTGAATGAAACCCAGAGTCCACTGAGCTGGCTGTATGTTTTAATTGAGAAACATTAATTAAGAAGTAGTAATGGTAACTTGAAGGCATAGTGGGTCACAGGGTGTGCAGCTGACAGGCCCAGGGCATAGCACAGAAACCACAAAGATGAGTTTTCTCAGCATTTCTATGGAAACAGCATTTCTAGATCATGGAATTATAAGCACTTTCACAGAAGTGAATTCCAGTCAATCTCACTATTTCACATTTTGCTCAAAATGTTGCTTTGTCCCTCAGTCCACAGCCCAGCTCTACTAGAGTGCTAATAAATAAATCACCTTGGCATCTAACCTACCATGATTTTATTCCTTAGTGCATTCTGTTGTTGCCAGTTCTAAGGAGCTAAGCATCCTTAGAAAAACAAATACACAGGAAACAAACCCTCCCTGTCTTTCCCATCTTAGTCATATCATCTTACTGAAGATGGTTATTCAAGCTTGTTTTCTTAGCCTGGACAATATGAAACACTGTTTTATTCAACTGCTACACAGAGAAGATACCAAGGAAGGGGAGAGGACATGTTAAATGCAACCATGCCCTTATCTAAATGCTTAAGGCAGATAAAGACCATGACAGAAACAGAGAAGAAATATGGAAAATGTTTACTCCATTAGTCCAGTTCTTGCTGCGTGTGCCAGGAGAGAAGGAGAGAGAAAACAATCATTAGAACAGGAAATAAAGATTAAAGCCCATCTAGAAGCAAGTAGCAAATACATAAATTTTCATCTTAATATGTTAGTGTAGACAGTTATTTTACTCTTTTTAGCAGCCAAATAAGCATTTTAAGGTAAGTTTTATGAACATGAAGTCTGACATACAAATTAATGAGATTCTGACTATCTAGGATTGAAAACTAATGTTATTGCTCCTCCATATGTTAGCCACTTCCATATGAGGAAGCAGGCTAAATGTCCACACAATGCCTGTAGCTATGACAGATTGCTGTTTTGAACAACATAAGGAAAAACCACAAAGTGGTATTTTGAGAATTCATGCAGTTTTTTCAACTGCTGATACAACCAAACAATTCAAGCTCTATTAATCTTTTTTAAAAGTTGCTTAGTTTGTAAACCAACCTCAGCTTTGCTATTAAGCCAAAAATTAGCACTGACTATCAGAATGTTTTTGTTTCCAGATATTCAAATCTTAATCCTAATAATTCTTCATCCTACTACCTCCTTTCAGAGCATGAGACAAGTGATTACAGCCCATATAACAGCAAGGCTGCAGTTTCCTTTCTGCATTCAGCTTACCCCAAGCCCTGTCCAGGTTTGCCCTACAGAATAGGCTGGGGCACATTGTCACTATAGTTAATGGCTGCTACAGATCCCTGGCAGCTCTGAACCCTTCTGGGAGCCTGCAGGGTCGAGAATTTGAGTTGTATTGACCATGGGAGCCATACCTCAAACAAATCATAACCCTCAGCCTCCACCCTGTCGTAGGGCCGGATGATCCCGTCTTCCCGGATGAGCCGCGGCGGACGCAGGTTGGACACTTCCTCTGTGGACTCTGCTGCCCTGCCAGGGACAGTGCAACAGTGTCCCGGTAAGATACTGCAATCCTCAGTTTCCCCCCTGTATCACTTGCCACACACCCCACTGACACTCCCTGGGTAGCCTACACTTGCAAAGACACACTGGTAATAACGAGTCAAAGCCAATTAAACAGCTACAGAACAAGCTGGAGAAGTTTACTCACAACTGCAGATAAACTGGAGAACCCTCAGTAAATTATTAAACACACTATCCAAAGGTCCCCTTAAAACACAAGGAACTCCTGCTAGCCAAATTTCTAACTGGGAAGTTTCACTCTGAAAATTGCAGGGGTCTAATTTTTCACAGTAAGTTTAAATGGCATTTAGGTGTTTGCACTGAGCAGTACACAAATCTAACTCAAAAGTAACAATTACTCAAAATCTTTCAATTACTTTCTGATCAGGTGAAGGAGTGAAAGGACAAAATTGATTAGTTATTGTCCACCTCAACTACAACACTGCAAGGTTTAATCCGAAGCAGCAATTTCCAGATCATTATAAAACACATTCACTACAGGCTAGTGGACATTTCCCAACCCCACATATCAGCCTGCCTACTGTATTTAACACAAATAACCGTGTGGCACTGCTGGCCCTCTCTTCCCCCTGGCACGCAGGCTGTGGGCAGTGCCTTCCCCCTGCCCCTGTACCTCTGGATGCCCTGGAAGGTGCTGCTCGCCATATCCACGATGCCTCCGGTCGGCCGGGCCACCACTCCCACCAGCCCCTTCCCAATCCCTTTGAAGAATCCAGCTGCACCTTCTTTTTTAGCCCCTTTGAAAGAACCACAAACAGTTTTCATGACCTACTTAAAGACATTAACCACAGAATTAAACCATTACTGCTCCTGTTGGAAACAGCCCATAGCCATTAATCACATACAATCCACTTGGGCAAAACGTTGCCTGTGCAAAGTCACACTTTGCTTCCTGGTCTGTTCAGACACATCACTGTTCACTTAATACCTTACCAGCCTCCAAGGGCAGCAGAACTGAGATGTTAACAAGATTCTCCTGCTCACCCTGGACTGCAGGCCAATAGATCAGTTTTTATAGGCTGGAAGTAACAGCAGAATATTCTGAAGACACTCAAGATGCACAAATGTCAGAAAAGTCAACTCTTTCTATGTAAACATTACATGTGTCTGGTGATCCACAGCTGTGGAGGGGCCAAAAGGGTGTTACAAAACATGCGTGTTCATCCACCAGTGACACAAGGATTACACCCCAAAGTACCACCCAAAGGCTGTAAAGGACAACACAGTAACAATTGACCTCCAACACTGAAATTACTCTGACTTGGAGATTAATGAGGCATTTTGTCTCAGATATTTTTCATCATCTATCATACTGATGAAATAATAGGAACAAATACTGATGTCAGGCATAACACCCAATTTGCTTTCTAAGATTCCTCCAAATTTTGGAGTCCCAGAAAACATTTGCAGCTGGTGATTTTTAATTTATTATTTTTAGTATCTTTATTCTGGCTTTAAACAATAAATTGGGTCCTACAGCAGGCTGAACAAAATATGTCACGAGGACAAACCATTTCTTAACTCAAACAAAGGCTGAAAAGGTAGTAAGCCAATAATAAATATATTTGAGGAAGTCATCATATAAGTTCACCTTTGAATTAGAAATATAAATCTTGCTATGCCTTAGCATCACCACATTTAGACCGATACTTATTTAAATTACAAAATAAACTGTAAAGCACTGAGAAACCATCTAAGCAGAGCAGTGCAGCCCCAGTGCTTACCTTCCACTGGCTTAGTGATTATTCCTGTCACACCTCCAACAACACCCTAGAACAAAGAAGATAACAAAGTTCCCACTTAGGAACTGGACAACCAGTTGTCTCACATCCTTCATTTTAAAAGTTTATAATGTAAAATCAATATCAGAAACACTGTTTGGCTGGGGGGTTTGCTTTTGTTTCTTTCCTTTATATTCTTAAGAAAATTATAACTAAGGGCAAGTAGAGGGGAAATATCTGAACCAGCCGAAGAAACATTTATGTTGGCAGGACTAATAAATCTGCTGTACAGAAATCACCAGTCTTGCAACAATTAAGTAATTATTTCCCTTTCACTACTAACAGGGAGCTGCCAGAACTCCCAGTCATGAGTAAGTGATACCAATTAGGCCAAGGTAAATTAACAGCAAATAACTCTCTACAAGCCTTTAAAGGTCAAGTCGTTTCAAGACACTAAGGCAGAAAGAATGAAAATGCCCTGAGGTAACTTTCAGTATCTCAGCAAACAGTATCAGAACCAACTCCACAATGTTTACTACTTAATAATTACTTAGCAATACATTGACTGTTTTTATTTTGAATGGAGACTGATGGAAATTATTAGAAGACTTAATTTGCAGGGATTGAACAGCTTCTATTCCAGAAAAAAATATCTCCAACCTAATGTAGTACTTGCTCTTACGCATATTCTACTTGTTTTATGTTCCCATTCCTTAAAGTCAAGAAAACCCAGCAGTTTTTGTAAGGCCTGAGCACACAGAAAGCAATTTCTACTGTGAAGCAAAGCTCACAATTCACAGCCAACTGACTGCAAGGCCAAGTAAAGGCCCAGTTACTTTAACTACCTAACACGTTGGTTGAACATGAGTAATTATTTGTTTATTTATATAATTCATAGGAGAAATTGGTCTTAATTCCTTCATTTCTCCTTTTCAAGACCCTAACTTCACCTCCTCAGGCTGACCAGAAACATGACTACAGCTGAGTCTCCCCTAAACCACTGCCTGTTTGTCTCTTCTGTTCAGTCCATGAGCTGACACAGAAGGTATCAGACTTCCCTGCTAGTAGTTTTCCAGCATGGATTACAGGCTGGCACATCACACCCTCATCTCCAAGTTCATACCCGTAACAAGCCTTTGCCTCCCTTGGCCAGGCTCTCCCCAAAGTCCTTTGGCTGCCGACCCATTTCCTCTCTCCGTTTCTGCTGGAATTCTTCATCCAGAGTTATAGCAGCCAGGCCTTTCCCAACAGTCCCAGTGATCCTGGACACCACCCCTGCTGCACCACCTGATGGAACAGGGCAGAAAGCAAATGCTGTTCTTTCACAATTAACCACAGACAACACACGAGAAGCCAAGAAGTTCATAGCAAATTCCCTTCCCAGTTTCAGGTATGATGAATGTCCACAGAACAAACACCACAGGCTGTCCATGAGAAGAGTCCAGAATCTGCTCTGACATCCCCACACACAGCAAAAGGGAACTCTTACACCACTTCACTACATATGTGACAGAGTGGATGGAATAGTATTTTCTCTAATTACTGTAAGACACAGCTAAATAAAAATCTAAGGGAATTATAACAATAGCTGGTCTTAAAAACACTTCTCAGACATTTTAGGACCATTAAAACTCTGTTTCTTATTCATCCACAGCATGTTACTAATTCAGTTAATATTCAGCGTTGCTCAGTCTCCAAAAGACACAGTTAGATGGTCTCAGGTGAATGAGGCATGACTGATCTGTGTCACAAATACTGACAACAGGGTGACAAACTGAAATACTCCTCAGTAAACACCACCCAGGTATTCATCCAAGCAGGAACAGTGACACATACCCACTGTGTGTCCAAGGAGACTTTTAACACCGATTACAAAGCCTTCAGCAAATTCTTCAGGTCCTTGAACAGCACCCTAAAAATGAAGTTTATTATGAATAGCACAAAACTATACATTGATGAATCAGTTTCAAGGATAACTAACAACAATTCCTTTACACTGATGCAATTAAGGCCACCTGGATATTTTATTTCTTTAAAATTAATGTTAAAGAATTACTCCTTTCTCACCTGTTCAGGGTGTGGAGTCCAGTGACAACAAAACTACAACTCTACCAATATATTCCATCAGCCTACTATAAATACACAGTTAAAGAGTCAGGCAGTCCTACCTGGAATGGTTCATAAAAGAAAGCTTCAACTCCCTCAGACAAGCCTCTGATTAAGCCAAATGGATTTCCAAGAACATCTAATCCAAGTACAAGGACATACATCTGCTTCAGGAACTAAACAACAGGGGGAGGGGAAAAAAGCAAAAACCAAAAGCAGTGTTACAAGTTATTGTTACACAGTTCATGGCAGAACTTGAGCCTGGTACATTTTTTAATTTACTACCCAAGGGAAGTGTTGGAATACTCAACTAAGTATTCCTCCTAGAATGAAGATAGGCTTAGGCAAATTATGTACTATCTGTAGAGGTACCTAATAGATACTATTATGGAAAAAAAGGCAAAAATAAAAAGAGTAGAAGGAATCATTTAGAAATGTTTAAAACACATTTTCAGGACACTTCTGTGTTTACATTTCCATAAATGTGGCACCAGATTCCTGCTTCAGCACCATGAAACAAAAAATGAGTACCTTTCAGAGGTATTCATCTTTCCTGTTTTCTACATTCTCTAAGACACACAGTCAAAATGACACACAAAGGCTTGGCCAAATGATCTTACTTGTTCACTGTAATGTCTAACAACTCTCTTCATCAGCTGATCTCTCTTGTAGAACTGGTATTGAATTTCAAAGAAAGCAAGTCTGAAAGACAAGGAATCACACATTAGTTACAGACACCCTTCCTCCTTCTAGTCCTTGAGATAATCCTGAAGGCCTGTTCTCCTAAAGAGGATCCCAAACCCCACCATCCCTCATTCCTTCCTTTTCCCTAAGGCTGCATACACTTACACTAGAGTCAGTCAGCAAAGTTCACCATGGATCCAAATATTAAGAGTATAGTAGCTTCAGGCAAAGTATTAAAGAAAACAACCAATATTAGCAGCTTACTTGAAAATAACATCATCCACATCTGTCAGAGTAGCTCCAATACTTTTCAACAGCAAATTCAGAGAATGGATGGCTATCATTTCTTCCCCCTTATCTGATGCTTCTCCACCAGCAGCCAGAGACAAACTCAAATGCAACTGTCAAGATAAAATTAGTAAAACAAGACAAATCAGGACCAAACAAACCCCAAACTAGAGCAGGCAGATGGTGTGGTGCACATGCAAGAAAATTAGTGGTGAATGACTGGTAAGTGTATTTTGACTCTCTCTGGTACAAGTTCAACAAACAATACATATGTATTTATATTTCCATACAGAAGAGGGTCCAAGTGCCCTAGAAGTTTAACTTTGGTTGTATTTACATCAGTAAACTTCTGTGTAAACAATGACTTGAAATTTAAATTGATTTACTTAACTAGCTTGTGTGCATTTTTACAACTCTTTGGAGGAAACAAACTTTGTAGAACTGCCTTTAACACTGTAAAATAGAAAATTTTTTAGTGTTGATAAGACAATTATTTAAAAAAAAAAAAAATCACACTTTTTACAAGAGTGAAAAAGACAGCAGAAAACTATTTTCCCTTGTTCATCACCATAACAAATATTCTCCATTCTACTCACTCACAAGAGGGCACAGCAGTTAATCTGTATGATCTCACTTTTTCAAGATTCCAAATTGCCATTTTTTTTTCAAAAAGCCTCAGCCATTTTCACAGTCTTTCCTCTATCCAGTGGCTTCAAATATCAAGCTAAGCCTACTGAACTTGGGTGGAAAATCCAGGAGTGACAAAGAAGCCCCTTCCTGTATTTAACAAGCAGCTTGTCTGACATTTCAAATAAAGATGCAAAAGAAAGTTAAAAATTCTGTTTCTTCGACAGCTTTAGCCAGACTGGGCAGAGGATAATGCTCAAATATCACAACTGTGTCTTGTTGCTCCAGTGCTTTCCCTGGCTTCACCATGCTCTTCTAACTTTATAAGCACAATTATAACAGAAAAAAACCCCAGAACTTAAGAGCACCCTAACAGATACCCAGTGAAATAAGCAAAAAGCTGAAAAAAGCATCACAATTTAATCATCTGTATTGGGGTTTATGTCTGTCTTTTATATGTTCAGTGAAAAGGAAAGTAAGTAAATGTTTTCCCTCTAAATTCTTATTCAAACTGACAGCCTCAGAGGAGAATTCTGTTTATTCAGAGTAATGCCTCACTACTGATGATCTTCCTTCTCTTGCTCCAAAAATCTCACTGCTTCAAGAGAGATATGGAGACAAGCCCATGAAAGTACATTTTATTACAGTTTATGGCACATTAATTGGACACCTTCAGGGCAACATTTTATCTTCCCTTGTTATTACAGCCATTGACTCTCCCACTTAGTAACGGTTAAGGGTCTGTCTGGACCAGTGGGCAACAAGCAGAGTTTTCCAACAAAGTATTAAATTCTAGAGAACAAAATGCCCACTAGGGATGTATTTACTATGAGGGATTAAGAGATGACTGACATCAGGTGTTTTGTCAACCAAAAACCTCTGTATTGCATACCTTAATTGGAGAAATGTGGAAGTGTTCAAAGAAGCTGAGCATTGACAGGTCTGTCAGGGAGGACTCCATTAGCTCAGTGTTAAGTGCATCCACATCTTGCTGAATTAACTTGGACTGGGTTTATTATTTAAAAAGGAAAAGGAAAGGAAAAAAGGAATTTTATCTCATCAGCATATATGTAATATAATTAATCATATATCTAAATATATGTCTTATACATATATATATAACCAGTGGAAACATTAATCATAGTCAACTAGAGATAACTAACTACTTAAATATAACTGTATTAATTTATTTCTTGAACCCAAGGTATTAAAAAAAAACCCAAAACGCCAGCAACACAAAAAACACATCACAATGCCACAAAACCAAAAAAAACCCAAAAAATTCAACAATTTCTAGGTCATTTTTTCACTTTATACTCTACTGACATTCAGTTAAATTCTTCAGTCACTTAAGGTATCACTTCCAAAAGTTCCTTGCATTTTTTTGTATTTCTTCACAAAAATACAATTTTTATACAGTACATCTGAAAATACAATTTCTAAGAAAAATAAACTTGTAAGAATGACTCTTCTACCCACAGTAGAACATGTGACCTTTCTGAGGGTCTCCCTAAATAAAAGTTTATTTAGAGCTATGAAAACCTATTCCTTCTACTCTCTAAAGACAAGAGCCTGTAAACTAATACACAAATAAAAGTCCACTCTGTAAAACCTGACCTTATTTCTCATACACCCTTGACACTCCACAGGCACAACTGAAACAATTGTGCCATCATTAATGAAACATTAAAAGAGCAGGAAAGAGCTGCACATACCCAGCTATCAGTTCCTTGGACCTGTCAGTCAGTAATGCTCACAGCCAGTGTCCAACAGAAATACTGACTGAAAATTATCTCACCCTGGCCCTTCATTCACTGGGGTCAAATGCAACATTCACTCATTTAAACTGAAATTTCAGGAAATTGCAACACCAGTACCCTGAAGTTCCAGCAAAACTCAGTTTCTCTCATACATTACCCTTTGTCTTTCAGCTTCTGGGTCTGTAGATGGAGTGAAAAGTTCACTAAGTGCTCCTAAAAACCCCTGATCAATTTTCAGTGCCATTTCCTGGATAAGAACCATGAAGTATCTACAATGGGAAGAACAAGCAGTGTATACTTGGAGAAGTTCAGCTGAAATATCACAGGCTTACCCTACACAACTGAAGGTTTGCTATGTCAGCTTATCAACCACACAAAGCTCTGTAGATTATTCAACCCTAACACTTCCAAATTTTACCTAAAAGCCATCACCAAATACTTCCTGCATTCCCACATTATGATTCCATTGCTTCATGGATAACATAACTCAAGCAATGTATTTCTTCTTATCCAGCTGCCTCTCAAAGTCCCATTACTGAATATTTATTTTATCAAAATTCACCATCCTCAAATATGACATGCACACTTGCTGGGTATGGACATCTGCATTAGAAATCATCAGTATAATGTTTTTGCCTCATTTTTAGTACAAAAACCCCAGAGACAGATGTATTAACTCCAGAACAAACATTTCACACTGGCCTGGCCCATGATAGAGACTGTACCAGTCATTTGTTGCCAGGGCACCAAACCCCTAGCACTGTCCAACAGGCAGACACAGCTCTGACATTACAGTACCAGAAGGAAATAATTCTGATTACTAGAGAATTTGCATAAGAGCCCCACCATGTGGTCAGCCCCTATTTTCTTAACAGTGGTTTTTTTTCACTAGAGACATTTAAAAACTCAATCCAGAGATGTTTGGATAGGAGAACAGAAACTTCAGAACTAAGTTCCCCTCTAAAATGTATTAAATCCCTACAATTGTATTACAACACATTTTTCAACTCACTTGAATTGCAGCACTTTGCTGTACTCATTGAATCTAGTGATGACACTGATGTCAATGAAGGGTTTTGGCTCTAAAAAGAGAAAAAAAAGCTAAGTATATGCCAAGAATAAACTGCCAAGTTGGCTGGTTCAAGGCTGGATAAATCTGCCATAGGTTTTCTCTTACCTGAGTCCAAAGCAATCGACTTGGGAGGGGTGACAGGATGAAACACAACAGGAAACATCGACCCTGGTAACTGATTATCAACCTAAGAATGGATCGCAACATTACAGGAATATTTTAGTGACATGATAATGAGACAATTCCCAGTTTAGAAGGCCTGTAAAACTTGCTTGTAGATTGTGTTCAAGAAGAATGTCATACTTGTCTGGGGGGAAGGAGGACAGAGGGAAAGGATTGCTCTGATATTCCTGTGGAGTGTTACCCACTCAGTTACAAAGGGTCAGAGGGCTGAAGGGCTGCAAAGGGGCTGCTTGCCCAGCTCCACACCCAGCACCACTGCCAGGGACACTGGAAACTACCTTCAGGCACCAGGGAAAGCAAAGCTCCTCTGGAAACTACCTTCAGGCACCAGGGAAAGCAAAGCTCCTCTGGCAGCGAGCAGAGCACCACATGGCCCAGGGCTGGAGACACCTCTCCACACAGATGAGTAAAATAAAGCTGTTTGTGCTGTTCAGTGGAGAGAGCAGGAGGAAGGATGGTACCTGCAGCCAGCAGAGCTGAGCCCTTAAGCTTCTCTGGTGAGGGGACTGCTTGAATTCCACCTGAATTCCTGACAGGAAGTTCCGGCGGATGCTGCATTTGACTGGCAGTCGCATTTCCATTGGAAACTTACTGAAATTCACCTGGAAATGCAAGAAAGCAGAGCTAACAAAGACTGAGAAATAATGAAGTGTTACATAGCCAGTAACAGGCCAGCACACAATTATTCCCTGATCCAATCACATGGCTACTGAATTACTCTAATCCTCTGCAAGGACAGTACCAAAGCCCACGGTGAGTCCCACCAGGACACTCAAGTGCAGCTCCAGTGCCCCAGGCAGAAACCTCCCTGCCATCTCAGCACCTATTTCTTCATGAGTGTTACATTACAGCTCACTACTTTCCCAGCTGATGCTTTCATCCTGACCCTGAAATATTTAAGTTATGAGAACCAGAAGCAAAGAGCTGTCCTTTATTTGGAGCCAAATGCAATGACACAGGGCTGGAAGGTTTTGACACCACGTACTATAAATGCACTACTGCCATGTACAAAGCCTAAGTATGCACACAGCTGGGGGGATGTGTGTGCTTTGCAAATGAAAAGATGAGACAGAAAAGAAGCCTCAGTATGGTACTAAAAATGCCTGTACTGAACTTAGCCATTTGAATACATTACATTTATGCATGGGATACAGGTATGTGTAATTAATGTCTGAAAAAGCTCAGGTAAGTGAATTAATTTCAAGAGTCTTTGAACACTACAGGCTCCTTTTCCATATCAAATAATGAGAACTGCAGCTTACTGAGAAGATAAAACTAAGATTTCTACAAAGAATTTAAGGTACAATGTGAACACAGGGTCACAACTAACATGCACATACCAAGCAATCCTTTCTACCACACAGAACCAAAACTCCTTGAGATTTTTACTTCATAATACAAGTCTGGATACTGCCTCAGTATCACCACAACACAAAAACATTCTCCTGTGTGAAATGTGTAACTAATCAGACAAAAAGGTTGCTTTCTGTTTCTCTTAGCACAGCATCTATCCTTACTGAGCAGAACAGAAATCTGTTTTAACTGCTGCACGTGTTCTGCCAACATCCAAACACAAACTCAAAACATACCTCAGTGTTGCTGTCCAGTTTATGCCAACCAGGACCTTGGAAAGCTGTCTTAGAGACATACTTTTGATAGGCTTGTTCCAACAGGTTTATTTGCTTTTGATTAAATGGTTTCCATTTGTGCCTTGGTTTCCTTTCCCAAACAACACCGGAACTGCAAGACAAATACCAAGTTAACAATTTCAGAGTCTTTATACCTCTCCTATGCATGCAAACCATGTAAAATATATTATTCCAATTTCTCAAGATCAAAAAAACCTAATTTTTTTAATATAAGTTAAAAAAACCTGGCAGATAAATCCTATTGGTTCTAATTCCACAACAGGAACAAAGGCAAACATTAATTTCAGTTAAAAAGGTTTCATTTAATTTAATTGGAAATACGTGCCCTTCAACTCTGTTACTCAAAATTACAATAAGCTGACAAAGTTTGATTTTTCAAAGGAATATTTAGACTTCCACATGCAGTACCTAGTAATTCCTATGTAAGAGATTTCTTTTTTATTTTCATTGTTAACCAGGGAGAGTCCAAGACTGTGGATTGACAGGTTTATTTCCTGATCAGGTTGCTCCAGCTCCTCTGCCTGCCGTGCCTTGGACACCAGTGCCACGTCCTCTGTGAAGAGCAGCACTCGCTGGCGCCCGTCCAGGAAGGACACCCAGTGGATCTGAGTGTTGGCATTGTAAGGGAACTGGCCACAGTCATCCTGTATTGGGGGAAAAGGGTGTTACAGGAGTAAAGCCATGCTGCTGCTGCTGCTGTGCTTTTGTAAGCAACCCACAGACACACAAGGGGTTTTTCCCTGTTTGTTCAGTTTGCTGTATCCTGGTGGCTTGGGTGCATCCTGTATCCTAACGCTGAAAACAAGTTGGAGGTTGGGATCATTCTTCTTCCCCTTTTGTTATCTAAACATTCCAGCAACATTTGTGCTTTACAGTAATACTGAATAATTAGGAAACAAAGGCCCTCACAGCAATTCAAAGGGCTTAGAATCTTAGGTGATAGGGGAAGAGGGCAATAAATCATATACCATGAAGCAGTAAAACCAGACTAGGATTAAGATCTCTGCACTTCAAATGCAGATATTTTTTAATTTGTGAGGCAAAACTGAGGTAATTAAAGCCCTTTCCTCAAAAGCCTCAAATAATCATGAATGTAACCATAATTATATAGTAAGGAAATCAGTTTCAAACTAAGAACATTTTTAAATGTGAAAAATTTGACCCAAGAAAATGCTTACACAGTAAAGCTCCCTGGAGTTGGATAACTGAGTCCAGCTCAGTGAAGTTAAACCCATTCCCAGCACAACTGAAACACAAACTTGCTTTCCTGTCCCTCCTCATAGCTACGAATATCTTTCAGTTTCCTTAACTGTGCCCAGTGAACAGAAACAGCACCTCTGCAGAATTCAGAGTTCAGTGTAAGGTGTGAGCAGGCAGCAGTTCAGACACACACACACACAGGACTTTATTCAGTCCATGTTCCAGTTCAGTGAGAAAAACCCTCCATGAATGCTGGCTTCCCATTTTCCAACAAAATACTTGCTCTGTCTTATTCCAGATCTACCTGTTTCTAGTTATACTGTCGCTGTTTCTCTCAATCATTTTCCATCTCAGTCATTATTATTTTGCCCTCACTTCACACATTTTCCTGGTTTAGTTCTGCATGAGTGACAAACATGGAAATAGCTCTTAGTGAGCAATTCAGAATTTTCTGCTCCATACAAACATTTCCCATAGGAAGTGGGAGTCACAACAGGCAGGAGTTTTCTCCATCTTTAGGGAGATACTTAAGCCAAATGTAGCACTGCTGGAAAACTGGTGAATTATTCATCTCCTCTACTATTTAGATACATCCACAGCTCATACACTTGATGCTCCTTCTTCCATACCCAAAAAAACGTCAAGAAAATGCAGATTGCTGTTTGTGTCTGATCCTCTGAAGATATTCATCTAAACATCTAAAACCTTGCTGCTTGACAGGAGGCTCAAAGGTCTCTTAGAGGACAAGACAGATATGAAGTTACTGAGAAAGCTTTGCCCCAGATAGTTTTAACCTTATAGCAGCCCTAGATTGGTTCAGCATTTACTTCTCCCCTCTTGCAATTTACCTTAAGTAGGTCGTGTTCCCCAAAATTTTGGCAGTAGCCCCAAGTCAACTTTCTTGGTTTAGTTGGATCTGTCCAGGCAAATAGGCACACTTGCTCTGGTTTCAGCTCCATTTCCTCTTGTAGTCCACTGCAGGTTAAAAGAAAAGGAGCAAAATAACAGCATTCACTGGTTAAGAGCATTGATGGGAGAGGAGGAAGCAAACCAAAGTCCTTAACCCTCCAGCCTCCTGGGGTGAGGTGTGAGAGGCCTGGGCTATCCACTCCAAACAAGGCCAGCTGGAGGTTCACCAGCTCCTGGTGAACCACACTTTATAACCCCACTTCATTGTGTCCACCTTCTCAAACTATGAAGACTCTTTAAGAGCAGACAAAAAACTTTATTAAAAAAATATGATAAAGAAAAGGACATTTATCTATTTTCCAAGGTACCACAATGGGAAAAGAGAATTCCTTTCTTCCCAAATGGTACCCCCTGGTTAAACAGCCAATGATAGACAGTTTCTTTCACATACCTCTGTTTGTATCTCAGAGAGTCATAAGGAGTGTGGTTCACAATCAGGGCTGGGGCAGCTCCCTCGTGGTAATCGGAGAAGCTTATGAGAGTAGAATGCTCAGAAACATTCACATCCACCAGTAAGCCCCCATTCTGGAGAAGTGAGACAAAGTCCAGTGTTTGTTCTATACACAGATTCAAGGTAGAACAGACTAAACTGCTACTTTTAGATCATTCTTTCATTGGTCTCTTACAATGAACTATAAGCTTATCACAAGTAAATAAACTTGACTACACAGCTATGAAAACATTAACAACACTGCAGACTTGATTCACACCCTTTTTTCTGCATCAGAACTGAAGGGCACTGTATACAGTTTTGATCTTGGTGATCTTGCTGAGTCAAGCTACCAGAGGGCTAAAATGGAATATTAAGAACAGAGCACACAAAGTCAGTCTCACCAATTCTTCCAGCCTCAGCAGAGTACCATTATCCTGGGCTTGAAACAGGAAGGGTTTGGATGAGCTCTCATAGCCAACTACTCTTACACAAAGTTCACCAGACAAGTTTTCAGGCCAGAATGGAAGACACTGTGAAAGAAGAAATACATGTGACTTTAGTAGTTCCTGTATGGTCGGTATAGTAAGCCAGCAGTGAAACAAACAGGCTTGTGTGGCTGTTTCACATGCCTTAGTTCTTACCCAAGTCCTGCCTGAGGAACACCTCAGGCACAGTTATTAAGTCACCTCAACTGAAGGACTTCATGAATGCACCAACACATGCAGGCTGTGCTGCTCAGCTTCCCCTGAGATGTGAAGCACCCATGCAATGCCATCAGAAGTGGCAGCCCCATAAGAGAGCTGGAGACAGTTGTTTGTCTACAACATCATCCAAAGGAAAAAACATGAAACACTACCTCTGAAGCTGAGATGTAATTCCATTTATTTGTTGGAAGAGAGCCATTAGGACCAATTTCTCCAACTTCAAGTTCCAGAGAAGATTTGTTTGCTATTGTGTAGAATGGAGTGAAGGTAACTATCCTGGTAAGGTTAAAACTGCTCATTTTGATACTGACTCCAACCTGTTGAACAAGAACAATTTGAGCAAACAATCAACAACAGGCTCAAAGAAAAGTCAGGATGAAATAGAAAAGTCTACACCATAATTCCAAAGCCTGGCACACAACACTCCTGTTCTGAACCCCTGAAATAAAAGAACCAAATGACATCCAGTCAAATCAGTAAACTATGCAACACAACTAACACAACAGTCAAGTGAGAGTTTAGCTGTGGCATTTGTGGGGAAAACCCAACAGGAACCCTCTAGAGTAAATCACAACAATGTAAAGTGACCATTATCATCAGAAAACAGTTAGAGAGCATATGGAAACACAACTCCCCACATATCTTTATTCTGATTGGTTGTGGAAATGTAGTCTTGGATTAGGAGTGAAGATCTCAACACTTGCAAACAACAAGGAATTTTGCATGTGAACTCTCATCTCCATTATGCATGTGCACCATTGTGTTTGCAAACAGCCCAGTACTGCACATTTGCTAGAGAAACCACATTTATGAATTCAACTGAAACTTCTGCTGGTGAAACTACTTGTTACCAAATGCAGACCTGAATAGCTGGGGCATAAATGTTATTACCCTCAATATTAAATATTTCCATGCTTTAAAAGCACTGTGAGTAGTGAAACAAAAGCCTTAAGCAGGGAAAGAAGGCAAGGCAAAAGAACCCCAAAATACAGAAACATATCTTACCAGATAATCCATGTTATTAGCTGAACACCTGACACATCCATAGCTTCCTACAGTATCAAGGGAAAAGCTACTGGACCAAGTGCTGGTTGAAATACAGAGCTGGATCTGTACACAAAAAACAACAACAGGCAAAGTAATTCAATAAATTCACTTTAATTCTATAGCTTGTGCATTATGGAGTGCAATTATATCAC
This sequence comes from Scytalopus superciliaris, assembly GCA_013400415.1. Classification (NCBI taxonomy): domain Eukaryota; kingdom Metazoa; phylum Chordata; class Aves; order Passeriformes; family Rhinocryptidae; genus Scytalopus; species Scytalopus superciliaris. The sequence continues at coordinate 341,809 of VXBX01006417.1, read as the reverse complement.
ATGTAGTAGTGTTAAGACAACACTTCAATGCTTTTGAAACCTTCTGTAAGTTCAGATAACCCAAGAAAGTAGGATCACCATTCATATTCTGATTAGTCTGAGTTGTGGAAAAGATGTTACAGTAAAAAACAGCACAATAAAGGAGCACTCCTTGACTCTTCTGCTCATGGCAGCACACACACACATGGAAAAAAGCCTACAAGTTTGTGGTGCTTCACAAATTAGAAGAAGTGAGAGGAAGTAAACAAATAAACACTGTTTCTTCAACCATTTCTTCAACTGTTGGGTAAAAAAAGTTATTTAAAAGGAATGAAGGGCCACTTCAGAAAAAATGTTCTACTGCAATACCCGTCACTGGACCAAGCAAACATCACACCAACCCAAAATCTAAACAAATGTCTTTAACACCAAACAGAATATTTACAGTGTGCATTTTAAATTCAAAGTACCAAAGAAAGCAGAAGTCAAAGCCCTTAAACTTAAAAACTACATCAAAATATTTTTTTATACTAAATGTCTGTGTTTTTTCCCCCTCAGAGCAGGATTTTAAAACCAGCCTACCTTATTTTTACTAAAAATGTTTTTCTTTTTAAATGAAAACAAAACAATATCTCTGTAGTCTGCTGGATGCTTCACATGAGTGTCTTCAGCTCGGTACTGGAGGATACGGGAGGTCTTGTTGATGATCCAGTAGGGGCTGAACACGGACATGACCACACGGCTGCCCACTCTCCTGGTGTGTATGTAAACATCCACTGTCTGGGCTGCTGCAGAGTGAGAGGTGAAGCACACAGGGAAAAACTCTGGCATCCCACCATGAATTTTAAGATGCCCATTCCAGTCTTTGCCTTGATATTTTAACAACACAAGCTCCATTATTTCTCCATCGATTCTCGAATGGAAAACATCTGCAGCACTCCCTTCAGTCAATTCACGGACTTCTGCTGTTCCCTGGAGAAGAGGCAAAGGAAGATTTTAATATATAAAATTAAGGCATCAAACCCCCAGCATTTTATTCTCTTGCAGGATGTCTCAGTACCACATGTCCTAATTCCCAACCACTTTTATTTGAGACTGATCCTATGGATAATTTGTGATGAACTGCATTTTTCTTGCAGGACAGTAAAGACTGCTTAATTCTGGATTTCAGAAGGCAAACTAGTTCCAATGTATCCCCTATCTCCACTCCCTCCCTCCTCTCTCTCCTTCCCTTCTGCCCTTCCTCCTTCATGAATTCCAAAGGATTGTGGCAATGAGTTCTTTTCCCAGTTCTTACACTACTGGGTGTACCTCTGAACTGGACTATGCTGCAGTTCTACAGCCAGGGCTTTTCACACTAAAGATCACCCAAAGCAGAAAGCCAGCAGTTCTGCCATACAGTTGGCCAGGTACACCCAAATTAAAAACAATTAATCCCCAAAAGTCCCAGAATCAATTCATTATCTGCCTCATTCATTTACAATACACAACCCAACATTCAACATCTCACATGCTACCTTCGCCTGCACTTCTAAGTAAATACAGTCTTAAAACTGAGTAAAGAATTTACAGATGAAACCATAAAATAACTTACCTCAAGTAAGTATCTCAAGGAGTATGGCAGAAGATTCCTCACAGTCAGTGTGGGGTAAAGGTGGATTATATAGGCAGGATCCCACTCCTCTCCCTGAGGTGAAATAAAACTGAGCTCATCAGGTACAGCTGTGGAGCTGATGACTAGGGGCAGGAAATTTGTCTCAGTGGCTGGGCACTGTAACAAGCACTTCACTTCAGTGCTCCTGTGCAGCTCCTCCCTCCAGGCAATGTAAGTGGTGGACTCTCTGAACTGCCCCTCGAACATCCCCACGGGTTGGACATACAGGTGGCACCTGCAGGAAGAGGACAGGCAGTGGCACACACCACACCCCAGCTGTGCACTGACAGCCAATTCACCCAAACTACACCCACTGCTAACACTCTGCACTGCTTGTGCAGCATTTTGGGGGTTTACCCCAGTCAGGAGAGATTTCCAAGTGCAAATTTAAGCTTCCACACCAACTCTTTGTGCATCAGTCTCACACAGAGATCAGCCCTATGGATAGGGAAAGCGTACCTGTATGAATGCAAGGGAACATGGAATTCTTCTTCTGGCTTGGATATGCCGATTGGCTCCAGCGTCCTGGAGCCTCTAGCCAGTTTATAGATCTTAAATGGGATGGAGAAATGGTTCTTGATCTAGAATCAAAATGCATAATTTTCATTGCACTTCTATGGTACAAATTTCTAAAGGAAAAAGGATGAATAGCAACAAGGACAAACAACAATACCAGATTTAACCAAATTCCTCTAGAAAACAGACTTTATGTGTCTTAAAATGAAACACAATTCTGAAGGAGACAATACACAAGCAAATGAGAAAACTCTTCATTTTAAGCCCCATGAATTGAAAAACTTGCTTAAAATGCCAAGTTGCACGCAAACTATTCCAATGTTGAGAGTATCAGAAGGCCAAAAGGGAAAACCAGATTTCTCTTTTCTCAGGAAGACACACACAAACAGACCAGAGATCAAAACTGCTGTAACAAACCGAGCGAAACACTTAATAACCAGCCTTCTCAGAAAAGCACGATCTCAGGAACATGCCTTCAGGGAGAAAGGCAAAGGCCCTCCTCGCAGAGCAGTGCTTTGGCTCTTGGCTTCTCACCTGCAGGGGGGAGCGCACGGTGATGACCTTGTTGCCCTCGGCGGCGTCGATCTGCGCCACGACCGAGTGCGCGGGCCCAGCCCGGCTCCGCAGGTTGTACAGGCGGCGGCCCGGCTTGGCCGTGGGAATGCTTAAGGCTTCCTCATAGCCCTCGGGTTCTGAGCCACAAAAACACACAGAAGTCTTCATCAGGCAGAGCAAATCACACCACCGTTTCCTATTTGAATAGCACTTAAGCTTCTCTAAACTCAGCAACAACCAGGATCAAAGTCCTCTCTAGCGAGAGCACCTTCAACAGTATTTGAGTACCACTGAGGGAAAGCTTGAAGGTCCAAATAGTCCTCAAGTAACTCTATGATTTCATGATTTATACACAGCACAGGAAATACCCTGTGGGGAGCTGCGATGGGTCTGCACATTGGCAGAGCAAGAAGAATTTCACCCCGACGAGACTGTGTACCCATGAAGATACATCTCTCAGCTAGAGGATTGTAAACAACTTGCAGGTGCTGAGAGGACTCAGGAAGCTACAAGATAAGGGATAACGAGCGGGATGAATCTGTACAGAAACAAAGGGTTGTAACTATGGCCAATGAATGATTGTTTATATGTAATAAGCACCAATAATGTTAATGCACATACACTGAGGAAAGATATAAAAAGTAGTTGTGCAAAAAATAAACGGGCTCTACGCCTGACTTTCTTGTACATTTTGTCGTTTGTCCGTCTCAACAACGACAATACCCCAAGCAGGAAACAAAGGTACTTGTTGGGTGAGTTAATGAATTGTAACACAGAACATGTTCTTTGTATCATGGCCAAGTACCTTCCTATGGGATGTGATGGAAAGGAAAAATCTCGGGTGATTATGTATGAGTGGCTGTTGTATCCCATTCTCTTGGGAGTATTTTCTGGCAAAGCTAAAACCACAAACATCACAACTGCTCTCGAGCAGCTGTTAACTACAGAAAGCCAAGTAGTGGGGATAGGGGAAATGAAGGTCCTGTGTAGGAGCTGGAATGCACAGGCCTGTGTCACAGGGGTCTCTAAGATGGTCTATCAATGACTCCACTAGAATGTCTTCCATTTCTCCCAAAGGGGAAGAAAAATTATCATTCTCTTCACTCTCTGCAAAAGTGGAGAGAAGGAATTTTACAGCTTTTTAACAAGTCCAGTAGCTGTTTTGTAGGGGGTTTTTAACTGGCATCAGTATTCCAAAGTGGTTCCAGCACGATGTACTTGGCATGCATGCCCACCACACTGCTCCACCCCCGGGATTCCCCCCTGTCCCCCAGACAGTGCTCCCTAGCACAGTACCCAAAGTCAGAGAGAAGACGGAGCTCTCCTGCCGGTGCAGCACCGACAGCCTTCCCCGCTGCGGCGCTTCGAACGCCGAGTGTTCCAGCTCCATGCTCTCCCCAATCCCTACGGCACGCACGTGTTCCCTCCCGGCGGCACCAACGATGCGGAACTGGGAGCTGGGGAGCACTCGGAGACAAATACCCAGGGCGTTTTTCACTACGCAAGGTGCTGTCTCTTTAAAGGAATAGTCAAACGTGGACGCAGTCGCTTCTGAAAATGCCTGTAATTAGCAACAAATACAGCTTGGCACACAGAACTAAATATAACATACCTAGAAAGGCTTTAAAAGACAGTTCACAGCAACCTCCATTTTAAAGGGGTGGGGTGGAGGGGGGAATTGTATATAGCAAGACCTATGCTTTGCATAGTAGTATTTCAGGGAAGTGAAGGTTACTGCCAGAGAATTTCATTTTATTCTGTGATTTGCAGCAAATGTTGATGCTACAATAAGCACTTATGCTCCTCACAGGGAATTTTTCCAGTTCCTGGGTTGTAAGAGAAACAAATCTGAGACAGAGAAGTCACAAGGACATGGAACATGTACCTGCTTCATATTCAAGCACAACTTATGCCTACAAACATTTGTTTGGTTACACAGAAGCCATGGTAACTGACTGCCAGTAGAGACTTACAGTATAAGCAAGTACTTAGAGAACTGCTGCTCATTTAGAATTAAAAAAGATAGACATAAGTTCTGTAAAAATAGCTTGCTTTGGTAACCAGAGTTTCTTCACTCCATAAAAAAAAAAAAAGGAGGGAAAAGCAGCCTGGAACATACATAACATACATAAGCACACTTACTATCACAAGTAAAATAGGGGGGAAAAGTATTTTGAACAAACTGGAAATTCTCCTACAGTTTAAAGGCCAATCCTAAAATGCACACTTTTCTTAGTATTCAATAAAGGTGAAAAACTGGAAGGGAAGTAAATTTCCCCTTTCATATTTCAGAAGGAGTACTGTAGGAAATGGTTGTGTTTATTTGAGCACTTCATTTTCACTTAGACTGCATGTGTGACACTTTCTTAAGCCCCACATAAGCACAGTTGTTGTTCTAACACAAAAGCCGTTCCTTTGAAAAGCTCAGCACCACCTTTTTGTTAACCCTAGAGGACTAATCAGAGCAAAACTCCTCAGCCCTTCTAGGTGGCATCTGTCAGAGCTGCAGAACAGTCACTGACTTGTGACTGGCAGCCAATACAGTTCTTGAAAAAAGATAAGCCAGAACTTCCCAAAGAACCACATAATTGAGCCCATTCTGCCTGTCCAGACTACCTTGGCCAGGTTACTGAAAACAGCCAGGCAACACTTGGATATTGTTATATTCATCGTGTCCTTCGAAGAGATGTTAATGGCAGTTTGTGGCTCAGGGAGAACAATGAAATCATCCCCTGGCATCAGACTTCTCTCTTGGACAGGGTTAGTCTTCATCTAAAAGAGAAACTTCATTAGGCATTTATGAACATACAGATTACTTGCTCCTATGTTAAAACAGGAATAAACTTCACCTACACTTGACAATTTCCCCAAGCAAAGCTTAATTACCTTGCAAAGCTCAGATACCTTAAACAAACATGGAAATTCTATATCAACACTGAAGCCAAGTTATTTTCTTTCCTCTGCCTGGTTACACACTCCACCTCGTCCCTGAACTGGACAACTTAACATGGTTCAGAAAAAACCTAAGATGTCTAAAGATTCGTCTCTGTTTCAAGTCAAACTACACATCTCCCTCAAAGCAACAACATTTAAAAGGTCAACATTCTGGCACACAAAACTTTTAAGAAGTTAAAAACTAGCTGCTTATTCAAACCATTTCACACAGTTTCAAGTAGCTTACATACCTCCAGCTTTAAATTCCATTGCTTCTTTCCTCCTTCAATTCGTTCAATAAGTGGCTCCCACACTGCATAGGTTTCATTGTAATAATGAATCTAAAGAAAGAATCAAAATTAAATAAGGTATCTAAAAGTAAAGAACCAAGTTTCTTCCAATAGAAATTATTACAAAAAAAGAAACATTAATAAGAAAACAATAAATCTTAGCTTCACATTTTGGAGGTCTGGTATTAAATTCTAATGGCTTCAAAAACTAATACACAAAAGTGTAATATATCACATTTTTCCTAAGTGAGATCATTTTTGAAGGGCTCATTTCCTGGCTTGCTTTGAGACATCCCAGTAACACTGTTTAACACCTTCAATTAACATAATCAAGCCTCCCTTTTCTCCTACACTGTTTGAGAGAATGACTTAGAGACCAGAAACTTCAACACTACAAGTACTTCACTGTAACGTGAAATAACAAGTAGTCTGAACAAACTACAGTCTGAATCTGGTCTCCTGGAATGATTCCTCCAACTCATAACCAACACCAAGTTTTCAATGCCCTTCCATCTCTTCAAATCTGAACAGAAGTTGTGGACTCAATACTTCTGGATGCTTCATCTCCTCCTCATCCTGTGTGGCCCATGGTGACTGCCCCCAGAGGGATACAACCAGACATGCATCCTCCAGACTCCACCATGGTTTGCACAGCTGGCAGTGGAAGAAGAACCACTTGTACATCCAAGAACAGAATGAAGTATGGGGTACACGTGGTACCCTGACAAAGCATAACTCAGGTGTAGTTAAGCTGTTGCACTGAGGAGCTGCACATCTGGCTGTGTGAAATTTTAACCTGCTGCCTCCATAAGAGACTTGCACCATCTTGGAATGGTATCTCATTTTGAAAACAGAGTGTAACTTCTGTCTTACCAATAAACACAATGCTAGAGAAACAAAAAGAGGTGGGCACTAAGAGCTAGATACGAATATTCAAAGTAAGGCAAGCTCATTGTTCATGCAGCTAAACTTGATTATGCAAAAATAAAAGAGAAACAGAGAGGGCCAGATTATTCCATGTAGAAACTGCCATTAAAATCTGCTATTGATTGCAAGCTTTCTGTAAAAAACAAGTCATGCTTAGTCATACTTGCCTGACTACTAAGGAACTCCTAAGAGCATTACAATTCAAACTCATTACTACTTTAGCACAGCCAAGGTGTATTAAAAAGTTAGTTGAATATCAGGAAACATGCAGAAGTGTTTTAACCTGCTAACAAAGTGATCCTACACACCTCCAGTGACATGTCAGCAGTGACCTCCATCAGCGAGGACCAGTTTTTAAGGACACCTGAAAATGCAGATTCTACCAACAACAAAGGGACAGTCCGGTGTCCCAGGCCACATTCCAAGGTCATCTGAACTGATTTCACCACAATGTCAAATTTCTCTTGTTTCCGAGTTTGTTCACAGTCCTTAAAAGTTTCTGTTGCTTCTGTGGCTACATCAACACCGAGAAACCAAGCATTGCACTCATCTATAGGCTTCACTTGCCACAAATTCTCAGCAACTTCAGCTGCTCCTCTAGAATCCTCCTCTGCTGGCTTGGGTTTTATGGCAGCCATAATGGTAATGACAGTATTCAAAATTATTGGCGAGATCTTGAACAAAGAAGAAAAACCTTTTATTAAAATACAAAATCTATGCTAAATGGAAATGGCAAATATTCAAGGCCCTTATAAGAGATGCAATTTAAATTCCAAAGAACAGACTCCATTAACTGACTCCCTCTTGTTCTCCTCTCCTACAAAATGTCCCAGTTTCTCCCTCACAACCCCACAGGACCAAGAACCAAATCCTCAGATCAGAATTGCACTTTTACCAATACATGGTACTCCCAAAACAGCAGCCAATTTTCCCTGCTACACCGAAAATCATTAATTTAAGATCTCTGAGGTGTTCAAAAAAGCCTCTTTGCAGAGTTATGTACCCACCATTTCAACTGGCAAGACAGTACAACTGTCCAAAGCTTTATGCCTCAGAAACAATAGAGTTTTAGGCTTTTCATATCACAAATGCCTGTTTGTGAACCTCTTTATAGGAGAATTAGCAAATTACATCCAGAAACACCTTCACTAGGGACAATTATTAGTTTATCTATTAGGAACAAGGTATTTCACCTTGTGTACCATTCTGGAAATCATGTCAACAGTCCTATATTATACATGTATTTGGGTGCCTTCTTGTAAGACTCACTGAAGACAAAAATAGTGGTGATGGCAGCAGGGGAAGGGTTATTTCATGACTTTGGAAGAAAGTGCTAGGAGGAATCCTAGAATCTGAAGTATTTAAATTTGTCCTTTTTGGTGAAAGGACTGTCAACATAAGGAACACATAATGGCTTTTTCCAACATAGAGCAGCTCTAAAAAAATGCTTATTTCTGGAATTAAACTAGTGGGGAAAATAAAAATTTTAAATAGCAATATGGAAATTTAAAAACAAACCACCAAAAACCAAGCTACCAAGTTTGAGAAACACAATTGTCTGCCAAAGACAGTTTTAATAATCTTACCTTAACAGTAATTTCTTCTACTGTTACTGCCACAGTTTGTAACACTGAGCCACGCACCATGTTTTCCACAACCAGGGAACAAGGCTGTAACACCTGAGTGAAAGGCATACTTTGATTATTAAGGTGACTCCTGGAATCTAAACTTTTCAAAAGGCCTTGTATTTTTTTCATTCCATAGGCCAAGGGGATGCTGCTGATCCCCTGCAGTAACAACATGTCCCAGAGTAACAGCGGTCCTTCCCTACACTGCAACACAGTCCAGCACCCCAATGTGCACAACAGCAATTCTGTACTGGAAGGTTAAAAGTTACTGAAATAAAAGCTTTTGCCATAATGCTAAAAAAACAGACAAAACAACAACCCAACACACAGACTGAGAGTATAGGCAAAAAAAAACCCCAGAGGTTTTCCTACCGTAGTAACATTCTTGTCTTGTTTTTCCTTGAGAAAGGCACAGGCCAGCACTTTGAAGCCGCTCACTTGAGCAGTCATCCTTTGTGCATCCTTTCCAGATGCCAGAGAAAAGTCACATTGGAAGGAAACTTTTAAGGCAGGGGCATCAGCATTGGTCAAATTAGCAACAAATACAATTTCTGGATCCATAATCACAGCTTTTACTGTCATATTTGGCCGTACAGGCATTTCTGTGAAAATAAATTTAAAAAAAATCCCTTGAATATAAAAGGTTTGAAAGCATTATCATGTGCATAACACTTAAACCATGCACGGAAATTGCTACCCAATTACAGAGGCACAAATTTAACAAATAATGTCTCTGCTTTTACAGGAATACTGTGCTGAAACTGAATATCACAGTACTCAGAAATCAGCAGCAAACTGGTCAGAACTTTAGTTTTGAACAAATTGTTCAGTGCTGTAGAAGGACAGCAGCAGATCTGTACACTGTAGTCAACCTAAGCACTGGCTCTACAAAGCCAAGCTGGAAATAGTTTTCTGGCTCAACACCTAAAGTGACAACTTCTTTAGAGTGAAGACTTACAAATCAAACCCAAATTATCAATACAGCACTTACTGTCTGAATATGTCTGGTCTCCAAAGAGAAGGAGAGAATCATATTTATCTCAGTTAAAAGCAAGGCACTGAGAGCCAGTTCTCAGTGAGAGGCACTGCAGTGCTGTGGGAGCCCCCTGCACACCAGGTCCCAACAGAGGGGTTGCTCCTGCCAACACTTGCTGGAAATAGCACAATACCATAGCTGTGCCGTGGGGCAGGAGCCAGTGTGAGGCTCAGAGCACTGCAGGAAAAGCAAAGAAAGCTGGACATCAAGGGTTGCAGGCCAACAACACACTTGGGCAGTCCCTGCAAGTGCCATTTTTCTGAAGTGTGCCTCATCCCTCCCTCCTCACAGGACTTGGGCATATCTCCAGCAAGGGAAGAGGAGAGCAAGTGAACTGCTGACATCACTAGGACAGTTCATCCAACCTAAGGGGCACTCCTGGCACTCTGCCAAGGGCCCCAAAAGAAAGGGAACCAGTTGGATAATATAACCCCCAACTCGGACAAGGCCAGCAGCCACTTAAAACCAAACAAAATACTCTGAGCAGTGGTCTTTCTTGCCCTTGTTTCATCATGCTTTACCATTCAGTCTTCAACCAGAAAGAGGAAATCAATCTACTGTGTCAGTGGCCAATTGACACATTCTGAGGAATAAACTCACTTTGTCAGTCTGATACCAAGACAGCATCTTGCAAACTTTTGGAGGAACTGTTTTCAGTATGAAATCTGCAAAGGAGGGGAACGGGGGTGGAGGTGGAAACTGGTTTTACAGACCTGTTTCTGGCTTGGATTTCCCAGGAGCAACTTGCTTTAATTGGAACTGTGCAGATCTTTCAGTTGAGGATGTTGGCATTGAGTTAATGAAAAAATCTGCTACTGTCAACAAAAACTCCATACTGGCACATATGTACAGCTTGTCAAGGACAGCAACAACTTCAGTTCCATTTTTATCCTGCTTATAGCTTATATCTATCATAGAACTGTCATTTGTGTCATCTTTCTTGTCTATCATTCTGAAAAACAAGTTTAATAAGAAACATTTCAAACATCATACCACACAAAAAACGAGAAAGCATAAATAGTGCCATTTTTTCTCCCCATGCCATTTATAAATAAGAATTACTATAGAGACAACCAGTGTTTCTTCCAGAAATAAGAGGGTATAGACTTTTCCTACAGAGGAGTAATTTCAATTTAAAATGAGTGCACTACACTTTTGGAAGTGTGTATGTGGCACACAGGAATCACACTAGAGTTCCAGTGCACAGAACTCTGGTTGAGGCTGGGTACTCTCTACCCAGCTGTTCTACACCATTTACCATAAAACGCAAGCCTCCAAGATTTTTCTAGTTTGGATAACGTGGGAAATCAACATATATAAGTAGAAACTTGCTTAACATGATTAAAATTGTATCATTCATTGCTTAAGCACACAGTAGGACTACTGAGTTTTGTCAGTCCCATGCGAAGCAAAGAACACAACAAGGAAACAGCCCTCCTCCTGTGCTGGACTTTCCTCTTTTCTGATGCATTCAAACTTACCTTGCAGTCACGTTCTGAATTCCTTCTCTCAGATCATCCAAGGTACAAGCCTTGAGCTTAACTTTAATATCCATTGAGCCATCTGAAAACATGTCCCCAGACGATGCCATGAGGTGCAGGCGGAGCTCACCAAGGCGCAGCTTGTCACTGTGCACCGACAGCAGAGACTTCTGCACAAGGGCAAACAGTGGGGCCAGTTAGCACAGAACAAAGGCATAAGCACCTTTCCCTTCCTGCTAGCCACTTGCATTTTGACCCAGGAACTCAAGGATCTGAGGATGAGTAGCCTGTTGCTGTCATCAGTCCTCCAACAACACAAATGAGTCCAAGGAACTCACTGAGAAAACAGAAGAAACGTGCTGGGCTGCAGTGAAGTTGTTTCTTCCCCACAGTGCTGGCAGTTGTTCAGAGTGCATGACTGTGGGATAACCCATTTGAACTCTAAATCCCCTACCAGAGGACCCCTCCACTCTCAGCACACTAACTCATTTACAACCAGCACCACAGCAATAAGTGGAAGCCATATGAAGGCAAAATTAGAATAAAATCCAATTACAGTGTATTTCTTCCCTGTGATGCTCATTGCACAAGAACTTTTTTAAAATTATACATAAATAACATTCACTATATACAAAAGACATACAAAGCAAGCACCTTCATATCTGCACAAAGAGTATTAAGTCGTAAAAACAAGGCCACATTTCACATCTTTCTCTTCTGTTTTCAGCACAGAAAAGATGTCCATGATTGCTCACACCAGGGGATATGCAGGAGGAAAGTACATGCCAGGTACACCTGGGATCTGCTTACTAACTGTTTAGGCACAGAACTAGCACCATCTAAGCTAGCAATTCCTGCTCTTCAAAGTTTCATTTTCACTTTGGATAACTGGAATCAAAGATTGAACGACCAAATCAAATGCTGGGTGGTTTGGGTTGATTTGTTTAGGAATATTTTTTAGTGTGATTTTTCAGAAATGCACATACATTCTTCACCTTAAGGACATTCTCTGCCCAAGAAACCTCAAAGCTTCCAAGGCAAGCACTACAAAGGCAACACAACTGACAAAGCTTTGTTTCACTATCCTGAGTTCTGTCCATGTGGGATGCCCACCCCATCTGCAAAGTAAAAGCTCAGTCACAAACCTGATTTGTGTCACTGTTGTAGAGAATCACAGACAGTGACTCAAAATTGAAGTCAAATTTAAGTGCTGTGTAACACTCCACAGAAGACTGAACTGTAGAAACACTCTTTTGTTCCAAAGCAAGAGGATCTGTGAATGAAAAGAAGGTATTTTCACATTTGTTTAGCACACTGGGTTTGGGGGGGGTTTTGCTGTTAGTTTGAAGGTTTTTTGTTGGTTGGTTTGGTGTTTGGTTTTCCTTCACGTAAGATCACAAAAAGAAGAAATGCTCTAATCCAGAGGACTACTCAGAACAACTCACACTGTAATTCCTCAAGACCACTGTTTTATTCAATGCATGCTAAAAATTACCTGGCACAGAGGGGTTTAAGGTCCTTTCAAACAGCTGTCATTAGTTTATTGCAGCTCTGCATTCACTTTAATAAAGCACTACATGAAGTACCAAGTCTGCTCAAGGAGTTTGTACTACTCTTCCTTCCAGTTTCTTCTCACAGTATAGCAATTCAACCATTGGTTAGACGTCAAGTTTTTGACATGGAGAATATTAAATTTTGGGCAAAGACAGATTTTGGCAAAGTGTGAACAATATTTCATCCAGAGACATGCACTGTTTACATTAACACACCATCTGTATACTCATACTATCCTCAATAATTTAATTGTGCATTAACATTCTGGGGCAGATAAATGGACTTTTTTCTAACCACCTGCACCTTACAAGGGTCATTGATTTGGACTGTAGAATCTCATCCTATAGGAGATGAATCACAAAAAGCACTCTGCAAAAACTTCTGACCCTCAAGAACTCACACTCCATGTATGTGCACAAATTCCTATTTGGAACTTTGCACATACACAGTACATACATAACAATGAAAGGAGTTTATAGGCACACATTTAAGTGCTTCAGACAAATGTGATGCTTGAACTTGCAAATAGTCCTCTGCCTAAACATATTCAGCCTTTGAGCTGAACATACCAGATTCATTTGGAACTCTCCCTTTCTTGGGTCTCAGCGTATCCTCAGCAGTCTCTTGCACAGGAGCTGGCTGGGAAGAAGCCCCTCCAAGGTTTTCAAGTAAAATTTTCATGATGACAGTCAGATCATCTTCACTGAGTGCAATCTGTAAAGTGACAAACCAAAAACTTCAGCTTTGGTGACTATTTCTTTCCAACACAGAATGCAAATGTTGAGGAGAAACAATGTGCTGCTTCCACCAGAAACAAGCTGCCCAGTCAGAACCACCCTGCCCCAAACACTCCAAAGAATTTGCACATTTTTCTTGTAAAATCATTTGTTACTTGTCATAAACAGGAGTTACAACAAGAAACAACACTACACACCATAAACTCTGTCTAGTCTTGTAAAGGATCTTTGCCTGCTAAAAATATGAGTACTTGACTAATATAAGCATTTCTAACAATTCAGTAATCCCAAATCAGGACCAGATAACCTTAAAGCCAAGACTTGCACTGTCTACACTAAAGCAACTGTCCTTCAATAGGCCTTCAAAGAGTTACTGAATATGAATCAAATGAAAACATTACAGAAAAAATCCCCAGTAATAAGTGACAAAATGCAGCCACTTAGGTCATAATACAGTGTTACAATATTTTTCTACATTTGGTTGTTTTTGTTTGTACTCCTTTAAATTTCTCAAATCTCTGGGCTACACCAGTGCTGTATTTGGCCACAGCCCAGATACAGGAATGACACGGGGCACAGGAACAACTAAAAAGTACCTCAGTTTGGTTTTACCCATTTAAATCCATATGGGTAATGTAGGAAAAGAAAAAATAAAGCCCTCCCTCTGCAACCACACTTTTAAATTGTTATACATTAGAGAGATCATTTTTCATTTCTAAAAAATCTACTAAACACTCAAATAACCTGAATTTTGCAGATCAAATTTAAAATCTTAAATGTAGTTTTCAAAAGCTGTCAACAGGTGACCTCAATGATTTTACTGACTATTGAGTCAAAAGACAGCTCCAACGGATCTGCAGAAAAATGAAACTAGATTTTATTCCATTTGCACACAGCTACACCAAAGCTATTCACTATACAATATCAAAACTCTAACAGATCTATAAACTGGACAATCAAGCTGGAAGTCTTTTAACATTCGTTAAGGACACAAACTGAAATGAGTTTACAGGCTCCTTAACTAATCTGAGGACCATTCTGAGGATGCATGTGACTGTTAATGTGGTTCTGATGTGCCATGATTTTACCTGCATTGGTTTGAGGTCTCCTTTGATACCAATTGTTGGGCATTTATGATACCATGTTGCTGCTAAATTCCTCTGGACCAGTAAGGTCAAACTCACAGGACGCAGAATTTCAGAGTCTGGTTGAGAGTCTGTGGATATAATGCACCTAAAAGAAAAGACAGTGAAATCAGCAGAGGAAAAATACTCAGCAGCTGCAGAATCCCAAATAATATCATACTAATCTAGCAGAATATAGGCATAATCATTAATTTAAAATGTGCTTACACCCAGGTATCCACTTTGGAGGAACTCAGTTACTGTTCTATCGTTCCTTTCTTTCCAAGAAGTTTTAGGGATTGCATCTCTCTAAAGGCACTCCTAAATTTAGCTTGGGGAGTTTTTTGGGTTGGTTTTAATATGTTTTTGTTGCCTATCATCTTTAAAGAATAGGAAAATGCTGCTTCTGGAACATAAAAGTGTTTGTGAGGAAAGCCTGTTCAACTCAGAAAAAGCCTCCACACATACCTGGACAATTTCAGATGAGTCAGCTGCACATCCATGCTGTCAATGACCGGAGGAAGAGGAGACTCCTCTGAAGACACCAGCTTGAATTCATTCTGAACTCTGATTAAGCCAAGATCAGCCACCAGGGCATTCCACGAAGCTGCAGACTCAGGCACAACTATAACTGGAGCCTTCAAGTGGACATCCATTGAGAGGCGGAAGCTCTTCCTGGCGAAGTCCTTCATGCTGGAGGCGGCGCGCTCTGCCGCCTGCACCGTGACCGCAGTCAGCGCCTCCTGCGCCGCCTGGAACCTGCTCAGGAAGTTCTGTTGGGAGGGAGGGAGGGCAAAAAAGAGTGCCATGAAAACAAGTCAGCCTCTCAAAAAAAAAAGGCAAGCCCCAGGCAAATGGTAAGTTTAAGAAAAATAGTACAGTTGTGGGATAAATACAAAACTCCTGATTTAACCACGCGGGTTTCGGAAGACAAAAAGGTTCAAATCATGCACAAGCTGAAACACTGCTGGACTATTTATTTGTAAGACACTATTACAGGCACCAATGCCAATCATTACTTGCTTTGGCATCCTTCTCCTTACTTGTCACTCTTCCATAAAGCAGTGCAACTCAAGCGACACTTCTTCAGCAAAACACTCCTATGTGGCTCTGCAGCAGCTCACCACAAGGTACAGTCAAAAACAGCCCATTACATTTTGCTTTATTAAAAAACTTCTAAAGTCAAGAAGAGAACCTGAGCTATTGTCTTACCAAGAGCGACATGAAGAACTTGTGGAGGTAAATTATTTGGATGCAGCCCACCTTCAGAGACATTTTACCATCCACCCTGGACATGTCAGTGTAGGCTTCCCCTGCAGTGGCATCTGGATACAGCGACATGTGGAACCTGAACACTTCATCTCCCACTATGGAGACAGCCTGGAACATTAAGCCCATGCAATTAACACTCCCAGGCAGTAACAAGAAATAATTCCCCAAGAAGAACAGCTGCAACTTCTCAGCTGCAACTTCTGTTGGACAGAGACATGCCAGGCAAAAAGGAAACAGAATCACCTGTTTTAGTGAATGTCTCTTCTCAGTTGCTTATCTATAGCTCATTATATCCTTAATCCAGGCTACTCAGGATTGAACATATCAGTGCAAACATGATTAAAAACAACTAAATAGCAAATGGAAAAATGTTTTGCTTCCTGAGATAAAGGAAATTATCCAATAAAATTTCACTTAATATTTGGTACATTACATCCTACTTAATATTCCACAACACAATAAATAAACTCCAGTGCTGTCACTAAACCACTTAAAGAACTGGATCCTTTTGTTTGTTTACAATCTGCACAACACATCACCTTTTTATGGACTGTTTTGGGATCAACATTTGTAATTACAATGTCTTCAAGCCTGGAGAACACTTTAATCTCTTTGGGCTTCATAGCTACAAATGCATCCATTCCTGATTTGAGACAAAAAGAAGACCATGAATGCACTTCAACAAATTTCTAAGTAAACAATTCTGATAAAAAACTCCATTAATTATTACTGAATATAAAGAATTGTAGTAGCTCAGAATCCAGCCTTCTACTATTAACAACCAATGCTAAGCCTGAGACAGAAGTCAGGGCCTTACTACACATGACAAATTTGCCAACATAAACTGACTCTAAGACTGGAGTAAAAAGTTCCCAAGACTATTTAGGATTTAGCTATTAAAAAAATGGAAGTTTCTGTTGTTTATTACAGAATGTCTTCATTTCTTTTAATTTTACTCCACTGTTTAAAAAATCACCTTATTTTTCTGAGTGAAACATTTTCTTTGCTTGCAGGTTATTTCGTACAATCAAGATCTATCAAAGCACACACTACAGAGACATCTGCAGTGCACAGAGGCCTTTCAGAAGCAAATGGAGAGAAACAATGTATTTCATTTAATATTTAAATAAACTTCATCTACTATTTAAATAACAAACACCTTACCTTGTATTCTAATGTCTGCAATTCTGCAGGTCTGATCACACACTGTAATACCAAATGCACTGAGCTTTGCAGTGAGCTTTAATTCACAGACATCATCATGGGCTGCATCACCAGACACTGAATAGGAAAAACAAGAGACATAGAAGAATTTCATTTTAAGTCAATTGTTTAAAACAAGTATTAAATTATTTGTTTGGTACATATATGAACTATTCAAAAAGCAACCTGCAGCTATTCCCTAAAAGATAAGCATTAGTCAAGGTGTGAAATAAGTCTTTTATTAACACAGTTTTCTTCTGGCCCATGCACAGTCACCAACTAACACAGGCAAAAAGCCTTCAAAATGCCATCTTTTCTCCTCCCTAATACCTAGTTTTCACACAACAGTATTTGAAACACCACCTCACATGAAAAATGTTCCTTTCTGTATCAAAGAGCAAGGCACGTTTAGGCATATTAGCTGAAAAAGTTGTCTGCAGAAACACAGAATATAACAGCCAGCCACTGTAAACTCCATCCCAACCATTCTAGGATCAGAAAACCTTGGATTTCACAAACACAAGAATCAACCACACAGGACCTGACAAAACATTAAGGAGCTTCCATGCAGAAACTCCTACTGTTTCAAGGTTACAAATATCAGTGATTAAAATAAACACATCACCCTTCAGTTCAGAACTTCTCTTGGCTTCCCCAGAAGAATGTTTATGGTCAGCAATCACCCTTGAGAGCCTTCAGACTTGAAAGCTACATGGTTGTGACACTGAATCTTTGGAAAGGCTGCACACTGCAATATCCTTTATTTGACTTTTGTTATCAAAGTCAGACCCCCACCCATGCAAAAGTTGTATTGAGTAAGGAGGATTTGCAAAATTAAGCAACAGGAAAAATACCTGGCTTTTATTTTCCATTAAACAGACTGCAATGCTGTCCTCTGAAATGGTATCTTTGAAACTGAAGGTGAGATGCTGCTGAGCAACACAAGCACAGACTTTGTAACACCACATTACCTGGTCTAAGAGCACTTCCTTTTTCCTGGTCTTTCACTTGAGGCTTGGGGTCTGATGATTTATCAGCACTGGGAAGACCACCTGATGGAACACTGAAGGTGAGAAAACTCAGGATGGAAAGCAAAGCCTCTGTGTGAAGTACTACATCCAAACGGGAAAAGGTGACCTAAAATGAGGGCAGGGAGACAAAGGAATATTGTTATTTAGTAGCAATCTATTGCACAGCAACTCAGAGTTACTGCCACAGAATTGAGAGAAAAAAAGCATCTTGCCCAATTTGACAAGCTTCTGACATTTCTATCTCCTTCAATTTTACACCACACAGGCTCCAGAACAGCTGAGGGAGCTGTGGAAGGGAAGCTTAAAAGAGCTACAGAGGAACTGCACCAATCTAAAAACTGATGTTTCATGTGGTTATGTTTTTTCAGTAGTTCTTAGCTCTGCTGCATTTCAGTGTAGGCTACTGAGCACTCAGCTTGACAACTTGAGAACCACGTATGAAGATATTTTAGTAGATATGATACAACAACAAAAAAAAAAAACCCAAACCAAGATCCAAAATTTGCAGTGAGAACAGAAAGTACATGGGTAGCAACTCCTTGTGGCAATATTACTGAGTAAAACCTGGCACCAGGTAGGCAGCTGCCCCAGCCTAGGCAGCTCTTGGTGAGTGCTGGTTTTACTGCCACATGAAGGGATGTCAGAGCTTTGCTGACTCTCAGCAGTGCAGCCACTGCAAATTGCACATCTGGCCAGCAAGAAGCTTCACCCACCACTGCTGCTTTGAACACTTCAAGAGCAGAATGGCCAGCTTCTCTCAGAAGTCACTGAAGCCATGGAAAACTACCCATGAATAGTTGACTTCAGGCTAAGGAAACAAAAGATTGCCTGCACACCAGAGCCCTGAGAATGCTGGTTGGACATTTCAGCTCCTCAATTTCACTGTCACCAGCTCTCAAGCTCTGAAACACAAGGCCTTCTTTTCACCCTTTTCTAAGTGTAATCCTCAGAAATAAAACACATCCTACAGGCCTCAGCTCAATTTTATGAGGACATATTTCTAACCAGCTAAAAATGTACAACTTCTAGTTTAAAAAAATTAAACCACTAAATACTTTTTTAAGAAAAAAAAAAAACCAAAAACCAACCAAACAAAAAACCCCACAAAAAACCCACAATTTTTCCACCTGGATTTCTCTTTGAAGTACTTAAATATAAATCAGTGGGCTTTAATGATGAGAGTCAGGGTTTTGGTCTTCAGCTGTTACCATTTGAGAAGCTTAAAAGAAATTAAATACATCCACTACTTACACTGATGCTTTGCTTGGTGCTTTTGTAAGTACTAACAAAGTCTGGCCCATCAGGATCAGCCTAAAGGAAACAAAGGGACATAGTCTCTCCTGAATTAACTAGTAATTAATAATAATTTTATTAACTGAATTATTTAAACACACACACACAAGAATGCAAAAGCAAACAAACGAAAGGTATGAAGCCTGAACAACCAAGTTGTCCCAATAAAGCACACAAGCAAGGCCACCAGAATGGGGCACTCACACTGCTCTGCTCAGTGCCATTGCATAGCACCTATCTTGTGAAAATTCAACTGGTCACTTACAGAATTTCCTCTTATCTAGAACCTATTTGAAGTGGATCAATTTATGCTCAGCACTTTGCCAGAACAAATTAACCTAATTTTCTCTCTATAAATGATGCCATTATAGACAAAGAGTAACAAGTAGCCCACTGGTTCCACAAGCTATCCCAAGTATTTGTGCAGTTTTGAAGGGCTCTGGGTTCTTTTGAAGTAAAAGCTCAAGAACATATCACTCCTGAAAGATGAGTTTGCCACAGGCAAAGCCCATCTGCCCTGCTGAGTTGCACAAAGGTACTGAGCTGTTCACAGACAGGAATGCAAACAGGTGTTTGGCTTCCCCACTCCTTTGAGCAGCTGCACTGCCTTATGAAGCAACCCTGCCCAGCAGCAGGGGGGAGTGAAATGAAATGCTGAGCTGGAAAACAGCTATCTGGGAGAAGGCCTGGGTAAGTTTTAGATACAAATCCTACAAGGTCAATATGGAAGCCTTACTTTACTCCCCATGTAATCTTAGTGAAAATGTACTGAAACCTTAATGTACTCCATTTTCAGAAGATGTTCATCTGTCTCACTTGAAGAATTAACAATGCAAAGAGGATCTCCTTTTGAGTCTGCAAATAAAGAAATAAACATGTAAAATATTTCCACTCACGAGCTTTACTCCACCTATGGGATGCCTCCATGCTAATTCCCAGTTATATACTAATTATATACTACTCTTGCTGAAAGAGTGAAAGTAAACAGCTATTTTCACTGAGAAGCTGCACATTAAGCACTACCTTGCAAAATGCTATATTCACTTTATTTTAAAGTAAGCTAGTAAAAATTAACTTATCTTGGTCCTGAAAAAAGATTCAAATTTGGAAAGTTTTCTGCATTCCTGCAATTAGTTTTGCATTCCTATCTTCAGGTTTTTACATCCAAATGCTTTTCTACTTTGGATACATGGTTGTTTCAGTTCCTGCTTCACTGTGAGTTTGAACGGTTGCCTGACCAGTCAAGGTCATGCTGATTTCCAGTGGTGCCAGAACTGGTCAGAAAGCACAGAATGAGAAGCTCATCAAACCCCCCTGTACAGCCAGAATACTTCTCAGGAATGACCATTGCTACTCAAAGTAGGCAACTCACTCAAATACATGAACTCAAACTAACTCTAACAGCAGCAGTAAAAGTTAGGTGGAATTAATCTGTTTTACCTGACACCAAGTGACACTGAACAGCCTCATTAAGAGAATTTGGAATGTGACTTCCTGCCCTGCCCCCTCCCTCTAATTATTGGTTTGGAGGCTGTTACACTCTTGTTACCAAAGCTGATTGCACACACACTACTGACTGTGTATCAGTTTTCTAGAAGACTTACCTTTAATTTCAATGCACTTCATAGCAACTTTTTTCAGATATGCTGCTGCAGTCAATTCATGATTTCTCACTTTGGTTTCAGTTCCAAGCTGCAGCACAGTCAGGACATGTAATGGGCATCTCTCCTTCTGAACCTGCTTCATCAAGGTTATTACAACCTGAACATGGAAAGGGAAATAAGTTCAGCATTTCAGTGAAGCTGTCCAGATATGGCAGGTAGTTACAAACAGGCATTACTCCTCAGCTACATTTCAAAAGTAATAGTAATGTAGACATTTTGCATTTTTAGAGAGACCCTACAAGATCAGTTTTCTAAGCAGACTTCCCCTGGCCCTGCCTCTGTTCCTCCTGGTTTTGTTGCTCAGTTAAACTGTCCAAATGGACTTTGTAGCCCACGACTTCTAAGGAACAGACTTGAGTACTGGGTTCAGTAACAATCATTGGTACAGATGGAGACATACCTCTTTGATTTCAAAATTAAGTAGCATATTGATCACATCTTCATTTAATGGCTCTTTTCTCTTTTCAGGCAGCATTCCTTCTGGAACACTCTTACCCTGTATCAAAACCGATCTCTCCATTTCTTTGGTTTTATCTGAAACATTCAATAAACCAGTGAACTTCTGAAACTGCCACCATTTGTTTAGCTCAAGAAACACATCCAAATCTTTTATCCAGTTAAATGGCTTACATTTGCCTAAGATAAGCTGGCAACATGTCCACAAGCAGAGCATGAAAAGGAAACAGAAACATGTTCTGGCGATAACTCAACCCTGACATCTCAACACCTTGCTAGACAACTCAGCTAACACAACTACCAAGTTTTGTCTTGTAATGTTGCCAATTTTTTGAAGCATCAAAGTATGAGCACTGTCCTTGCAGAATTAAAAAGAAGAGTTTATCACTTAGACACCTCTCAGATCTGAACTTGCTTTCCAGACAATAAATGCTTGTCCTTATTCCTGAAAGCCAGCACACTTGGTATTCATGACAAACCAATTCCATCTCTGACCTTCCTTCTGCAGGACTGATTTTGCATCAGTTTGTTTTTCTTCTGCTTCGCCGAGGTTTTCTGTCAACACTCTGAGGAAGACATTCAAATCCTCTTGACTTAACACAACCTAAAATGTTGCAGATCACAGTTCTCAGGAAAAACACATTGTTCCTTGAACTTATCAGCTGCTAACAAAGCAGAACAACATTTCCTGACAAGAAGAGTGCTTTTTTAACAAGTATTTTATCAGCAGAATCATCCCTTGAATAACACAATTAAATTCTTTCAACCACTTATTGTTAAAGTATTAGGAGATTAAAGGTTATGACTTCCAAAGCTGTTATCAATATACACTGGAGCCTTTAGCATACCTATGCTTTTAATACTTTCCTGTCAATGACATGCTACTTCAGCTTTTAATTCCAGTTTCACCCAAGGTATATCATGCATTTTCTATCACACTACACAAAATGCCACAAAAAACAACTATCTTGAGGTCTGTCAGGGGTGATGGAAAGGTATGAAGCTGGAGCTACCAAGGCAAATATTTGCATTAATGTAAATTGAGTTGGTCCTGTCTCATGGCAAGGAATAAACAAGATTCACTGACATCCCTTTTTCAGTTCTCTTTTTTTCTCTCTGTTAAATATGCACAGCAGTTTGGCAGTTCTATATGAAGCTTTCAAACCTCTACACTCATACAGGTGGGGTTAAATCCTGCTACATTGCTGAAATTCATCCACACCTGCTAAAAATTTGCAGTTTGTTGCCCCTTTGTGTCCAGAAAAAATACAAGGATTAGTTTCACATTAAGTATTTCACCATCTTTTCACAAGACTTACATTCATTGTATCCAGACACCCCGTGATTTCCAACATGGGCAACTTGTGAAACCAGGCTGCAGAGAGGTTTCTTTTCACAGACAGGCTGAAGTTAATAGGGTGAAGTATCTGAATATCTGAATGGGACAAATCTGTCTCCATAGCGGTCCTTGAAACACAGAGGGGGAAAGAAAACAAAACACCCAGTTAGGAAGTGAGAAGTTAAGTCATACCTTAGATTTGCAAAGTAAAATCTTAATCTCAAATGTAATACCTCTGTATGTTTAAAGTTTTCTCAGCAGAACAGTTTCTTATTTTATTACTGATATAATTGCTCTTAAGATAACAGCTAGGCATTTTAACATCTGCCACTCTCACCACCCATGGCTTCTAAGGAAGCCCATGAACACCCAGTGTGAGCAGGTGGGGCAGGCATTGCTCAGCAGAGTGCACTGTACCTCGCCAGTTCCAGCTTTGTCAGCTGCACATCCATTCTGTCAATGACTGGAGGCAGTGAGCTGCCTTCTGCAGGCACCAAGCTAAACTGGTTCTGGACCTTAATCAAGCCAAGGTCTATGACTACTGCATTGGGGGACACTGAGGACTGGGGGATGACTATAACTGGGGCTTTCAGGTCAATGTCCATTGCCAGTCGAAAACTCCTCTGAGCCAGGTCCTTCACACTGGTAGCAGCCTTTTCTGCAGCCTGGGCTGTAGCAGCACTCAGTGCCTCCTTGGCTGTCTGGAAGTTGTTCAAGAAGGTCTAGAAAAAGCAGTTGAAGAGAAAGTAGAAATGTCAGTAAACAAGTTTTTTAATCTAGGTTACTTTCTGAATTTACAACATCAACCACCACCAGCATCAACCACCACCACCATCAACCACCAGCTGTGCTGCCTACGGTGTGATATCTCCCCTGGGGAAAGACACCTTGGTGCCTTCAGTGCCTCTACTAGAGGGTCAACAAAGTACTAACCAGTAAAATGCACTTATTTTAAACTCATCTTTGCTGTTTGTCCCTTCCTTAGCTCATTAGCTTTTAGGGACATTTAATTTTTAAAGCCCCTCTTGCCTTCAGTGAATACTCACTCTTATTAAAGACAGTGCTGAATGAGAGAAAGCCCACTGGTGCTTTATAGAAAAAGCCAACATTAGGGTACTTCAGTGTACAAATGTTTAAACTGATTAATTTGCAGGTGTCATTACACCTAACCTTGCAGAAAGATTTCCCTCTAATGCCTTTGCAATGAACTCAGGATTTTGACAGGATGGAGAGGGCAGCAAACACAAAACCCCCAAACTACCTTAGTAGTACCAAGCTCTTCTCTGATTCCAAAGGTGAGGGTGGGAAGTGACACACTTGCACTGCATTAATTTTTTTTTAAAACTGAAACCAATTAAAGCTTACTTGGCAAAGACTTTTAATAGTACACAAAAAATTAAGCCCACCCCTTTTCTGTCAGCAACTAGAGGTACCACTTGTACTGAGGGCACAAACACAGGAGACTTCTCTGAGAACCCTGCAGAAACAAAGGAAAATAAGGCTTACCAGAAGAGACATGAGAAATTTATGAAGGAACACTATCTGAATACAGCCCACTTTCAGAGACACGGTACCATCCACTTTGGACATGTCAGTGTAGGCTTCTCCTTCAGTAGCATGTGGATTCAATGTCAGATTGAAACTGAAAACTTCATCTCCTACTATAGACACAGCCTAGAAAGAGAGGAACAGCACATACCAGCCATCAGCAGCTTCTAAAGAGGTACTTCACACAAAGAACTAAATATATCAGCTGCCTAGCAGACATACAAGTAAGATACTCCTTTAAGCCCTTTTACACATCTATTCTTGTAATATAAAGATTATTTTTTACCATGTATCTTATTTAAAAGACACATTCATGACAGACCAAATATTTTAAAAAGAATGGAACATGTATTACATTTCACTTTTACACACATAAAACTAACCAAGAATCAAGCAAAACTTAAAATCTTGGATTTGAGTACTTTTTTATGAAGGGTCCTTGAATCAACATCTGTGACAACTATGTCTTTAAGTCTGGCAAAGAATACAGTGTGACTTGGCTGGAGGCAAAGAGATGAGTCAAGACCTGTAAAGCACAAAAGTAGAAACAGTAATGTTGCATGGCAAAAATAATACTTATTTTCTGGGTAGGGACACATGACACCAGGAGAGGAAGTGAGAAAAGCTCCTAAGCTCTGAAAATGTGGTCATGCTACAGCTTTGACCAAAAGTAAATAGAAAAATTTCTAATACAGATACTGCCTCAGTATCAATCATCTCTGGAAATACAGAAATATATTCACACAATAAGCCATTTCTTAATAACCAAGCTGCTGAGAGATTTTATGGAGATATTCTATCAGAATACTGTACTGTATTTGAATACAGAACTTTTGCATAAAAAAATCTTGTGTGAACACTTCTATGATTTAGAGATGGGCACAAGCAAAAAACTTTATGAACTGCATTACATAATCTTGTATATCACCCATTCTTAAATATTCATAAGAGAGTTTTGGCAGCTGTTGGGATGGCAGTTACAGCTAAACTTGGAAGTGAAGCTCCCCCTCCCCACTCTGCCCCCCACAAAAAGTTACAGATAATCCTTCTGAGGAGTAAAAGAGAATCACGAAAACAAAACCAAAACATGAAACCCAAACAAATCCTAGGGGTCAAAAACCAAAGAAAATTTTAAGAGTTTTTTTTATCCTATATCAGGTATATCAGGAAAATTCCCAATGCTTAGTACAATATGAAAAGCTACCCATAATCAAACTCTTTCAAGTACAAACTTAATTGCTTGAAGAAGAAGAATATATCACATTTTTCTAGCTGGAGGGCAAAACAGTATGACAGACTAGAAGGCTGACTTCGAAAAAAAGACTACAAGCCATGTTTGTACAGAAAACAATAAATTATTAAAAATAAAAAGGTAGATGCTGTCAATTTACACCCTAAATATCTTTTAGTCCAATTATTAGCAGTTGCTTTGAAACTAAACTTCTCTAACAGTTACTACTAACAAAGAATTTAATACCTTGTATCTTGATCTCTGCGATGTTCTTTTTCTCATCACAAATATTTAAGCAGAAGGCATCCAGCTTGGCAAAGACCTTGAAGTCAAACACATCCTTATCCTTGGAAGTTCTAGCTACTAGAAATGAGAGAAGGTGGGATTTTCAAGGTACCTGTAGGTCATATTTTCACTTAAACTCCTGAGAGTATTTGCAGGTTGTTTTGGCTTTTTGGCCTTCATATGACTTAGTTTTGCTTCTTTCACTACCTTCATTAAGTCTGCAACTTTCTCCACTAGACACCTGTGATGGGTTGTTTTTTGTAGGCCTTCCTTGGTAACCAGGGTCAAGATCTAGGAAGTATTCCATCCCATCCCTTTACATAATCAGGTGTATATAAACCGAAGGAGGAGGTGTTCNTTTCGGGAGAGGGAGGGGGGAATCTTTCTTGTGAGGTTTGGCTGTTGGCAGAGAGCCAACCCCAACTTTCACAACACCTCATTTCCAGCTCACCTGATGCCCAGGTTTTGCACTTAATATTAAAAACACTGCAGGTACTCTCATCTGAGCCTATTTTGATAGAAATTCCTTTTTTTTATTTTTTGTTTCAATACTCCAGGAAAACAGGATTTTCATTAGACTAGCGAAGGACTTGGCTGGTTGTTTGAAAGTATATTTAAATTGCCCAGACATAGAATAATCATCCAAGTAGTATTTATCTCCTTTATTTTACCAGGAACACTAAAATTATGACACTGTTTGAGTCCTCTAAGCTCACAGAAATCTCATTTTCTCAAATTCAAGCCTATTTGTGAAAAGGCTATGAAACACAGGAATAGAAATCTCACTTGGAAATACAATTTATGATCAATATGATCATCTTTCAGTTACTGGTTTTTTGAAATCTGTCCTGGTGAGCCACATGAGCTTTCACCTTTATCCCACACTACAAAGGTAGTCCTGTTTCTCTGGATTTGGCTGTTCTGCCAGCATGCAACACATCCTTGTAGAAGCATCACCTGGACAATCACACTGTACCTTTTTTCACTCCAGTGTCATCTTCTTGCTTTTCTTTCGTGGGGGTGTCTCCCCTGCTCTCACTGCCTGATGGCCTCACAGCTGTGAGAAAACTGAGGGCAGACAGAAGGGCCTCTGTATGCAGCAGAAGGTTCAATGATGAAAAAGTTACCTGTTGAAAACAGGAGACTCCACATGACAAAACAGTCATTTACAAGTGCAGGAGTTGGACAGAGGTGCAAAAACACCTCGTGCAACACAAACAACTCCCTAGAAACATCAAAGCTGTGTGTGTTACCAGCAACAGACCACCCAGGAGGAGAAAGCTTTCTGTAAAGCAGAGAGTGGGAAGCTTAGAATGTAAGAAAAGCTGGCAAGAACCCAGGAACTCTCACTGCTGCCCTTTCACCTGCTCAGCACACAGCAGAGTGATACCAGCCTAATTCTGTCCCACCCAGAGCAGCACTGGAAAGCTCCTGCACTGCCAGTGCCAGTGGAATGGGAAGGGGCAGGTGCCTGATGTGGGCCCTCAGCACACAGGGGTTTCCAAAGAATCCACTAAGGGAGGCCAACAGGTGAACAAGTGCCTGCTCTGTGGTTTAGTAAAAGTTATCCACTTGAATGGGCTTGAAATTGGAAACAGAGACTAAATGCAATTCTTCCAGACACAGCAGTCCCATTGAAGGGTTGCAGGGCAGCAGCAACACCTCACAATGGATAGAAAAGGGACTTCTCAGCAGTGCCAGTAGCACGAAGACAGGCAGCTCAGCAGCACTGCAGGAGCAGAACAGCCTCCCCTGCTGCAGCCTCAGGAACTTCTTTTTGGCACAGAGATTCCAGTATTAATTAAACTTGCCAGATTAAATCTACAGATACTCTAAAACTATTAGGTGACAAGTGAAATATCAGTCTTCACACCAAAATATGGCAGGCAAAATAATGCCATGAGGTTATAAAGAGAGGGAAGCATCAACCACTAAAACACAGTCCTTTGTACTTCATTTTCAGAATTCCTCAAGACACTCTTTAGCCTTAGATTGAAATCTCTGACACCACAGTACAACAGTCAGAAGTTAAGAAGTTAGGCACTTATTATCTAAAAACATTTTCCTATATTGTAATAATTATTAAGAGATCAAATTCTCATTCTAGAGTCTACAACGACAGTGATGGAAAAGGAAGTGCAGTATTGTGAGAAGTTCCCAAGCCATATTTCAGAGTGAAGAATTAGAACATGGTACCCTCTGCCCTCAGATGGGGGGCTGGAAAATCACTCATAAATGGATTTAGGCTTCTTATTAAGTTTAGCCCACAGAGTGCTGATTATGTGGCAGATCCATATAGATTATTTGAGAGGAAGGGGAAAGACTTCTTGACTCCACTACAGCCTCCCATGCTGGGCACCTGAACTTCATGATCTCTGATGCAAGAGAAGATGCATTCTTACAGCAGTTTGAATTCCACTCACATGAGCTAGCTAGATAGAAGCATTTCACCACAGTTCAACAGACTAACATACTGCTCTTCAGTGGTACAAAAACTTTCAAGTACATTTTAACTCTGAATCTCCTGCTGCAAGGCTGGGGGTGGGGCAGGAAAGCAGGAAAGCCAAAAAACTTCTTCATTCCTCCATTCTAAGCAAGCAAAGCAAAAGAAAATAGACAATAAAATCTGCAAACACTCACTTCAATCTTCTGCTCAGTGTTGTCAAAAGCTGTCTGAAACTGTGGCCCGTTTCTGTCAGCCTGGAAATAATGATTTGCATGAAGATTAATATTAATTCCAACCAGTCACTGTGCTCTTCAGAAGGTACAAAACAATCCAACTAGCACTGAATAGTAGGCTTAAGACTATATATAGACTGTATATGAAGAATATGTAGAAGTGCTTTAAAAACAACTTTAAAAAGCTTTATGCATACCTTGGTATATTGCACCTTCAGAAGGTCTAAGCCAGGTTTATCTGAGGAACTAATGAGATGAATGGGTGCTTTTTCACCTGTAACACACCACAAAAATAAACAATTAGGGTAATTTCTCCTCTTTCAGAGAACCAAAGAATTTGTGCCTTGAAGGTACTGATTAACTTTCAATCCTGCTTGTTAAAATACACTGTACCCCCAAAGATGAATGTCTGATTTCTCCATGTCCAAACTGGTAAAGCTGTACCCCTTCTCCATGGAAACACTGAGCTCCAAGCTATTTATTTCTCCAGTAAGCATTATGGTGAGAGTTCAGAGCTTATCAACTGTACCAATGGGGCACTGCCAATGGGCAGCTGCACATTAAATATTGTAACCCAAAAACTAGAACAAGGTCTGCACTTCAGTGAGCACAACAGACAGGAGAGGCACAGCTTCAAACTGACTGCTATGCACACACACACTGCTCTTCCATTGCTTATTACCTCCAATTCCATAGTAATCCAAGCTTATTTTCTTCAAATAAGATACAGCTGTTAAATTATAGGTTTTGACAGTAGCTTCTGTCCCAAGATGCATTACATCAAATACAAGTACTGTTTCCTCAGTTTTCTTCTGCCTGGTGAGTTCTACTAAAACCTGGATGAGCAAGAAATACACATTTATACCATCATTTCACAGGTAATATTCTCACAATTCAAATCTACAATGAAAAGCAAAATTAAATGCTTTCCCTGCTTTGTTGTTATTTTTATTAAAGACTTCAGGGTATAAAAACAGAACAAAAGAGTGACTGTTTAATGGTGATAGATATAAATATAAAAGATATTTGGAGATCTGCTCTTTCCAAGTGACCTGCTTCAGTACAGCTTTTGTTATTCCAGTGCAGATTTCCCACCTCCTACCCCCTAATTATGACTTAGTACTGTTTTGTTTTTTACCAAAAATACCCCAACTCTTCTCTTTTTTTTCTTTTAATACATAATTCATCTGTGTGTACATATTATGCTTTATTTATATGCACTACAAATACATAAGAAATAATTTATATGCATACCACATACAAATTACTCATACACAGAAATATGTATGCATATAAAGGTATATTTTTGTTTGGTGGTTATGTGTTTGCATCCACTCATCTGAACAATACTGGTAAATGAATATTAGATTTCTTTTAAAATATTCTTTATGTAGAAGGTGAAAACAGAGTTACAGACACACCTCTTTAATTTCAAACTTCAGCTGAAGATCTGTCAGTTCCTCTTGAGTAGGCTCTTCACTTCTTGTTTCTTCTCTTCTAATTAGTGACCTGTCAGTTGGCTCAGAGCTTTCATCAACATCAAAATACTCTTCTTCAGAATCTACAGAAGCAAAATTACTTCCTTAGTAAACTTTTTCCAGAAAAGGGTGTAAACATCCCACCCTCTCTTTCCCACTCCAACAGAATTTTTAACTGCATGAGCAGTTTAAACCCAGCCTGACAAAGTATAGTCCAAATCTGTGCTGCTCTCTTACCCACTGGGTGAAGACAACACTATTCAAGGCCTGTTAAGGGCAGCACTGGAGTCTACATGCACCATTAGACAGTCAAGAACACAGACAAGGAAAATCAGCTATAAAGTGAGCTCCAGGAAAGAACTGGCTGAGGTTCCAACTACAGGAAAGTTCTTCTCTAGAACAGCCATGGAAATAAATGCTCAAATCCACTCTGTCAATTCAGTATTTTCCCATTTGTTATTCTAGTTCTGCTTTTTCAGAAAAAGGAGAGTTTTGCTAATGCAAAACAGTCAGAACAAGCAAATACAGTTGGGATTCATGGTTCACTTTCATTTAAACAGGTTGCTTATGCATAACATTAATTCACTATTAAAAAAGGGCAGGTTTGCTTTTCAGAAAATGCAAGTTTACTATTCTGAGGTAACATCAACATCTTAAATCTTTTTATGCACTTGAAGTTAGATGTGACCAATCATACTCATCTCTACTGTTCTTATACATTCTAACAGCAATAACAGCATGCCAATATTGGCTATTCTACCTTTAGAAAGGCATATCTGCAGCTTCTTACCTGACACCATGTCTGCTAACAACTGGGGTGTATTAAGTAACCCTTTACTGACAGCAGAAATTGTGGGAATAGCTGGTACCTGGAGGGAGGGGAAAGAGAGGAAACCCAACACATTATTTTTAGGTTTCTATAATGTGGTATGTCCATATTTTCTGCTCATGATGCATGTTTTCCCCTTGCCTCCCCCAGCTTCTTTGGGAAGGGCAGTTTTGGCAACACTTGAAATAAGCAGGATAATGACAAAGGCTGCACAAGCCTTGTTTGAGTCAGGCCAGCATGTTCTGATAAGCCACAATGAAGACACTTTGCTTAGCAACGTTTTGGGGGGGTTTTTTCAGTTTTCTGTGTTGCATTCAGCCTACCTTTGTGCTTGGGACTGACACAGATGACTTCTGGGGCAGTGGAATGCTGTCAATCAGATCAAAGACTGCCTTGATTTTCTGGTCGGACAGTCTGACGTGCACCAAAGGGAGGCCTCCTGACACTTTAAACCTTTTTTTGAAAAACAAATTGATCAAACTCCAAGAGGCACATATCAACTCTTGATTTAAATCTTACCAATATGGACACTCATATATAAAGCCCACATCACAGTGAAGCCAGTGACTCTGCATTAAGGTCTTGGACTTTAACCAGTAGCGAGTAGCCAGCCAAGGATCCAGGGAGCTCCTAACCACTTCTTAGTTATTACTAACTACTACTTAGTTATTACCTGCAAATTACACAGTGTGACTGAACCTTTAGGGAAAACAGTTCTCTGCAAGTACACAGTAATTAAAAACAACATTAATATATTACTTTGCCATCCTGGTATCTTTTTCCACCATTGATTTTGCCAACTGCACGTGAATATCCATAGGCTGCAAAATGTGTAAAGTTGATGGATGTTGAAAACGAGCCTTTTTCCAGTCTTCACCTGCAAATGTTCAGTAAATTTAGATGAAAAACCATCACTTGTTAATTGCTTTAATCAAGGTATCATTAAAGTAATCAAATGGCATCACTAGGATGGTAAAAAACACCCACTCACCAACTAGAGAAATCTAAAACTATTTAGGTCAAGTATTTTAAGGGCTTTTACTCTACTTTGTTAACACTATTGCCTTAGCAGCCTTAAGCCAAATTCTAGAGGGATGTATCTAAACACTGAACCCCAAAAGGAATGGATAGATGGACAGATAAATTAATAGACAAAATATTAAACAGCAACGCATCATTCTGTTGATTACACAAACTCAAGTTCAAGTGAAGTATTAAGGCAAATTTGAGTTCTATTTTTCCTTCACATGACAGAAATCATAATAGTTCTATGCCTTTACACTCACTGATGGCATCAAAGTAAGGAGGTGATACACAAGTCCAAACAAAAAACAGAGCAGCTGTTTGAAGAGAAACCAACCCATTTTTTTCACAGTTTAATACCAGACATGTATTATAATCTATCTTTTTGTTGACTACTTCTTTTGGTGTGACTTTTTTCCTCTAAAAACATATTTATGTATTACAGGTTGGTAGCCTTCAACAATCTTTTGAGTAAACAACAACTACACTGTTTTGTTACCTGTCCTTGCAAAAAGAAGTTGCACATTTTTTATTTCCACATCAAACTTGTCATAAGCTTTGTCCATAATCTCCTCTAAAGATGAAATGCTGGAAGTTTCACTGCTGCCTTGATTTATGCTGTTCAGCTGAACACAAAGAACAAGATAAAATGAAGTCTAAAGCTTACAGACGTGTGCTATTCATTCTGGTGAAGATGAAAAAGGTGATTCATAGGAGTGCATGATTGACATTTGGACTCTTACAGAGAAAATGCCTAAAATCATTTCATGCTTCACTTATTCTTGATAAGTAGATCTCTTTTTTGTTACTACTATCAATCCACTTAATTAAAACTATGCAAAAAAATTTTTTCCATAAGTTTACAATTTTACTGGTGGAATACAAGTAAAACAAATATTTAATTAGTTGGCTAAATCAAGTTAAATTATTGCAACCTTTCAATTTTATAAGCACAAGAGAATTAACTGTCCAAGAGAAAAATTATCTTCACTTTTACCAATGAAAGACTACTGTTTTACAAAAACAAAAAAAAAAGAAACAAAACTTCATGTGTTTTGCAGAAGAAATGAAAGATATGAAATTATAAACATGATTACAACATGAACATGTTTCCTCAGGAGGATTAAGTATTACAAGTAAATCAAAGACAACTTAACTCTAAACATGGATCAAATTGCTGACCCAAATGTATTTGGTAAAAAATACATTAAGTTAAAACCCCATTCACACAGATTATCATCTTTGCCTTCTGAAAGCAAGGTAGTTTCAGATGACAGCTATGTTAAGTGAAAAGCATGTTTGCTTCCTCTGAGCTCATAAGAGTGGCCATTTATATACCTGAAATGTCCCAAAGTCCAAGATGAGCAAATCTGAATTTTCCTGGTAGAAACCCGTCTGTGGAACCACAAGGTAGGAAGGTTTCAGATTAATCTTCAAGTCAAGCACTTTCCGCATTTCAATAATATGAGCTAATCCTTAAAGAAAGAGGAAAGGGCATTGAAATTGAAATGCTATTCACCAGTGAAATAATTGTACCAGTCAGTGTATCAAAAGGTGTTATTTATGTTGAAAGATAAAACATGTGGAGTCAAGACTTGCTTCTGCAGCATTTACTGGTCTCTCACTAAACTCAATGCTCTTTCCCACAAAACATCCACTAATTCTCCAAGAACCCAACTTCAGAAAGAACCCCAGTCATACTATTTAGCCAGCAATCAAAACATAACCACAGTGTTCAGGTAATCATATTGAAACATTTTAACACATTCAAAGGTTCACCTGAGTTGAGATTTATTATCCCACCTGTAGCAGTTCTTTCCTTGATTTCTTCCAGCTTCATTAATGTGGCTGATGTTAATCTTTCAAGATCCATTCCCTTACTTGTCTGAAAGAACTCTACCATTGCATTTATTGTTCTCTTTAAAAAAATAAAATAAAAACAACAAGAATTAGCAATACACATAAAAGCCACACAAGCAAAATCTCAAAAAC
Organism: Scytalopus superciliaris; assembly: GCA_013400415.1. Taxonomy (NCBI): domain Eukaryota; kingdom Metazoa; phylum Chordata; class Aves; order Passeriformes; family Rhinocryptidae; genus Scytalopus; species Scytalopus superciliaris. The sequence goes on along the minus strand of VXBX01006417.1, from coordinate 308,071 downwards.
AGAGCAAAGAGAGTAACAGCAGAGAAAGAGGAAACAGAAATAGCTCAGGGCTTTGGTTACTACTCACTGCATCATATTTTATTTCCACAGGCTGAGACTCAATAGCAAGGCTCTGGTCAGCTGTGCTGTCCTCTGGGTTAACATTGAACTCTATGTGAAGGAGAGAGGACTTGCTATCCCCTATGGAGGCCACGAGGGATGGGACAATGTTGTCTTGTCTCAGGCCTGTAACATACCAGTTTTCAAGCTTTGCTTCAACCCTAAAGAAGATGAACAGTTCAAACCACTTCATTAGAATACTGAATATATCAAGGAAAGGCCAGCAAGGTGAGAAAGGCTTTACTGAAGCCCAACATGACTGGCTTCACAGGACTAACATGTGATATGGTTAAAAAACTGTTATATTAATAAATCAGAAAAATAAATAGGAAGCAAGGTGTTTACAGCAACACAGGGGTGATGCTCCCTTCTGATCTTTTGTTACCTGCGAGGTGGACTGAATATAACTTTCAGGTCATGTTTATTAAGAGAATCAGTTGCAAGAGAAAAGAAAGGCAGAATATTTACGTTACATAAAGAGCAGGAATGTTCACTGTGATGCATTGCCATAAATATCAGTTACAGACTTGTTTCAGTGCACATGGGCATTCTGTACTGTCAGCTGCCCTGACAACAGTGCTTAGTGGAGCCTGCAGAAAAAGCCTCTGAAGAAAGTCACCAACCACCACCAAACCACACAAACTTCATTCATCCTTAGAAGCAACTGTTAGATACCAAACTGACTTTCAGGTCCTGGGTCTCCACCACTGAAATCCCTGACTCTGGGAGGCAACCCAGTTTGGCTATAATCAGTGTCCCAAGCCTGCCTCTGCTGAGATCACTTCATTACATTTTTTTCTGAAACCTAACATTAATAAAACTGTATGTTCTCCTCTTTCAGTCTTGCCAACTAAATTATATTGGCATGCATTTAATGTAAAATAACAACAAAGCTCTTTTTGTTTCTGTTCAGAATTCAGGCTGCACCTTTAATATTCACCACAATGGCTTTTAGCAAAAATATTTCAAGAGTCAGCAGCTGAGCTGGTGATCTTGTGCATAAAGGCAGAAGTGATGGAATTGCAAATGAAACCACAAGAAGTGCACAGACCCGTTTTCCAGCAACTGAAAACCTTACTCACTGACTGTATAATCCAGTAATTTGGGTTCTGGTGCACCCTCTCTTAAAATATGAGAAGGTCTCAGTGCCTCACATGGTGGCTGATCTCCTTCCCACAGCACACAGATGGAGTTTTTCACTTCCCCAGCTAGTAACCAACACATGCAGTAGCTTGGTTGGAGTGTGTTGCCCACACCATTTCACACTGTTTAGTTATCACTTCCCAAAAGTTATATTCAGCACTTTGACACTTAGATTCAAGAAAAAGTTTGTTATGGTTCATGAAAACTAACAAATAGTATTCCCTTCTTCATTCCATTCTATGTTACTCCACAAATTATATGATTTACAACAGAGGGCAATTGCAGAATGACCACGAAATTAAAAGTCAACATACAACATGATGTACTAACCAAGATAAAAAATTAAGCTGGGGAGTGGGGTGAGGGGAGACAGATGTTTCCACAAAAAGAAAATACCAATGCAATTACTTGATGGCTTGTGCTCCTGGGCGCTGGGATATTTTGGTACTCAGATCAATTATCTGCACTTTCAGAATTTCTGCCACATTCCTGTCTTCTTTAATTGTAAGAGAAGTGCTTAACAGCTTCAGTGTCACAACATGGGCAACATACTAGTGAGAAGAACAGAGGGAATTCAAATTAGTTATCTCAACAAGAATGATTTTTCAGAACTCAGCATTTCAATAAAACATTAAAGCGTGTTTTTTTAAGTTATTCCAGGCACCTAAGATTAGAAACATATATCTATGTAAAATACAGTCTTGAATTCATTCAACCCTTATCAGTCCTTTCTTTACCATAAAACAGTGTAGTTCAGCAAATGCAGAGCAAATATGGTCTGTGTCTCTCTTCAGGGTTCAGAACAGTTTTTCAAACCATGAAGCAAGCACAGCTGAACTACACTCAGTAAAGGACCAGCTCTATCAACCAAGATCATTATAACCCCACAACACAACTACATTTTAGTAGACACAGCATGTATGCCTTTGTTGTTCTTGCTGCTGAATGTCATGTCTTGACCTTGTCAAGACAGGGTTTTGACCTCCCAACCTATGTACCATTTTATGACTGTGTCAATCAGCAGCTTCGGAAGAATCAAATAAGATTTTCTATCTGAATTTGAAGGCTTCATCTTTCTTCAGGGTACTGAGAGAGAGGAAAGCACTTTTACACTTCTTTTGTTGTGTGGTTTGTTTGTTTAACCCACCCCCATAACAAGCTGCTTACCTGCTTTGGTAAGGAGAGGTGATGGGAGCTGTCACTATATCCAATAGCAGTGAAAAGCTTGGCTTTCTCCTCTGGTGTCATTAGTTCATCAATGGCTAAAAACCCACACAATTTGCACTTTAGTAAATAACAATAAGCATTTTTCCTCACATTTGTTTTCTAATATACTTATGTTCTGCTGATACATTTCATTGATTCTTCATATTGCATGAAGTCCAGACTGTAAAATACCTCCCACAGAAGTGTCCCTATATGGTGTTAACTATGCAGCACAGAAATCAATCCAACTCCTATTACAAGAGTTCCCATCATCCCCAATGAAGAAAACAGTCTTGAGGAGTTTTATTAAAACAAATATCTGATCCAGACAGCAAATCACCAGGAAAAGAGTACTGCAATCATTGCCAATTATCACCATAGCTGTAAGTGCATTGCTCTTCTCCTCCCCAGGGTCTGAGATGCTTATGGCCATTTCAGGGGCTGCCTTATTTGCCAGGTCAGTATCCAGCAAGCAGTGCTGTCAAATGCTCAGCCCTGCACTGTTTATGCCACACCCCCTCCTGCACAGCAGGAAGCAGAACATACCACAGCTTTCTTCTTACTGTACACACAAACTGAAAGCCTCTCTGAGCATCAGTGCATTATACACCTACTTTCAGGAACAGGTGATTCTTCATCTTCTTTTTTCCTAGATTCTCTTTTACCCCAGAAACCACCAAACCATCCTCCACCTTTCTTTTCTACGTCAGCACTTTTCTTCTTCAGTAATTTTTGTCCTGATCTTATTGTCTACAAACCAGAAATTGAAACACATTGGACAAAATACATATACACATTAATAGTATTACTATTAATTTAAGTAACACCACAAGGTATTAAGAGCACTTTGACTCACTAGAGAGAGGCAAAAAGAGGGTCAGTGTGGGGGGCACTGTGTGTGTATGTTACTTTTACTTTGGACAGCTTTTTCTACACATTTCACCAGGATTTAAACTACAAAAGGCAGAAACTACATGAAAAGACAATATTTAAGAGGATACAAAAAGCAATTACATTGCTTTAATCTGGTAGTAACAAACCTGAGGACTGATCCTGTACTACTTAAAATTTTGGACATTTTTAAATTTTGAAAATTCTAGATGTTTAGAATTTATAAAATATTTAAATGCTTTAATTTGTGCTCAGGCTTTTACTCTGCATTTCAAAAACCAAATTCTGGCCACAGACATCTCAAAAATAAGAAATCTCATTATTATTTTTTCATCTTTATTTCACATACATTCCAGATATGTAGACAAACACTGAAGCTACATTGGCATGAACAGTAAATACATGATGCAATTAGAGAGGTTATTTTTCATGTTAGGAGAATAGCTATCAGCAGCATGTTCTCATGACTCTTCTGAGCTGCCCTCAGTGTGCTACGTGGTTTTGATCCTAACTGTAGATACAATACTTTTCATGATGTTGTATCATGCCACTCCTTTTAAGTGTCACAGATGATTTCTAAAATGAAATGCAGCTAGAGACTTCATATACATCTCCTAACAATTGTCTCTGACTTGTCTTTTAATTAGACTGGCTGTCTCCTAAAAGCAGAGTATCTGAAGGTGTAAGCAGGAAGGGAATAGAGCAGAGCTAGTCTTGAATTCACAGAAGTCAAAGAAAAGAATCATTAAACCACCATCCTTACACAAGTGCCTGAATGGTACTATGTGGGTAACTAACACTGTGCACACACTGGTAGGTTTTTGGGACTGGTTTCCAGTTTGAAAGTTGATTTACTCTTGCCCTGGAGGGATGGGGAACTTGTCTTCCCACCTACCTATCCTATCATACACATCAACACAATGTTTTTAAGATACTATCATGACAAAATCATCCTATTTGAAGTGTTACAATATTATCAAACAAAAATTGTTTCTTACCTCAACTTGTGCTTGTTGTCTTGCTAAGATTATATTGAAGACATCGAGCTGTCTTTCTAGGTCCTGCAAAAAAGTGTGATTACATCATTTGCCTCTAAAACACATTTAGCAAAGGCTCTCCACCACAAACTCTCTCCCAGTTCCTTAATATTTACACTCCCAATTCTTTCTAGATCTGCTCAATTCTTTCAAGGGTGTATTTTCCCCTGCTCAAAGGTCACTAGATGAAATCTGGTGTTACACAGTCTGTTTTTTTTTTTTTAACTAGATTACTCTTGCACTTCATTAAACAGATCCAAGCTTCTTAATCCTCAACCAAAGAGGCTTTATTTTAAATGGCACTTTACTAGTATTTTAATTTTCTTTACACTGAACTTCAGATTAAAATGGTATTTCCACAGATCTCTTGTGCTCCTGTAAATTCATCAACCTGGATTACTGTCAAGTATATTTCAAGAACTGTTTCAGAGAGGGACCAAAACATACTGTCAACAAACAGAAAAAACTCATACCTGAATTTGCCTCTGTGTTTCTTCTGACAGTTTACTCTGTGTTAGCTTGGTCTTGTATGTGTTTTTGTAACTCTTCAGAAGCTGCCTGTGTTGTTTTATGTTGCTCCATGACCACATTCGAGTATGTCTTCTGATGTGAACCTCAAGAACACTGTCACCTGCATATCTCCACCTACAATATTTCCACACTTGTCAACAACTTCCCATTTCATTTGTGCTGTACAACTTATAGATTTTAGAGGTAGTTTGTTAATATGCAAACTTCGTTTAGCACTAAAGATTTGAGTAACTTGGCTTATAAAATTTTTAATGGTTTCAACATCACTTTTGAAAAATGGACTGAGATCTTACGTGTAATGCCTGAAAAACCACAAATCTTCATTCTTTACTGAATTCTGCATGTTTGCAAATTTGGGCTGTAACAGCATTAAATGAACTCAAGCATTTTCATAACCAGCATTAGCCAGTACTTAGAAAAAAGTCACAAAAATGCATATCAGTTTGAAACTTAAAAAACTACAGCTGACATACATGTTTCCCTTAAATTACATTCACTAATGCTTTTCTTTACCCTTGCTAAATTACATTCCAGCCTCTAGAGAGAGCATCAGCATTTTGTTCAGATCTTGGGGACTTCATCTCAGCAAGCGAGATTTTCATCGCTTGGATCTAAGTGCTAAGCAAAGCTCTGTGAAAGTTAAAATCACATCAGTATCTAGTTTCAAGCCTACTTTTAACCACAGAGGAGACTGAAGAGACTGGAGGGTACTCCAAAGGATGCATGAACGTTCCCACCTTACCATTGCCTGGCATTCTTGTGGAGAGGCACATTTGGCCTGAACCTCCTGTACGGGGCGTTGCGAACCATGTAGTCGATGGACTCCAGGAGGTCGATCATGCTGAGGTACTAAACCCAAGAAAAAAGTTTCTCAGCAGTGGTTGGGATTTTGTTTGCACACAGTGCTTAAACTGCATGTATGCCAAACACCAGAGCTCCTCAAACTCCACAGAGATTCAAGCCCATGCAGTTTCAGTAGTATATAAACATGGAAAAACTATACCCATTGCTCTCAAAGGACATCACTGTCTGGTGTCTCAGGCTTTCTCAAACCAACCATTAGTCATTTGTCACAGTTTCCCTAATTTTAGAACTGCCTTTGCAATAGTTAACCTCACTGGCACTGTTCTGAACTCACTGTAGACTTTGACAGCAGTAAGAGCCAACAAGCTATCTCCCAACTGACTGCAAATTCTCTCTGAGTAAATGACAACACTAACAGTGCTGGGGAGATGCCTAAACCAGTTCCCTGATACTTCAGCAGGCTTTGCTGCCAAAGCCAGCAGGCTCCATTCATTCCCACCCTTGCTTGTATTTAACATTGGCTTGTAGTTTAATAGTTTAATAAGATAAGTGCTACTCATGATTCCATTCTCTGTGTGAAAGGAATGCTATTGGAAGGGCAGAATACAGATCAGGTGGTCCCCAGAGCATCCACAGGATTTAGCACCAGGAAGTGATTGTTACAGAGGGAAAACCACCCTACACATTTCCCACAGGTTCAGACATTCTACTTGCAGGTAAGCAGGAAATGCCCTAAGAACATTTCCAGTGAAATAAACCTATGTCATCACAAACTGAAATGGGAATAACAAATATTAAATCCACTTACCTGTGGCTTAGTGAATTCAATGACAATTCTCTGAACTTCCACATTACAATCAATCTTGGGAGTTTTCAGTTCTACTTCTGCATATGGGTTGATATACAGTCTTGCAGAGGCTGACACTGGTCTAAAGACTTAAAGATTTAAAAACAATTGAGATGGATTCAAGTATGGGAAGCAACAGATCAACCACTTTGTACTGATAATGTGTATGCTCAAGACCCACAGAATTTGGATGCAATTCTTACCAACAATGAGGATAATCCAGTAGGACTACCCAGCAGTCAAAAAGCACACAAGCACAACCAGGTGAGGCTGCTGTACACTAACATGCTCAGGACAGTTTATGTTCACTCATCCCTAGCTTACTTACTGTACTGGTAGTCTTCAGGCTGGTTACCACTACATGGAATTCCTCTTTTCAGCTGATCCTACAAAGGAATATGACACTGTCTAGCATTTGCTCAAGAGCTTTACTTGTTTACAGTTCTCTAAGCTTTGAGTAGACCAGCTTCAGCACACACCTATTTTGTGAGGGCCTCCTCCCCCTAAATGGGAAATCTAACACAGCACAAGCACTTAAGACTGAAGGGTTTGAATACATCAGGTTAAAAAAGTTTAAAGTCTCTCACATAAAGTGGAATGTCAGTACAGTTTTCACTCGACTTCTAAATCTTGCAATAAATGCATGTTAATTTAGAAACATAGTTGATTTGTACACTCAAACATGTAGCATAATAGATCAAGCATTAGTTTTTAAATCCCTTGTAGGCAGCAGGAGTATCTATTCACATTCTACTCATCCTCATGTTTAGCACATCAAGGAGCTTCTGGTATTCTGGAGGTATGAGAGGAATTAAGAGACAGAAAGAAGTCAGGAAAAAAACTAAACAGCCCAAGAAGCTTGAGAAATAACATGCTACAACTGAGACTTCATTCAAAATGAGGTATGCCTGATGCTATAACTTTTTGGCAATTTCTTGAGAAAATTTTATTCATGTGTAAATATTTTATCTAGTTTCAGAATTCCAATGGCACAATCAGTTCAAGCAGGAAGCCTATTTTTAGGAAGATGTACATGCTTACATGAAGGCAGATGAAGTGCTTGTTCCCATCATATTTTATTAAAACTATCAATATTAAAAGTTGTTTGGACCAAGAAAATATTTAATAACCACAAATTTATTCAACTTACTTATTATCTCAGATTCTTATTTAAAAATTGGTTTGTATTTTATAAAAGGTACATTTTCTCATTAGAAGTATTTGTATTTCAACCTACTTCCCACTTCTGATCTATATTGATAGAAATTAAACTTCTATGAGATTAAGCATAAACAGCTAATCTCAGCACCAGCCATATATTCACGTTATTTTAATATGAGGACTCTTGTGTAAAAGCAACATATTGCTACAGATTACACAGCTTATCCTTATTACAGTGTGGACCAATTAACTACTATGATAAATGATTTCCTGATAATGCTGATAAAACTGAGACCAAAACAGCCTGCCTGGATGGAAGACCTAGCTTTGCAGGAAACAAGCTACACTAAAGATTATATATAAAATGTATTCAGGCATTTAACACTGATAACTTTACTAAAAAGGGACATTAGTTGCTATCTGTTCAGTTCCCAAGTTGGTTTCAAAATTCTGAAGCAGAAAGGACTTAAGTGTGAGAGAAGCATCTCATGCCCATGATGAGTTACAGTCTGTTCTGTGCTTATTCCTGTTCTGTCTCACCTTTTAGGAACAAGGGCACAAAGATGATTAATCAAAACTGACAAATTTAAGCTAACAGAAATCATGAAGCAGTCAAAAGATGCAAAATCCAAACCATGGAGATGATGCCTGTACACCAAATGATGCCAGTTTACAGCACCAGAACTGCTAAGCTTTTCAAAGAGTGCAAAATCTCTAAGTGGTGGGTTCCTTCAAGTTAACAGGTGGTCAGAATACTGGATACTATTTGCTATACTGGAATTTGTTGTGCCTTGGCACTCACAGGAACTTCAGGTGCAGGACATGCCACAGGCTTTGGACACAGGCACCTCCATTTTACAGTCACAGAGGGCAGAACTTCCAATTCTTGCAGAAAGAAACTATTAAAAACTTGTCTGATGGTGGAAGAGGAAGTGATACTTCCTGATGCATAAAACTTAAGTTGCACAAAGCTACACCAGCATCTTCACTTACAGATTAGTGGAGAGCAAGGGGAAGTCCCCTCAAGAAGGATTGGTATCTGGGCTGCCAAACAGCATCAGGTCAACCCTCAAAGCCATCAGTCCACAGGCACAGCAGGGACTGAGTCACCAACCATCTTTCCAGCAGTGCTGGAATGACACATTCGAAGCAGGAAGACTTTTGCTGCTGTCAATTCATGCTGTGTATCAGTTTGTGTTTACATTTCACTTCAGACTGAGATACAGAGGAAAAGGAGAACACCTACAGACTGGTAATGCTAAAGTAACTTGTCTATTATTAAACAACTGGCTGGTTTTTATTAAACAACTGGATAGCTTTAAGCCCTTCCCAGGTTTGATTCAACCTTCCATGTTAGAACCAAGATCACCAGGTTAAGTGCAGATTTTGTTAAGGGCAAAATAAAACAAAAACAAAGATATCTGTAAAAGAGGAGCATGAAAGAAAAAAGTAAACAGATAGTATTGTGCAAGGACACAGAGAACACCTGGGTAACCTTTAGAAACATAATGGGTCAAAAAGATATTTCTAAAGCCTATAAGGGGTTTATAACAAATAAACTGTCAACAGTGCAATGGATTAACACGACCCTGAATACAGTTGCCCATAAGAGTGAGGAGTGGGGTAGAAATCAGTGGGCTGTAGTTTTGAATGCTACAAGAGCAATAGAATTCCAGTTCTGTTTCATGCATTTTCTTCTACGTTACCAGGATCTGCTCCCGGGAGCCACGGTAGTACATTTGGCTGTGTATGTTCCAGTAAGCACTGAGGCTGTCCAGGCACAACAGCTGCACAGGAAAGAAAACATGCAACACATTGCATACTCTGGATTCAACTCACTCCAGGAACTTAGCCATTTGTGAAAACAGAAAACAAATGAAGGCAGACTAGAAGGCAAACCCACCTTTAGCACTGAGATGCATTTAATCTTACAATACTATTTTGAAATTAAAATTGAATTGCTAAAAAGCAAGTTCTTAAAGCACGAGCTCATGCACGTCTGTTAAACATGACTCTGGATTAAAGGGGTGAGGGTGCACAAAAATCATAGCCTAATAAAGAAGCCAGGACTATTAAACTCTTATTATACTGTGCCTATAATCCCTTAGATCTCTGCACAGGCTGGGTGGGGATGGTTGGGGAGCCTGGGCAGGGAGAACAAAGACTGCTTAGCTACCAGCATCCCAATCACAACAGGAATACAAACTAGAGCTGGAAAGGGCAATTTGACAACCTCTCTGAAATCCCAGTTTCCATGCATTCCTGCTGTAAAATGCCCCAAACGAGGGGATCAGCAGTCACATTTAAGGAAAATTACTTAAACCATGGAGTTTAAAAGTCATGCCTTACATAAAGCCAGTTATTTGTGCTCTGCTTCTGTTTAAACATACAACAAAATAAAGACACATAGGAGAATTCACAAAGCAAACTACTTTTCCAGCTTTTTTTAGAACTCCAGATGACTACTCTCAAGGTCAGTTGCTTTCTTCACTTGTGTAGGCAAAAAAACAAAACACATTACCTTGTATATTATTTTTGCAGCTTCATTCAGAATAGAAGGTTTCCAGTTCTCATTTGTTGTCTGAAAGTTCAAAGTGACAGAAGGAATTTTGTTCATCTTAGTTAATAGTTTTTATCCTATACTTCTAAGCCAAAAATGCATCACTTGGGTGCTACCTGACCACAAATGCCAGCTTCTCTAGACTGCATACACACAAGTCAAAATAACATATAAAGATTTGTCAATATATCTGATATTCAACTCCTTATTCTACCCATAAAAATCAATAACAACTAAGGCAAACAGCTGAAATTTTGTCTTTGCATTTCTCAAAAGGCCTGCCATAATACCACACTCTTAACCATCATGTTGTGATGCTTGCCCCAATTTATCAGGCCTGGAAATAACCTGCCCTATGAAAGGAAGAAAATTCAGTTTTAAAGATCACTCAGATGATTCAAACAAATCCTTGCTCTTTGGAAAGTGTGGCACCCCTCAATCCTCTTCCCTCTGCTTGCTCAAACTGCAAGTACCATTTGCAGGAATAAAAGACTCTGGGCTTCCAGCTGTTTGCACACAGTCACTGCATCTCCTTAGCATGTTACTCTTCCTTTCTGCTACTCCAAGACAAGTAATTGAGAACATCAGAACATCCATTCACACACACACACATTACCAGTAAACTGAGCTCGCCCAGTGTCATTCCCAAGGAGATTGGACACTGTGGGTCTGTGACCTACGAAAATAGAGAAATAACAGACATTTCATTCTCCTGCTGCAAACAGTTGTATCATTTAAAGCTCATTTAAATCCTGAACTGCTCTGAGAACCTTCCTTTGCTTAGTTATTCTAGCTGAAACATTCTTGGAACACCCTAAGACAGGCCAAAACTGGTATGGCTTAGGACTTCAATTCAAACTGAAAATTTCCATTTGGCTTTTAACACTTTCACACAGGAAAGAACTAAGATCTACAGGGTACCACCTCTCAGTCAGCTATATCATTTTATGACATCCAGTCCTCCAACCTTTTTAACTTTAGTGCTTCTGAAAACAGTCCCAAAAAAGGTTTGATGAATACTCTATTATCCAATGTTTTTCTTTTACGTTCAATTATCCCATCACAAACTGCTTTATCATTGTCTTAAAGGAAGCTGGAACTAGCCTGGAATAATACCAGTTTTGTTCATATAAACATTCTTATTTATCAATGAAGTGTTTCCAACAACTTGCCTTCAGACTTGTGCAAACCCACCCATTTCTGCCATTCTGGACTCTACTCAGGGCACTGAAAAACCCTGTACACCAACTGCACACACTAAGATGTGAGAACAGCCACCATTCACATTCAGTGAGCAGGACAGCACTGCACAGGGGGAGAGGGAGAATATCTATTTCACATATGCATATTTCTGGCATTCAGTCATATATCTGGGGCACTTTATTTGAAGAGGTGCAGAAAAACCCACAGCAACTTTTTCAAGGTGGCAGATAACAGTTTCTATGGACTGGACAATCAGGACCACATTGAAGTCCAATGTAAAATGAAGGGAATATGTTCCAGTTACTTACATCATCTTCATATTTAACATGAATGCCTGTGATTTTGACTTGCACATTTTTTATAACTTGAGTTGCAAGCTTTTCTAGGAAAGTATCCTTCTTCTCCTCCTTTGGTTTGTCTAGAACAAGAATTTTTAGAAAGTCAGCATTCAGTGTAGTAATTGCATCTTGAATTTAATCACACCAACAACTATACCAATGCAAATTTAATGTTTCCTCTAATTTAACATTTAAATTCTCACTTATTTAGATTACATATTTGCATTTTTTTTCCTTTTCTGCACATCCATATTCTCAAGATGTGTTGTCAGCTGCCTGTGCACAACACAACCATAAGAAAATACACTTCTAAGTTTCAGTCAAAACAGTTCAGCTTGTAGCAAGTTCTGGTTTAATATATTTCTCCCCACTCCTTCCAAGGCATAATGTTGTCTCTTTTAAGTCCTTCAGTGATTAACTAGGGGTTTCAACAAGCCAATAGTTAGGACAGTGTAATTTAGCACAAAAGACCCTTGAATGAGGTGACGATGAGACTTGCAAAAACAAGAGACCAGTCCCTTAGAGCCTTTCATACAACACTGTCAGAAAAAGTTAAAAAGTTGGGATATCATAAATGAAAACCAACAGTTCCTAAGAAATATTCCATTTCCTCTATACTGGACTTGCACTGTGAGCATTTAAGCAAGGTCCATGTCAGACTCTGCTGTCAGATAGGGATACTGGAACTGACACTGCCCCAAACAGGGCAGCAGGAATGGCACACCCACACAAACTCAGCATCCCACCAGAGACAACTGTACACGTGCCAAGATGAGGAGTAATGTTTACAATGCCCCATTATTTCATTATAGTTACATGACTAAAAATACTATCTCAGGCTGAGTGTCTTAACACTTCACCTGTACCATGGCCAGATGAGGGGCTTGTTCTCCAGATGTCTTTATAGGCTACACTGCCTTGCTCAGCACCCTCCTTACAGAGTGGCTGCTCCAGGGAATGCCACTAACCAGCCTACAAAGCCTGTACCTTTTTGTTGGAAATGCTACAGATTCTTCAGGCTCAAGCTGAAGAAACAGTCATGGCTGTCCAAGCAACTTTTTTAATACACAATGCATGCTGCACACCACAGGAATCTAACTTTGCACATCTTGCTATAATGGTAGGATAACTGTTCTTAAAGCTTTAAGAGAGGTTCAAGAAATCCATTTCAAAACAAAAAGACTGCTACTGAATGTGATATAATGTCATTTTGGTCAAGAGAGCATTTGATTTCAATAGAAAAAAATTAGTCAGGAACTCAGAAGAAACCAAAGAAGAAACCTGTATCACTTTTACATGCAACTAATTTCCTCCTAGTAATTCTTTTTTCACAACTCCCACTCTCTATTAACAGAAATAAAAACAATACTAATTAAAAAAAAAAAAAAAAGGCAGAACTATGCAAGTAGGGAGAATCAAGGGCTCTCTTCAGTCTCACTGGATTCAGAGAATGGATAAACAGCAAAAAAGAGCTCTCTCCAATTTACATCCTCTCTTTCACACAAGAGAGAACAAAAGGTTTCACTGCATGGATAGCCAAGACTATGAAAAACTAATGCAAACAGAAAGCAAAGATAAGTCAAAGTTAAAAGCCATAGCTGTTACCCACCTTTGGAGTGATCATGACCTTTAAAGGGTCTCTTAAAATGCTTTTTGTACTTTTTACGCTTACGTCCTTTTTCAGTGCAAGCAATTTTTTGAGAAAAGGATAAAATTGAAGTTAGTAAAGCAGAAATGTAAGAAAGCATAAGAAAATATGCAAGAAAGTTTAGCTTGCCTTAAGGCATAAAGATTTAGTAAGGTCTCATTAAAAGCTTTTCAAGACTTTCAGATCTGTTGAGGAAGCAACCAGCTGCTTCTTACAGCATAAGATATAAATCCACAAGAGGCTTCTGCCACATAGGTGAATAACTTTCAAACTAAGACATTTGAGATGTAAGGGGAAACCCAAAGAGCACTTTTCAATATGATTCTCATGGTAATCAACAGTTTGGTATGAGAGCAACCTGAAAGAACCGTTCTAGTAACTGCAAAAAAGAGCATAGAAAACTGATGAGTCTAAAAGCTTTACATGAAATTAAATTCCATTATTTGCACGCAAATTAGGACCCAACTGTAATGCTCATACTTTTCCCCAGTTCTAAAGAAAACCAGTTTGGTGAGTTGCATTGTTTCTTTCCCCTCTGTGGGCAAAAAGAACTCAGCAGCAGTGCTGCCTGTGCTTATCTTTACAAGGCTGCAGCATGAGAAGGGTGTATCCAGTAAAGCAAAAGGAAGCCAGTGTAACACTGTACCCAATGTGGGAACGGCTAATGTCATTTGCAGGCCTCTTCAAACAAAGCAGGAGAAACTGCCTGCTAAGATTTCAATCTATCTTGCAGGCTACCTGATTATTCTACAAGTAATAAAAAGTAGAAACTATGGCAAATAAAAATGTTTTCTCTCTTTAGCAGTACAAGTAATGCTCTACAAATGATATTTTAAAAGGCCAGCTTCCTTTACTTACTATCAGATTTGTAGGGCTCAGGCTTTCACTCCCACAAATGACAACACTAAGGCAACATGATTTTCCTCTTGATTACCCACATCCATTACTATGGACAAGCTAAATGTATGCTTTTAAGCTCTTTCTAAACCTGTGCTAAAATAAAAGCCCACTAAGTAATTTTTGGCTAAGTGTAAATTCCTGAAAATCTGGTTAGAGAAGATAAAAATAGAGCAGGTACAACACAACAACAGTTCCTTTGAATTTCAATGGCAGCTGTTTCCTTGCCCAACCTGAGAGCAATCCAAATGAGCAGAACGAGGGCAGAGCATGCCAGTGCCTTCAACCTGCTGGGGTTCATTTTGTCTGCCCATGGTTTCAAGACAGACTGAACTTCCATTCCCTGCAGCCCAGACACAAGTCAGGGGAATTACTCTCTATTCTACAAACAGCTAAAGATAGTCTTGTGAAACTACAGCAGAATATTGTCAGCATTCTTGAGCTTAACATGTCTGATGGAAACCTTTCTAAGTGGTCTTTTCACCATCTTGAACAGCTACTCTAATAAAAGAGGACTAGTCATTGCAAGATTCCACCTGGCTCCACATGCATTAGAATGTTATTTCTATAACCACCAGTATGTGGCTGTTCACCAAACAAATATTGCCTTCTCGTTTCTACATTTGGCTGCTTTTAAAAATCTCAACTGCACACTCATCGTGCATGTGCCAAATGGAACTAACCATGCATACCCACCAGGCTTGGTGTCCTTGTAAACCAGACTCTCCAACCCATACAAGGAATCTTGTGAGTGAGTGCCTTGGTCCACATGGCAGCAAAAAACAAAAATTGCATTTGGTTTAAAAAAATGTTAAGTTCAAAAAACTTGTATGACACGTTAGTATTTCCATTACAGTATGGGACAGCCAAAGTCACTTCAGGAAACTGCTTTCAGTGATTAGCTCCACGGGAAAATCATGCAATTTTCAGTTTTTCTTATAGCCAGCAATATGATCTCCATACATGAGGTGTGATAGAGACAGATTTTTGGGGTTTTTTTTCTCAGACTGTGTCAGCAGTTTCCACTTCTCCATCACATTATGCTACCCCCACAGTGACATGACCATTTTGCTCAATATTTGAAGAGCATGTCAAAAGAAAATATCCCCAGAACTATTTATACTAAGAGACTCTTAAATCACTGAGTCAAGATTCTAAACACTTTACTATAAACTGAGTACCAATCAGAAAAGACAATATATCTGAGAATTCATGAGCCCTGACAACTTTCCATTCAACATATTTCCTAGATTTTCAGCAGCTACTGTGTGCTCTTAAAAGCCTACAGGGAGCTGAATTTCTTAGCATTTTATGATTCAGTAGGGCAATGTGGGCCCTAAGGTTTTTCTGTCTAGCAAAGGCAAAGAATTTGCTCATTCACAACCTACAGAATTCCTCCTGAGTACAATATTCTAGTACAACACCAGAAAAACAAGTGGCTACCACTGAAATATGATCATACAGTAACAGAACATCTCAAGTTGGACTTTAAAATAACCCAATTTCCTCCAGCTTTTCATTCTCAAGGCTGAAAGTTTAAAGCTGTAAAACACGGTTAAATCTAATTCTTGCTCTTTATACAAGGAGTTGAGCTACTGAGGTAGCATTTTCTGTACCATGATATTTTTTCAAAAGCCTTACAAACCCACAGGTGCACAGACTCAATTATATGAAGTTCCAGAAATGGAATTTCTCAAGCAGTGCCCATTAGGATAAATCCATCCTGTTGCATCATCCCTTCAGCCCCTTGCTTCTGGTGCCAATAACACTGGCTGAAGAACTGCTGTTGCTTTACAGGGTCCAAGTGCTACATAACTGAGGTTAAACCTCTACCAACATTCCTTTGGCCCCTTACGAGAGAATGGTTGCAAAATTCATTCACTGAAGATGTCCTAGCTCTCATATAATTTCTGGCATAAAATAATAAAAGCAAAAGCAAAGCTGCTTCCTTCACTGAAAGCAGATTGTCAGGTTGCTGGCTGAAGGAAACTGCAAATGCACATCTCAAACCAGCAAAGCAGGAAAAAGAGAGTAGGCTCTTATAACTGAAAAATGAAATAAGCCAAGAGATTACACCCAAACTTTTTGCAAGTGTTTGAAGCATCATCTAATTTTCAGTAACTTTTCCATGGCTTTCAGCATTACAGGTAGCCTATGCAGGCGTCTTACACCAGCCAACAACCAGGTCTCACTTCAGATGAAAACTTCAAACTTTTTTCTCTCCAACACATGTAGCTACCTGTCACTGGTTCTGAGCTTGGCTTCTGCCCAAACAAGCCTAATTTATACCACAATTTTATAAAAGGTATTTGTTAGGACAATACAAGGAAACAACAGTATAAAAAAACAAACAAAAAAGAAACAAAACAAACAAACAAACAAAAAACAAACACCACCACAAATCAGGTCAACTAGACTTAAATGGTCAATTATTTTAGCATATTACTGAGAGCTTAATGTTTTTTGTTACTTAGAGCTAACATTTAAGTTTCCTATGTTCGTGCTCAATTGTTTTCTTGTGTCATTAATTATTTCCTGCTCAAGAGAGTCTCATTTCTCAAACCAGTCCAAACTCAGTACGTCATGAGAGGACAGCAGAAACAGTAAAACTTTACAAGCCTGACCATTCCTCTTAAAGATTCCTTTCAGCCAAGGACAGCCTATCACATGCACCTCTAAAACACATATCACACATCTATTATTGAAGTTCTACAGCAAGGTAACATTAGCCTCATGCAATGCATTTCTGTTGTTGGTCCTGTTCCTCTAGAGGTTTAAGGGGGGAAAAAAAGAACAAAAAAGACATACCAGACTATCAAATTCCCACTTCCCATGGAAGCTGACTGGATAAATTTATGTTACACAAACAAATAACACTTCTTTCAATCTTTAGAGGAAAAAGGCTTTTCAAAGCATTATAGTAAGATTAGCTAGACCCTTGAAAAAACAACATTTATTAAGTCAATCACAAATCTGGACTTTAGTTTCATAGCACAGCTTAAGTCCTCAAATTCCAGTGGAGACTGCATTATGAACTCAGTACCTTTTTCTGCTGCTTTCTGCAAGGCTTCCTCAATTCTTGCCAGTTCCTTTTGTTTATTATCCTGCAAGTATTTTTCTTCTTTGTCTGCATCATATTTAACACCTGTAAGCCAAGTTGGAACAGCTTTAACTCCAATTCTCAAGTTACATAAATGCACTATCAAGCAATGCACATCACACAGAACACCACACTGCAAAACACCTGGTTTGAGACAGAGCCTGTTCCAGGTTTAATTGCTGAATGTTGCATCCAGCCTCCAAAATTATTAATTTTTACACAGTAAAACACAACAGGATCATACCAACAACTAAGAATTACATCACAGGAGGCTCCCTCTGGGGAAATTCAGACCATTAAGTGTGGTCCATGGCAATATAGCACAGGTTTATAAGTTCACTATACATTTACTTGACACTCTAGAAAGTTGCAAATTTTCTCAAACATACAGAGGGTTCCAATTTCAGAGAAAACTAATCAGGTTCTCAGACCCTCTTCCCTATCCCTAAAAACCATACTAATGGAATTACTACTTTCAGCTGTTGCCAGTTAGAAGCAGATAAACTATATGATGCAACAGCCAAAGCTCTGAACCATGCCAGAAAACTGGATTCAGGATAAGCACATTTTAGAGGAAACTTGGCTGTTGAATTGAACTTGGAATGAATATAACCAAGAATCTCCATAAAAGCAACAGGTGCTGTTTTCTCCCACCCTTCTTCTCCTAACTTGTCAATATTTGTCTAGCAACTTCCCTGAGGGAACTGAATGTAAAAATGGCAGCTTAAATGAGCTACTTGCTATTATATATTCATTTACATGGTACCCTTAGATATTTCTCTTTCCCATTATTTAACTGCTGTTGAAGAGTTTACATACTTGCTCCAGGAACTATCAGAAGATACAAGCCCTCTAGAGTTGCAACAACTGCCTCGCCATAGAGATTCTTCCAAGGAATCTTCAGAGTGAGTTTATCTAAACAAAGCAGATACAATTGCATCAAAACAAAAATCTACCCCGTGCTTAGTCCAAACAACACCTCAGACAGCACAGAGCACTACCCCTGGATGTTCATGTCCTGAACACCTTAGAAGGTAAGGAGAAATCATATGGGCCTGAACAATTTATAAAGCCCTTGAAGTGATAAAACACATGCAGAGGAAGCATAAGCCATAGTTTTGCACAAAAAGTTGCAATTTGAGTCAAAATAGTTTACATCAAAACCTGAAATCATGATTGGAGTCCAATTCCCTGGGATGACTGTGATTTTCCCAGGGAAGTAGAAGGAAAAATGCAACGTATTTACATCTCCAACAATTGTTTCATGTGAAAAAGCAATGCTGACCACTAGGGAAAACAATTTTAAAAATATCTAACTAAGAGTGCCTAAACCCTTGGCATCTCTGCCAGCTTCAGGAATCTTACTTAAATTCTTCATAGTCCTAATCAGTCCTTTAAAGAGACACACATATCATGGCTATACTAAACAGCTCCTTTGATCATTCCTGAAACTGGGGAGAACCTCTAAGACATGCTTTTCATACCAACCTGTAAAGCTACACAAACAGGGTTTGCCAGATAATATCCAGAGCAGTCACCCTGAATTTCCATGCTAGTTCAGCAGTTACTACAATTAAACTTAAGAAAGCTTCAGGAAAGAAATTCAGGGGCAGGACTAACCTTAGAGCCTGTATTAAAATGTCCATTTTAATACTTGCATCAGAACTAAGACTTACCTATCTGACCAACTTTTATTCTAAAAGGTACATCCAGTTCACTCTGCAAATGAAAAAAATAAAGTATTAAACAGATCCATGTATTTTAAAGATAAGCTGGTTATCTACATATAGAAATTCAAAGCTACTTCTTTTCTGGTGGAAAACCTTAAGAGGAATACAAAAACAATCCAAACAGCAGCAGACATGCAAATTGGGGGGGGGGGAGGGGGAGAAAAAGTTGGACCATACTTCATTCCTTTAATCCCTTATTTTTCAAGGTGTAGGCTATTTCTCTAAAAGTGGTGTAAAATACTGACTTTCCTTTAATTACTTCTGCACAGAAATCCAACACACTGCAAATGTAAACCCATCAGAAACATCCCTGGTTTTAAGTTACTGAATTTGTCTTGGCAGGCACTCAGCTCTGGTCAGCCACTTCCATGACTTGGCATTTCTTGCAGTCAGAACTGCTGGAAGCCTCATCAATCCCCGAAAGGAGGAAAGGGTGTACAAAGTAGCCTACACTTCCTTCCCTTTTTTATCTACCATGTTATGAAGATATTTGTAGCAAGAGTTTTAAAGTAGAACAAAGTTATCAGGCAAGTAAAAGTCGAACTTCAAAACAGTGAAGAGAAACCACTGAGGGGATCATACAGGGTGTTCTCAAAGCACAGAAGAGTAACAGTTCTCTTGAGTGAAGTTTAGAGCACACTAAATATTGGACAGAGATTCTCTCAGTAATGGAGGTGGTCATTAGCTCCACTAAACAATATGAAAATCAGCCAAGTCATGTTTTTCCAGACAAGAATATGGCTGCTTAATGCAAGTTATTGCCTGTTTTTCAACCATAGCTTCTCTTTTTTTCCTCTGTTCTGGTCACATGAGACAAATTAGAAGAAGTTAATCAGGAACTTACACCCAAAAACTAGTAAAACAGGACACTGTGTATCCTTTTGTGAGGCTATAGTGAGCAGTATGCTATCCTACAACTTAGTCTTTAGACCTATAAAAACAATTTTAAAGCTATTAGAATACTTACTAATGCATTCTCCTTTATCTGTAAATTGTCAAGTGCCACATTACCTGTTTAAAAGAAAGAGAACAAGGGACTTAAAACATTAGGTAAGCTGGAACAACACAACTGTAACCCTCCCAAGTATACATAAATAAAAACTGGGAAGCTTATTCCAGTTACAGAACAGCACAATAAATGTGTAATTTGTAACAGTCGTTAAACATTGATTATACACACATTTTCAGTTGGAAGATATGACAAAAATATCACCAATTTAGATGCCTGCATGTTTCTACTCTATTAAATACACCCACAATAACAGTCTTTCTTATTATTCACATAGTCGTGAAAGATAATTCAGCTCTAGCAATGTAGGGTAGACTTGTAAAATTGTATCTTGTTTTTCATGATTTCACATAAGAGAAAAGCCACGAGTCACAGAGCCACAAACACACATGCCTATTTACGCCAACACATTAACTTTTCCTGACACAGGCAACCTAATAGGATTCCCAAAGGAAACACTGGCACAGAATTATACCTGAGCAGAGCACCTCTTAGTGCTTTAATGCCAGATTCCTTAGAGCTATAATCCACTTTAAATATAGGTCCTAATACAGCATAAATGTTAAAACAGTTGCTACCACAGCAAGAGTATAAATAAGGCCGCGAGGAAAGTGCCATCCCTTGCGTAGAGAAGGCACCTAAGCGAGGCAGCTTCTCTAGGCAGCACTTCCAGCCGGTTTTACAGGGCTACAGGGCAGCAGCTGAAATGTTCGATCGGATCCCTGCGAAGAGCTGCTGCCCATCACTGCACCAGCCCGGCTGCTCCACACGCGTTATTCACACCCACAGCCCCGACAGCACCCCCGGCCTTCCCCCGGGGGAACGAGCAGGGGAAAGGGGGTTTATCGCTGCGGGTTCCGCCCCCGGAGCTCCGAGGGCAGCGCCGTGCCGGGAGCGGGGCTGAGACCACGGGCCCGCCGGGGGGACGGGGGGTCTGCGGCCACGGGGGGGCCGGCCCTCACCGAGCCACTGACTGACCGACTGACCCTCACCGAGGGGCACTCACCGACTGATGGGCCCTCACCGAGGGGCACTCACTGACTGACCCCCATGGAGGGACACACGGACCGGCTGCCCCTCATGGAGGGGCACGCACCGACTGACCGACTGCCCCTCACCGACTGACCCTCATGGAGAGACACACGGACCGGCCGGCCCTCACCGAGGGTCACTGACCGACTGCCCCTCATGGAGGGTCACTGACTGACCGACTGCCCCTCACGGAGAGACAACACGGACCGAC